>JARJIL010000007.1:61250820-61628320 GCA_038502395.1 Dittrichia graveolens | reverse complement strand
GATGCGGTGTGCGTAAATGGCGGTGACCCTTTTCGATGAATTTGTGGCGTTGTGGGCCTCGCAACGCCATTGTTGCGTGCTTGGTAGATGAACCTAGAACGAAGCATTACTCGTCACACAAGCCTGGCTAGTGACTTGTTTTGAGTAGTTCACGGTAACTCGGCTTAGCATGACGAGGCACGTAGGAATTGTTCTCCACGTGTAGAGGCATCTTATGCCTCCACGGGTAACTAAGACAACGTCAAGATGGAGTTTTGCCTGTTGATCAGAGTTCGATGCATGGCTTGTTTCCCATAGCGGTGTTGGGCTTGTCTTGCTGGACGTGTTGATCCGGGCATGCCGAAACTGACGGGGACCCTTTTCGATGGAACTTGTGGCGTTGTGGGCCTCGCAACGCCATTGATGCGTGCTTGCTAGATGAATCTAGAACGAAGCATTACTCGTCACACAAGCCCGGCTAGTGACTTGTTTTGAGTAGTTCAAGATGACGCTGGTTAGCATGACGAGGCATGTCGGTTGGTGATGATGAATTCCATGACAATATGGTGTTCAATGACAAAATATTCTTGGCTCGTTGGTGATGATGAATTGTAGGCTTCGCTTTACACTTAGATTAAATTTAGAGCAAAATGTAATTATTTTGTTTGTCAATGTGGTGTTAGAAGCTTGCTTGAAGATTTTTGTTTTGAAATTAATATATTTGGATTAACTAGGTGAGGGTAAAGTTTTCCTTTCTGTTAAAAAAAATCTAACATTTTCTAGAAGAATTTTCAATATAGTCTATACTTAATTAATAGTCATAACGTCAAACGTATCACATTCGGGAGAGGCTTCGGGTAGAGTGCGGGTTCATTTGGGTTTAAAGAGAACACCCCTACGGGGGTTTCGGGTTCCACCCACCTCGGGTCTGCCAAACCAAAGAATATTGCAGTCTTTTTCATTTTTCATTTTTTTTATTTTTTAGTGAGAGTGAGGAGAAAAATATTTGGGTTGTTTGGGTTGATTTGTAAGGGTGCTACTTGAGTTTTGGGTTGATTTCGGTTGGGAAGGAAAAAGTAAAAAAAACTGATGTGATAGTGATGTGGCATTTGGGTTGATTTGGGAAAGGGAAGGGTGCTACTCATGGTCTAAGGGACTAATTTTAGCTTTTGGATCAATGACATAAATGGTTTAGATTGCATTTAAAAATTTGGGCCGAGTGATATTTTCGTAATTCATAAGTGATGCTTTTACAAATCACATGTGATTGTATACTGAATCACTTATAATTGAATATTAAAATTTTAGGACTATATTTTTTATATGAACTTTATTGAACACAACTCATATTTTCTACGCATTAAGTAAGGTACTTTATTTTATTTGTATTACTTGTTTTTATTTAATGGTTTAAATATATTATGTGTTTTTTTGTTAATTAAGTATATATATGCCACTTGATCCACATGATTATTGATGATTGCTGAAGAAGATTTTTTATGGGTACGAGGATAGCAGGTGAAATTTTGCAATTGGGTTATTGATAGCTTTACTTTTGTTATTTTTGTAGAATTGCTATATTTAGTTTTGTATAATATGTTTTTGCTTAGTTATTTTTAGGGCTTTTGCCTGGAATAAAATTTGATATTATATAAAATATTTTTCTAAAATAAAATTAGAAAAGTATCGGGGTTTTTTAATTAGAAAAGGAGGTTCTATTGTTTTTCTGTTAAATTTAAAAAATAACCAAATTCGGGTTATTATAATAAAAAAAGTGCTCTTTAAGGGTTTTCAAACCTGGTTTGATCGAGGAAGGCTCTATTGTTATTTTTCTAATTTAAAAATAACCATACCCGGTTTATTGTGATAGAAAAACAGGCTTTAAGGGTTTTCAAACCCGGTTTTAAAAAAGGCTCTATTGTTTTTTTTAATTAAAAAATAACCAAACCTAATTTATTGTGATAGAAAAACAAGTTCTTTCAAGGTTTTCAAACCCGGTTTTGTAATAGAGATAACGGATTGAAGGGTTTTCAAACCAAGTTCTTTGAATAAGAAAAACGAGCTCTAATTAAATGTATCTTCAAGTTCTTTTTATAAAAGAGAAAAATAGGCTCTAAATGTATTTTTCAAGTGCGGTTATTCAAAACGAACTCTGTTTGGTCCGACTTTTGATCTCCCTTCCCCTTCGAGCTCGTCTACAATACCACGCTCTAAGGCCCATTTCAACGGGTTTAGAAGTCATTTCTGACGCAGTGATTCAAGGTTGTATCATTCTGGCCTCTTATGTAGAAATTATTTGTTTTTAAAATTTGCACTAGTTTTGAGCGTGTATTAAAATAAGTGTTAGAGCTATAATACATCAAGTGCATGTATGTATGTTTAATTTTGCGTTAGTGGCATATCAACTTTCTTTTTCTCGCTTCAACCCCATAACTCACGCTTTTTATTATTATTAAGTCACAATTTGGACCGTGAAAATCAGTAAATTGTTAGATATATTGGAGTATTAGGCTATAGAGAATCAATGACTTCAATAACATGTGTTTGTTATTCATTTATTGACCGGTTTGTTATTTTGGTGTTAATAATTAATCATCAAATTAGTTATAACTACTTCTAATAATGAATTTGATTGTAACTATTATTCTTTTAACAATAGAGTTGTGTTCAATAAAGTTTATGTAAAAAATATAGTACTAAAATTTTAATATTCAATCACAGGTGATTTAGTATACATTCATATGTGATTTGTAAAAGCATCACATGTGAATTACGAAAATATCACTCTATCCAAAATTTTAAAATGCTATCTGGACCATTTATACCATTGATCCAAAGGCTAAAATTAGTCTATTAGGACTATGAATTAAATATAAACTATATTCAACAGTCTTTATAAAAAAAGGTCAAAAGTGTACGTTGTGTGAGACTTGGTTTCGGTATCAATGGTTACCTCCTTAGCATTTTTTCTATAGGCTATCAAGAGTTATGACGTTACCCTACAACCCTGCAGCATGGGGAGTAAACTCCTACGTGTATGGGTTTGAGACTTCAACTTCATTTATACGAGTATATACTCCGTATCACTTAACTGTTTACAAATGCATATAAAAATCTCTTATACATTAAAATTAATGAAATAAGTTATCTCTAATTAAGCTAATTTTGCTTTACCCTTACCTTATTGTACATATATATTAAATTTTATAGGTTCAAATGACTTACTTTATAATAATAATAGCAATCCAAATATACAAAATGACACTACTATAGCATTATCTTATATTATCCACCATATTTTTTTTTCTATAAAGCAATTCATTTATATTTGTGCAGTAAAAATAATAATACACATCTCTCTAACTTTTATTCATAAGTATAAAATTTATACCTTCTTAGATTTATGACAAAATCAAAGAGAATAATTCTTTCAGAGATAATAGATATAAGTTTTTGAAAATCTAATATAATGGATATAAAAACTAAATGTATATATGTTATTCATATCATACATGTAATACCTGCACTATGCATTTATATATATATATATATATATATATATATATGTATAGTTTTGTATAAGTTTATTTATATAATTAATTAATCACTTAAGTAAATATATTATTTTAAATTAAAAATAAGAGTAATTTTATCAATATTCCTATATATTTGTCTAGTATCCTATGAGTATCATGTCACTTTTTCATTATTTTTTCTCATTTTCTAACACTTATCTTTCTATCTTTTTACCTCGGTTTCCAGTTTTCTCTAATTATATATATTTTTTGAACAGCTTCGCCTCAGCGGTAGTTGCACATGATCGAAACCGGTTGATCTAATCCGGGCCCCGGTTTCGAACCACTCCAACTACACCCCTCTAATTAATTCGGTAGGGCTACTTTCACCAATGAGGGAGTGACCCTCAGCTACTCCTAGAAAGAAACCCTCTAGAAAGACTCGAATCCAAGACTTCTCCTTCACTAGAAAAACTCTCTTATCACCATGGCAAACCCCTTTAGTTCGCTAATTATATATGATAAAAGACTGCTAGAAAACTAACAAAAAGGTATTCCTGATTGGATTCTTCAAACTACATCATACCTGTTAAAAAAAGCATATACCAGGTTATCTGTATCAGCCTTCTCGTACATAATTCAATACCTTTTGTGGAAAGATTAATAAAAGTCTTGAGGTTGAGTAGCTCCAAAAAGTAGTCCTTGGAATCTGGTCAACTTTCACATTCTTTAGAAGAAATAGGTGTGAAAGGCTCCATTTTACACCATGTGGTAGTGAGTCAACGTGTGAACGCCCATCCCACTTGACTTTTTTTTTTCTTCTTCTCTTTCCTAGCTTGTTTTCATTAATTGACCATATGTAATAATTAATTATCGATTACTTAATTTTGTTTATTTTAATTAATACTCCGATAGTTGGATTACCTTAAAAAATATTTACTAAGATCGACGATATATATTTATAATCTTTTTAAAAGTCATTTAACAAAGAGAGGTTTATATTCTCTAATTTTATTTATTACAAATAACTTGTAGTCTAGCGGTATATAGTGTTGTGGAGTGATCCGTACGTACTAAGAGGTTGTGATTTCAAGTTCTCTTGTGGACAGTGAAGTATATTTAGGGTAGGTCTAGTGGGTGTGTGTTTACCGTTTAAAAAAAAATCTCCTACTTGTATTTTTACATATCATTCTACTTATAAGATAAAGATAAGTGTCAAAATCAAGGTATGATATAAAGTAAGACGATTCATTTATTCCACGTATCATCATTTATTGAATTAGCAAGTAACACGATGAAGTAAGAATATTTTAGTATGAATAAATATAATTTTTCTTTAACAAATTTCGAAAGTTGTACAGATTTTAGGACAAAAAGTTCGAACTTTGGTAATGTTACATTAATAGTTGTTTAAAATATATACTTTAGTAGCAATTTTCTAATCAAGTTTGATGATGGAATCAGAAACAAAGAAGAAATATAATGTGATTTAGTAGGTCAAGAATGTATATTGATCAAAGGTTTCATGTCTGTTGATCCCATCCTAGGAAGTCAAGAATTTAAGCTTACAAAGTACTCATGACAATATATATTATCTATGACATGTAATTTAAAAATATTAAAAATCTTTTTTGTTAAAAGCTTCTATAACATGGTAACTTCTAGACTAATGAGTTTTGCGGTTCAATCCACCAAAAGTTTAGCAACAACTTTATTAAAAAAACCAGGTTTTGATATTTTATTAATCATTGTCCGGATAATACAAAGTGAGAAAAGAAGTTAAAAGTAACTCGTATAATTTAAAGGAAATAAATCATTGCACTTCGGTCTAACTCTAAGTTAAAAGTAACTCGTCCGGATGGCCCTTCTACTTCCTCTTGTCACCCACCACACTACTAGCCTTTTCTTTCAATTTTAGCTTGTACTCAATCCTTTGGGCTTCGTCCATGGCATCGCCCAGATTTGTTCTCAACGTCACAGCCGCCCGGTATTCATATGGCAAACCTTCCACATACTGATTTACCATTGAGGTTTCATCGTAACTTAACCTATTTGCAAATTGCTTCCGCTCCGAAAAGGTAGAATTGTACCAGGCAATTTTCATATTGCCCTTCTTTAAGTCAAGGAACTCCCGCTTAGCCCTCTGTCTAGTCCTCAGAAACAATTTTGTAGCTTTTCCTTGAACAAGTTCCAAGTTAGGTTTCTTCTAGTTACCTTAGTAAGAGTGGCTTCACTAGAATCTCATCACTCTAAAGCTTCTTTTTCGAGCACCCAAACCGCATAACTAACCCACTGCTCTTCTGTAAATACCCCGGAATTGTAAGTTTGCTTCATCTTCCGGATCAAAGAGATATAGTCAAGGGGTTAGTCCGCCCTCAAACTTTGGTGGCTTGTAGTCTATAAACATCTTAAAGGTGCTACCCGCTCAAACAAGCACACCCCAGTTGCCACCACCGTACCCTGTACCATAGCCACCATAATCTTCACTATCAGCCTCAGTCTCTGCGTGTGCATTAGGAGTAAGTTTATCTGCCAGAATCCCCGCATTCTGCATAACCTGCCTGAGCAGACTCAATTCCTCACTTTGTTGTTTCAACGCATCATCCTTCTCTTTATCCACTCACTCCAGCTCCGCAATACGGATCATACTGCTGGTGTTGTGTACACTACTACTGTTGTGCATAGATGTTGGGGAGATAATCACTTCATCCCAATAATAAAATCCGTCTATTGAATTACATAAGATTTTATGATAACCAAACCATACATTCAATATGACTTAGATTTTTTTCAAACATGTGTTATTTGAATCTGACTTGAAGAATTTCCTAACTATGAAGTATCAACCGAGGATAGCTAAGTACTAAGTATCAGCCGAAGGACAACAACTAAGGATAACTGAGAAGAAAAGACCAAGTATAGAAGACCATTAGCTGAGGAATTACAACTATCAACTGAGCAACAACTTTGATCAGCTAAGCCCCTATAACCATCAGTTGAGGGATTACTCTGATCAGCTGAGCAGTGACTTTGATCAGCTGAGGCAACCAACTGATAAGCTGAGGCCATCTCATATTAGCTAAGTAAATCTTTCAAACATAAGTCTTTGTTTTCTCTCTCTGAATGATAAGCTAAGCATCTTTGATCAACTTAGTAGAGCATCTCTATGATCAGCTGAGCATCTATTATCAAACCGAGTCCTTGTTTTGATCATCTAATCATCATCCCTTAGGCCGAGCCATCTTATTTCTCAGTTTAGTACAATTTGTCAGCTGAGTCGTGAAAATGTAATATCATCTCACTGTTTACTTTGTATTTTTCTTAAGCAAATGCAAAACATGTGTTGTTCTATTATGCCTTTAGATCTTTCTATGCAAAGGTTAAAGCACTTTTTGGATCAAGTTTGACACAAAAAGGATAGATCTTTATCATCTGGAAAAGGATAAAGATATCTTCGAATAAAGGTTCTAGAAGAATTTGTTGGGAAAAATAGACTTATAAATAAATCCTCTTTTGTTGACACAAAAGTATACAACTTGTTTATATAATTGTATGTATTAACATTAACATATGTGCACATATACATATATATATTCAATCAAATAGATTCTAATCCATAATATACAAAATAAGTTTCATCAAATGGCCAAGCTTCAATCGTCAAGATCCGAGTTCAAGTAGAAGTCGATGTTGAAGCCTCCTACAAATAAACATTCAAAGTCTATGAGCTTACAAAATAAATAATCAAATAAGTTTAAATTTTTATAAAATAACTTTTATAAAAACCTTTATAAAAATTAAGACAATTTTTGTAAAAATCACAAGCCTGGAAGTCAAAACATAAATTCCCATTTTGGCAAATACTAAACACAATCTTATATTGAAATAAGCCAAAACCATATTTAGCAAAAGGAATCTCCCAAAAAGGTAAACTTCCAACATGCTTTGTGCATTTGGTTTCCAAACTACCATTTTCATGATTAAATTCAAACTTAAGAAGTATGACACTTACCTAACTTTTCTATAGCTTCTTTTTAGTGCATTTTTATAGTAAAAATGGGTTGTGTGTGGTTTTGGTAAAAGCCCAACGTCTATATGCACAAGGCTCAAAAATCTCCAGCAGTGCGACGGTCGATTCCACGATCGACCGTGGATCGACCGTGGATCGTCTGGACACTTTTTGAGCATCAAACTTTTTTCTTATTTAAAGCAACTCAAGTCTTGTGTTTTACTCACCTCTTGCAATCTAAAAAAACACAGAATACATAAAAATCTTGTGAGCTCATATTCCTTGATAATTCAATCTTTCAAGATCAAGAATCAAGCAAGAGTGAAAGCCTTCAAGTTTGTATACTTCTTTACATTCATATACATTTGTAATAGTGTGAGGATAATCTCTAGCCTATAGAATTAGAGAGAAGTGAGGATCAACTCTAGCCTTTCCAATTAGAGTGAAGTGAGGTTTATCTTAACCTTGTTTGCAAGAGTGAAGTGTAATTCTTGTAAGCTAAAGAGAGAAGTTGTAAAAGGTTTATCTCTACCTTCAAAGAGAGAAGTTAGTGGAGCAACTCTTGGTGGGTGAGGCCAAGGAGTGGATGTAGAGCAAGGTTGTTAACCCTTGCTTGAACCACTATAAATCATTGTGTCCAAACTACTTCATTGATGATATCTTCCTTCCTTAAACTCTTTAATTATTTGCAAATATTGTTAAAAACTTTAAAAAGTGGGCATATAACCTATTCACCCCCCCTCTAGGTTCTAACAGAATTGTCGAAAGCTAAAGTCGCCAGGCAACTACATCTTTCCTCAAGTCAAGTCAACAAAAGCTTCAATGATTAAAGGATAACTATTAAAAGGAAATCTAAAGCTACATGACAAATGAAAAGGTAGATAACATTATTTATTGCTAATGGGTTATCTCTATCAGAAAAGTATTTTTGCTTTACGCTACCTCACGATTAAACTAAGATTACTTTTCTCCCACTAACTTTATAATTATTCTCCTTAGTCCCTGCAAAGATCATCTATCCATGCATGTTGGACATGCAAAAACAACTCTTATACACTGAGAATCTACACAGTTCCTTAAGAAAAGATTTGAGAAGCAAGTTCAAGCTTTTAAGCAAGAACAAGTTTTTAGAGTTAGTATCTTTTGTGTAGAAAAAAAATTCGTTCATGTGTTAAACTTTCTTAAACATTAGTTGTTTTGAAATAGTTTCTCTATGTGTTAGACAAATTAGTTGTTACTTTTTTTGTACTTAGAATTTCCGCTTTTAGTACATATAATTCTTGATTTATATTAATAAGAATTATATAAAAGTATAATCGTGTGTTTTTAATTTTAAAAAGCTAGAGTTTGTATTCAACCCCCCTTCTACAAACAGTTGTTGTTGCATACTCACTCTGGGACTAACAATAGAAATGGTCTTTGGTGGTGTTGGGAGCTGTGGCTCTCCGGCCCCTTATCCCCCTGTGATCGATATGACCCTTCCGTAGCTACATTTTTCATGTGGTTCTCCACTTGCCTTGCATTGCCTCTTCTTGTTCCAACCATTTTCTATGTAACGGAAGCAGATAAGTGATAAACATCTATTACATCATAAATAAAAGAGCTACCCCTAACAAGCAACTCTCTCACACACACATCCCTTACCCGTAATCCTACTCGAGCTAAGTTGTGAGTCAAAGCACTGGACTTAGTACTTAGATCCCTTATAGCCGGGCTCTAATACCAACTTGAAATGTCATGGTTTCGAAAACGCACAACTACATTTTTTAAACACATCCACTGCAGAAACATTCATTAACATCATTAAATCCTAAACAGTTAAAACCGTTAAGGTTTATTATTTAGAAAACCACTACGCTACCGCATAGTCAAACCATCATAAGTAATGTAATCGGTTTTAAAAAGTCAACCACAAGTTGGAAATAATAAATAAGAACATTTGAAACTCTCTACCCAGCAGCACCTACGCTCACCAGGCCACACAGTCCTCTGCTACCTGGATGAGTACGAGACATATATCCAAGAAACAGATGTCAGCTTACACCTCGTGAGTCAGTAGTAGGTACAACAAAATCACATTTTAAACAATTACAAAACAGGTTCAGGTTTAGAAATAATAAATCCCAATTCGTAACTTGACACACCCACAAAGCATTATAAAATCCCCGCTTAAACAATCGTTATCATCATTGAGCTTCATTGCATCTTATACATCTTCCCATCTCTAATCATCGTTAAACATCATTGCATACATTGTTCTTAGTTGGGGTCTATCATCATCCATCATTTAGCATCGCTACCCTAACTTACCATATGTGTACCTGACAACCATTAGGGTTCCAAGGTCTGTCCGCACTAATACCACATTCGTGCCCGAAAACTGCTAAATCTCAAGGTCTGTCCACACTAGCTTATGTTTACTAAGCATGCCCAACAAGTCTACCAAGTGGGGCACAACTCTCACCCGTACTCAAACTCCTGTGGCCCCTCATACTTAGTTACTTCGACAAAGGTCATTTAGGTGAAAGAAAAACTGGTGCCCCCACTGTTAGGCCCTTCTTTCACCCTTGTGGTGTTATGCGTGTTGACCTCGTCATCGTCGATCAAAGACCACTCTAGTATACAAGTACTTAAAGCACTAGTACACTATGTGTCACCAAGGTTGTCTAGAAAACCTGACAACTAGCCATCATCATGCTAGAAACTCCTAGGAGACACACTTTTCCTATTAGGCATCATCATTGCATCTTAAGAGTGAGTCTACCCCCACCCCAAGTCATCATGTCATCATATTATCATGCATCAAATTATATAGTTCACACAATATCGTCATTAAAATCAATCACGTTGCATTGTTAGATAATTTATGAAATACATCATAAACAATCGTTTAATTAAATCAATCGTGTACATTTGTAAAAGTCATCTTAAAATCATGAATCTTTTCGAAATGATGTTTTCTTCATACTCTGTTTTAGAATATAACTGAACTCACCACCGGTCCAGATAAAGTAGTCGTCAAAAGTCTTTGAGAAATTTAAGGGAGCTCATAGGACACCCTGAATCACTAAATGGCAATTCAAAGAATCATAAAACACACGAATCACAAATCACAATGATTTGCGAAATTCAACCCAATCGTAAACCATCAATCGCAAATCCCTCTAATTTTTATATACTAAAATCATTAAACAAAAATATATTTGGTGTTGTTTATTAGACAGACAAATCATTAAAGAACAATTAAGAATGCATGTTTTGCAACGTTGGACAAAACTAATAATATTGGCTTAAAGAGTTAAAGCCGTTACAAAAAGTAACAGTCTCTAAAGCAATGCAATGTCTTTAAAGCTTTACCCCTAAGAATAAATGAATAAGGTCACTCAAAATTTCATTTGAAATAGCACATAGTTGTAATAATAGTCATTGTGAACCAAGACCTAAATCAATTCTGGTTAAGATCATATCATGTTTAAAAAGTGTGTATTTTTTAACCTATGTAGAAGCAAATTAGAACATCTTTCAAAATAATGTCAAGACTGACTTCCATATCTAGGTTGTTAGTATAATATATATGATTTCTATTTCAACATAACTTCTTTGATACGGTACACATTAGATTTACAATCCATTTTTTTTATAGAAATCTGACATCTTCATATGTTGCAATGGATGTCGTAATCGACATTCTTCCTCCTCTAAAATCTATATTAGTTTGCTCACAGTAATACAATAGAGTATATATATATATATATATATATAACTTAAGGATTAGGATTTTACAACTCATGCTCCAATTTGAGAAAATAAGAGAGAATTACGGAAGAAGGAATCATTATGATACATTTATTTTGGAATATATATAATGTCTAATGGCATTAGGTATCTTTTATACTTACCTTAAAATTTTGGAATCGAAAATAAAATAAATTATAGTTTAATAATTAAAATTGAAATAAAAGCATAATAGATTGATACATATTAAACAATTATTAAAAAATCATAATAATAAATATGAATGGTATTATAGAATTATTAAAGTGAAATCTATAATGGACATGTTAGGAACAACATTTAATAAAAATTATTATATCAAATGCTTAATTGTTATCATTTTCATTGTAAAAAACACAGAGTAGGATTATATAATATGTCAAAGTAAAATGTTTTGGTACTATAATTGAAAAAGAAATTCGTATATATTGTAAAATAATAAATTGTTAAAAAAACATGTTATCTATTCTTAATTGATTATATATATATATATATATATATAGTGAAAGGTTCATTTAAGAACTGTTTTTATTGCGAGAACCAATCTTAGCCGTCCAATTCCCCCTCCTTCTATTGGATTGCCCACCCATGAATTCCTTACATGCATCCTGCCACACCCAATCCACTCACACTCTTCATCCATCAATTCCATTATCCAAAATGAACGGCTAAGATTGGTTCTCGCGGTTCTCGCAATAAAAACGGTTCTCAAATGAACCTTCCCCTATATATATTATGCACACTAAAAGGTTGTACATCAATGTTTGAAAATTTGGTCATGGAAAACTATTTTGATGAAAAAATATTAATATATTAACTATGTATTATTAAAGCGTTTTTGCATGATAATGGATATGAAAAGTATTTATGTTTCGTAGTAAACGTATTATAATATAATATATATTTGTTAAAACATAACACATTTGCTACATTAATTCATAACGTATTATACGCATAATAATGATATGTATTAAAATAAACCAAAAAGAATAAATGTTATTAAAAATAACTTAAAAGTGTTAAACTAACGATCAAATTGTATATGGTTAAAAATATCCATGTATTATGTAAATGAGTTTAAAGATCCAATTAAATCCTATAAATTGGATCTTTCTAAATGTAGTAGTCAAAACTGAGTTTTTTGATCAAAATTAGAAAAATGAATAGCTCCTATTGGTTAATTGAAATTTTATTTAAAGAAACTTTTCCAACATTGATTTTCTTTTAATACATATATAGATAAGCTTTCAATATAGCCCCCCTTTGTTAAAACTACCAAAGACTTTATACCTCTCAGCACTTGGCAGAAAAGATTCTCCATCCAAAATCCAACCCTCAGACCATGAAAACCCTATTCTTATGCTCTCAAGAGATTTTGAATGACACCTCTCGAAGCTCGAAACAACGAAAAAAGATATAGGGGTAACCTTTCAAGAATAGATTTTGTTAGGGTCAATCTATCTATTTGATATCACATGTGATGAGTGTAAGAATGAAAAGTACTACTAACATCCATTTACAAAGAAAAACTATATTCTTCCTATTAATTCTCCTACATACTAACACTTTGTTCATGAGTTTTTTAAGTAAGAAAATGTGAGGGAAAGAAGGAAAATAAAAAGAATGATTAGGTTGTGTTTCTAAGTTTAAAGGAAAATCAAGAGAAAATTTCACGGATGGTCCTTGTGGTTTACCTCTTATTACATGCACGGCCATTTATGCTCGTTAATTACGTTGGAGATTACCATGGTAAGTACTTTGTTACGCCGTCGGTCCCTATGCCCTCTTTGTGCATTTAAAATGACAATAGCACCCTTTTATTATTAATTTCTTATTTTTTATAAGACTGAATCATTTTAAAAATGATTTATTAATTAAATATTATTAATAAATAAATAAAATAACCTTATACTACCACCGCATCCCTAACCACTGTTTATTAACACCCATCTACCCCCAAGCCACCGTCTAAAACAAACCACCACCACAAAAACCTCAAACACCACCATCGACCACCATCTACCCCCGATCATCCTCATCAAGAATAAAGATCATGTACAAAAACCTCAAATACACAAATAATAAGTTCATCACCACCACCGTTGGCTTTTACCACCACAACCATTCAACCAACCACCCAACCACCACCATCTACCACCCAACCACCACAGTCTACCAACAACAACCACCATGAACCAACAAGAACACAAGAAATCTTAAATCAGAAGCACAAAATATGTCAATTGGAAGCACCAAAAATCCCAAATCGGAAACACCACCGAAAAACCTCAAAAATCTAACCAAGAACAACCACCCTCTACAACCACCGGAATCCACGCCCACCACCACCAGAAACAAAATCTGAATCAACCACAATCAAAATCAGAATCAACAAAAAATAAAGATCATGTACTAAAACCTAATTTGTTTAAAACCTAATCATCCACGGACACACAGAGGGGAAGATGCGCGGTGGTGGTGACAGTCCTCTCCAACGATCGTGGGTGATAGTGACACGGCTGAAGAGGGACAAAGATGGTGGTGATGGCTATAGAGAAGAATCAAGGGGAGGTGATGGTGTGTGTGTGTGTGATGGCGGAGGAGAGGAGGATGGTTGTAACACCCGTAAACCTGGGCTAGGAGATTAGCGGGTTTGTGTTATGTGTTTATTTGTTTTAAATTTTATTAAATAATTAATTGATTATTTAAAATATATGTTAATATGTATGCACGTATTTAATGAATGTATGTATGTATATGTATATGTGTTAGTGTATATAGGAATTGATAGGTGGATTGCCACCTCCTGCTTGTGAGATTATTATGCATGTGTATGTGTATGTATATGAATAAAAAACAAAAGTTTTTCTGCTCATTATTTTCAAAGAGAAAAGTGTGTAGTGTGTGTATTGAGAGTAAACCTTCAAGTGAAGAAAGCTTCAGAAAGTGCTAACTTGGAATTTATAAGTTAGAGATTTGTGTTCTGTAAATCAAAACAAAGGTTAGTTGCGATTACAGCAGGTTTAGAATCATCTTAACATGTTTTCTTGTTCATTTACATGCATTTATGAAGAATCACCATTGATGGAGCTTGAAGCTCAAACTCATCAAATGGGTTTTGTTTATTTGATGTTAAAATATGGATTTTATGTGTTTTTGATGCATATCTATATGTTATTTGATGTTTACATGAGTTTAGATATCTTAGAAATCATTTTCTAGCTTGAAAGTTATGTTGGGTTGATTTTGGCTCAAGCTCGAAGATGAAGATAGTTGCAGGTTTGAATTCTGGGAAAATGCGTTCCTCTTTGGACTTCAAATTCGAAGTCTGTGGCAGTTAGTAGGCCGCTCGAAGCAGCTACAATTCGAAGTCTTTAGTCCATGCGAAAAGGGGGGGCGCTCGAAGTGGGAGGCGCTCAAAGTCCTCTCTGTTCGAAGTGGGGGCGCTCGAAGTCCTCTCTGTTCGAAGTGGGGCGCTCGAAGTCCTCTGTTCGAGGTGGCCTACTCAAAGTGGTGTTCGAAGTACCATGCGAAGTGGCCCCTCGATGGCCCGACGCGACGCGTCCGTGGAATTTCATGTTTTGGGACTTTGTTTGATATATTTTATGATTGTGTTGCATGTGTCTATGATATGTGGACTTATTATATGAATTGAAGTGTAAATATATGTGGGTAAAAATATATATATATATATATATATATATATATATATATATATATATATATATATATATATATATATTCGAGACTGATTTGATTGTTGCTGTGTTTTCAGGTAATCAAAAGACTCAGTAATATTAGACTTCTGAGCTCATGCTGATATTGAGGTGAGTGGACGTTAATCGCGGATGGTAAAGATTATGGTTAATGTTATTGATGTGATGCATGATTGTGATTGGAAGGATTGTTGATTGAACTGTTGATTGTGATTATTGAATGTTGATATTTGCTGCATGACTATTTGGCCGATACGCGCTCTTAGGATAATTTTGAGTTGCGTTGGGAAGTCAGCTACACGTAGACTTGGGATGGGCTCGTCTACTGGCTTGGTTGAACAGTAGTAGCCCTTCTGTTGTATATGTTGCTTCAGAGTTGGAGTTTACGGTGCCAATTCAGTAGAGAGCTCTCGGTAACCTTTGCTTCGGCCGGTATTGGTTGTGGGTTCTGCGCCGAACCGCCGGTCTTCTCGGATATGTGATTACATGCTTTGATATTGACTGTTGATGTTTGCTTTTGGTGTTTAGCCTCTACTCACTTAGCTTTGTGCTAATTCCCCTCAGTTGATGTTTTGCAGGTTCGTGTTTGAGATTGTAGAAGGAAGAGTTGACCTCACTCTGATACTTTGTTTTAAAAGAGACGGACTAGTTATTTTTGTAACACCAAACAAATGTAGTTGTTGTTGGTTTTTGGAACATGTATTGTACATTTGTTAATATTGGTTTATGTAATCAAGTTTGTTTAATTAAAGCTTTCGCAGTGCAAATTTAAAAAAAAATGGCTTGTGATTTTCCGGTGTTACAATGGTGGTGGCAGTCTGCGGCGGAGATTCAGTTGAGAGGGAGAAGGAAGGAGGTGGGTGGCGGTGGTGGGCTATAGGTGGTGGTGGTGGCTAATAAAAGGGAGGTCTGTGGCGTGTGTGTGTATATATATATATATATATATATATATATATAAATTTACATATTATATAATTATTATGTAATGGTTTTAATATTTTTTTGAACGATTTGAATTAGGGAAGATAATAAAAAAAAAGAAATAAGGGTATAATAGTCTTTTTAAGTTAAAAAGTAATGGTACTTTGGTCATTTTAGTTGTATCAGGGACCGACAGCGTAACAAAGTACTTACCATGGTAATCTCCAACGTAATAAACGAACATAAATGACCGCGTATGAAATAAGTGGTAAACCACACGGACCATCCGTGAAATTTTTTCGAAAATCAAGGAAATGAGGGGGAGGGAGGGCTATTTTCTTCTAAATCATCTCATATTTAGGAGGATAATTTTTTTTACCAAATAACCCTTCTTCCCCTCTTCGTTCCCTTTCTTTTTCCATCTTAAAAGAAACTTGAGAACAACCTTTATAGTTTCTTTTCCATCCCCTCCCTTTCCATCCAAATAATAACTCGAGAACAAAACGTAAATAATTACATGTTGAATCCATTAATTTTTTTTCTTTATCTCATTGATTTTAACACGTATTTTGACATGGTAAGTAAAAAAGCGAGTATGATGATTTAATAGAAGGATATAAAACCTCTCGTTTGAGGCGTTATTTACTTCGTTTGGGTCAATAATTTATTGCCTTATATTTTAGGGTTTAGTTTATAAAAATGTATACAAATTGTCATGTTTTGCTATTGTATGTATTGGACTTAAAAACTTTCTATTATGTGTATCGAATTTTTAATTTGTCACTATTGTGTGTATTAAACTTTCTATTGTATGTACTAACCTTGTAAAGTTTTTACTTTTTTATGTAACCAAAATATATATAATTGCAATAAATTAAAATTTTATACACACAATAGAAACTTTTAAAGTTCAATACACACAATAGTAAACCAAGAAAACTTAAATACATTTTTATAAACTAAACCCTATATTTTATAAACAATTGACAACCAACATATATAAGCCTAAAATCAACGTCGCTATTTTCTTTTCTTCAAATACTCTTGAAAATTTTCAGAGATAAACAATAAATATCAGTAAACCTTAATTAATGGCGACACGAATTCAATAGAATTTTTTTCTCAAACAATCTCTAAATATAAATAAAAGTTTAGCTTGGTTTTTCTCTGTTAAACAATCTTATTTGTTTGTTTTGATAAAATTAATTTTTAATTGTTTATTTAAATTTGAAATTTAATTTGATTAATTTTTAAGATTTAAAGGTTTTTAATTTAAATCAAAATTATTAGAGATAAATTCATATATGTCCTTATTGAACATTAAAATATTAAAATTTCTTACCTTAATTTATAAATATCATATTTACTTTTTATAATATTTTAAAGTATCATATTTAATCAAATTTTTACTTTTATCAATTTTAAAATATTTTATAGTCAGTTTAAATTATTTTAGTTATAACTAATATATTTTATTGATTCTAATTATAATAGTAATGATCAATAACTTGTACAAAAAATATAATCACTCTCTTCGTATCATAATGCGTTTCTGCCATCACGTATACCCCGGCCATTAAGCTTACACTTCCACCGTTGGTCCAGACACAACGTTGTTTGTCATCATTTTTCTAAACTCTTATTTTTTATTAATATATAATATTTATTATTTTTAAATCAAACCATATGTATAAATAAGGGGAGTTGAATGTGTTCTCAGTTGTCACCAATGGATGACGATACTTCTTGTGATCACTAATAATCCGTCATCACCATAAACTCTTACTTTGTTTAATCAATATTTAATAAATTCAAATATTAAGTTTAGCTGTCATTTTGTAATATTTAAACTAGTAAGCGCGTACCATGTGTATCATTTTCTATGTTTTTAATTTATATATTAATCATTATTTAAATCTTTGGTGATTAAATATAATTATCTTTAAACATTATTATAATTAAAAATCCTCATTCAAAATCTAAAGCATTAACGCTCGATCGCTAATGTGATTACTTAAACCTGTTTATTGTAAATAAATCAAAAGCATTAACGCCCAATATATCGCTAATTAATATGATTATTTATACTTGTTTATTGTAAAATTAGAGTAAATACTTGTGCGATATACGTGTTGGTTTAAAAAATGTATATATTAAATTTATAAAACACAAAAGAAATGATAATTTACAAAATGATAACAGACTGCATCAATAGCCACATAGGTGATGGAAGTAGCGGCGCGAGTTTGAGGATAGACGTGACGGTAAAAACATGATATCATTATACGAGAAAACATGATTGTATTTCTTGTATAAGTTATTGATAATTATGGTTACAATTAGATCTAACCAATATGGTAGATTATACGAGAAAACATGATTCTATTTCTTGTATAAGTTATTGATAATTATGGTTACAATTAGATCTAACCAATATGGTAGAAACATGATATCATGACACTCTCTTCTAAAAATAATTCCAATGAAAAGATGCTCATTAATGTCATGTAATCATTTATGTGCTCAATTTCATTATTTATTAGATGCCTATGTGATACATGGCTAGTCATAATTATTTTTACCAAAGTGTATAACAAAATTTAACATCGTGATTTCCAAAAATACCGTTTAACAAAAAATTTCTAATAGTTAATAACTAGTAGCAACAGAAGTCTTAAACCGTAAACATAAAAAATGTAATCAGTAATGTCACACCGTGTCCAAAACCGTTACAAACCCAAACATTAAAGAAAAGTTAATTGTTCATTGGTATCAATTGCCAACTAACTAACTACCCATAATGCACCTCTGCCCACCAAGCCAAGTTCTAAGCCACCTGCATGAGTATAAGAAACATTTCCAGATAACAAGTGTCAGCTTACGTCTCGTGAGTCAATAGAATTAGATAAACAAAATCCGTAAAAGGTATTAAAGACAAAACAGTAACACGATTATTAATTAACCAAACCCGACTCGTATGTATATTTGGCCCATACCGTAAATCCCGTATAACATATATTATATATATGAGTCAAATAACCGTATCAGTTACCATAGCATATCACAACCGTTCACATACCACATGAAAATCATATATCGCATACTTTAGTCCATATATCTGAAGGTATTCGTTTGGCAAAAACAAGTAGCAACGGAAGCAAAGCATGTAACAAAAATCGATGCCAAACAACGAATACTTCCCATGGACCAAAATCTAATAATGGAATTGCAACTAAAAATGAACAAGATAAGTAGAAAGGTTTATACCTCAATGCAAGTCTCAAAGAAAACCTTTCTTGTCAAGTAGCTTAGAATCCAATATAGAACTCCTCCAATGAAGTCCACCACAAGATTGCTTGATTCCCAAGTGCTAGCAAGTTGATGTGCAATCACCAAAACAACAGTCAAGTGCTAGAGTTTCTTGCTTCTTGTGCTCAAGAACACCAAGAACAAGATGAACAAGGGAGAGAGAGTTCTAGTATCAACCAAGAGACAAAAATTAACTAAAAGCCTCTACTAGAGTAGATAACTCGTGGTCTCTTTGTCTACCACAATTATGAGAAGTTAACCCCATTGAACCAAGTGTTTAAGGCTGTTAATTCTGCAATTACAGCGAACGTACACGGCCCGTGTAGCTCTACACGGCCGTGTAGGCCCAAAGTCCACGGCCCCAATTGGGCTAAGACGGCCCGTGTCTAATAGGCACTACACGGCCCGTGTAGGCCCAAACTACATGACCTTGAACTGGGCTAATACGCCTCGTGTATGTTGGACTGGACACGGCCCGTGTTCAGGAACCCGGCCCGTGTACCATCCTGCCAAAACCCATTTTGGCCTTTTCCTCTCTTTTGCTTGATCGTGTTGCCGGAATCAATACTTGGTGTGTGACCCAATAGGCCTATACCTTATCGGTAGTGCCATTAACTCGTTCGTGTCAGCGGGCATATTCCAACAGACTCCCACTTGCACGTGACACGACTACGAAAAATAACACAAATATAGAACGGCCTCTAGCAAGACATCTTGTCTCCTAAGTTAGTATAAGGTATGCCACTCTTGACAAGATCCCCAATCATGAAATGATTGTCCTAAAGATAAACGAACACGTACATCCCTTTGTTCGCGATATCCAATGTGAACACAAGGCATGGAATATAGTCAACCTTCAGATTGTTCACGATTATGTTTCTCGATTCTAGATTAGTGGTGACCAACAAATCAAGTTAACATTGATCCATCATCAATATAACTTGAGCACGGCCATGCATATGAACGTCAGCACTCAATCATCGAGGGGCCCATGGATATTCTCTCTATACATAGAGGAACAAATACCTTTCGACTACATAGTCCCGCCACATAGATAATACTCTACCCAATCATCTCCCTTATAACGACCAGTTACGGACCGCGTTAGAAAACGATCAAAGCAAAGCAGACCTATGCTTTGAGATCACATGTATCTCTAGTTTAAGGATGAAATGTCATTACCATCCCGAGTTACTTGTGACTAAAACCATGAAGTAAACTCGAGTGCGGGTCCTCCAATAACTTGAAACCCCTTTCAAGTATAGGCAAGAATCACGTTTTATCAAAACCAATTCTTTACCTCAATCTTAATTCATACTTCCTTCCCTCAAAGTATGACCGATAGTGGAGACTTAAAGATCGTAAAACAATCTAGGGAAGATATTAAACATGTAAAGATAGAACACAATAAAGACTAAATGTAACCGCAACACGCGTATATATAGATCTCTATTATATAAATCGAAACAAACATTAGTAACACTATTGCTTAATGCTCCCAAATACATAATGGTCCAAACATAAATTAAAACTAAATCTAAACCAAGTCATGAGCAAATCTAACACCTATCGCCGTAGTGTGAGAACCATGAGAAGCTTGTGACAATGGTTTAGTAAATGGATCGGCCAAATTGCCTTCCGAGGTTACTCTACGAATAGAGACTTCACCACTTTCAATCATCTCTCTAATCAAGTGGTACTTACGAGGTATATGCCTCGTTCTCTTGTGAGTTCTCGGTTCCTTCGCTAAGGTTACCGCACCCTCATTGTCACAAAAGATCTCAATAGGGTCGGATATGCTAGGAACCACTCCAAGGTCTCGGACGAACTTCCTTATCCACACAGCTTCTTTAGCAGTTTCACTTGCCGCAATGTATTCTGACTCTGTAGTAGAATCAGCTACTGTGTCTTGCTTTGAACTTCTCCAAGTAATGGCCCCACCATTCAATAGGAACACAAACCCCGATTGTGATCGGAAGTCATCCCTATCAGTTTGGAAACTAGCATCAGAGTAACCCTTTACTTTGAGCTCTTACTCACCACCAAAGATCAAGAACATTTCTTTAGTCCTCCTAAGATACTTAAGAATGTTCTTTACTGCAACCCAATGGGCTTGCCCCGGGTTTCCCTGATATCTACTAGTCAAGCTCAAAGCGCATGACACATCAGGACGAGTACATAACATGGTGTACATGATCGAGCCCACGGCCGAAGCATATGGTACTCGCTTCATTACTTCTAGTTCCTCTTGAGAACTAGGACATTGAGTCTTACTCAATATCACTCCATGCGACATAGGAAGATTTCCTTTCTTGGAGTCCTCCATCTTGAACCGCTTCAAGACTTTGTCAATGTATGTACTTTGACTCAACCCGAGAAGTTTTCTAGATCTATCTCTATAGATCTTGATACCCAGAATGTATGCCGCCTCTCCCAAGTATTTCATCGAAAAGCATTTTCCAAGCCAAGTCTTAACACTTTGCAAGGTTGGAATATCTTTACCGATGAGCAGGATATCATCCACATACAAGACTAAGAAAACAACGGCGCTCCCACTAGCCCTAACGTATACACATGGCTCTTCTACACTCTTCGAAAAACCAAACTCTTTGATTTTCTCATCAAAGCATAGATTCCAACTACGAGATGCTTGTTTAAGTCCATAAATGGACTTCTTTAGTCTACACACTTTATTAGGATGCTTCGGATGTACAAAACCCTCATGCTGCGTCATATACACCTCTTCGGAGAGCTTCCCATTAAGGAAGGCGGTTTTGACATCCATTTGCCATATTTCGTAATCATGAAATGCGGCGATTGCCAAAAGTATCCTAATATATTTCAACATGGCCACTGGGGAGAAAGTTTCGTCATAATCGACACCATGTGTCTGGGTGAAACCTTTAGCCACCAGTCGGGCTTTGAAAGTGTTGACTTTTCCATCCATGTCGGTCTTCTTCTTGAAGACCCACCTACACCCTATTGGTTTACAACCGGGTGTGGGATCAACCAGTTCCCAAACCTGGTTATCCTCCATGGATTGCATCTCGTTATCCATTGCCTCCTTCCATTTAGCAGACTCGTGGCCCGCTGCCGCTTCCCGATAGTTGGTGGGCTCATCAAGATCCACCAATAACTCGTCACCCTCAGATATGAGAAACCCATATCTCTCTGGCTCATGGCGAGTTCTACCGGATCTACGGGGAGGTAACGGATTTACGTTAGTCTCCGCATTGTCATGCTCAGACTCAACCTCACTAGCTTGTTGGCTAGTGCCAACGTCAGGTCTTTCATCCGTTGACTCTTGAATCTCTTCAAGATCAATCTTAGTCTCGCCTTGCTGATTGGATACTAATTCTCTTTCTAAAAATACCGCCCTCCGAGCGACAAATACTTTGTTCTCGGAAGGTTTATAGAATATATATCCAATACCCGCAGCTGGATATCCGATGAAATAACACTTTTCGGACCGGGGCTCTAACTTGTCATCTACCTCACGTCGTACGTAGGCTTGACAACCCCAAACCTTTAGATAGGCAAGAACGGGAGGTTTCCCATGCCACATCTCGAAAGGTGTTTTCTCGACCTTCTTCGTTGGAACGAGATTAAGGATTCTTGTTGCCGTTTCAAGAGCATAACCCCAAAGGCTTATAGGCACTTGGGTGTGACTCATCATAGACCGAACCATATCTAACAATGTTCGGTTCTTCCTCTCGGCGACACCATTTAATTATGGCGTCCTAGGAGGTGTAAGTTGTGAGATAATTCCACAACCCTTAAGATGATCACGAAACTCTTGACTAAGATACTCACCACCCCTATCGGATCTAAGTATCTTAATCTTTTTGCCCAATTGATTCTCTACTTCGTTTTGGAAAGTCTTAAAGACCTCAAAGGTCTCAGACTTTTGTCTAACCAAGTAGACATATCCATACCTACTATAATCATCTATAAAGGTAACGAAGTATCTAGAATTGTCTCTTGTGATATGCTTAAACGGACCACACACATCGGAATGTATAATGTCCAATAAGTCTTTACCCCTCTCATTCACCCCCGAAAAGGGTGCTTTAGTCATCTTGCCTAACAAACAAGATTCGCATACTTTGTTTGACTCGTGGTCAAACGATTCCAAGATCCCATCCGCTTGGAGATTGGCGATACGAGTCTTGTTTATATGGCCAAGCCGACCATGCCACAAAGACAACTTGTCTAAACCATTTTTAGACGTTGAATCAATATTCATGATTGAACGAATATCACTAACGTATGCATCTACTTCATAAATACCACGTCAAGGATAAGCTTTAAAATTAACAAATATTATTTTTAGAACAAACGATAACTCCATTATCAAAAGAAAAATCAAAACCATTGTCGTGTAATGCATGAAAAGAAATAATGTTTCGCGCCACAAGCGGCGAATAGCATACGTTTAATAATAATATGGAAAAACCAGAATTAAAAGATAATTCAACTTCTCCTCGAGCCTTGACCGGGACAATCTCCTTGTTTCCCATTATCAAGTCAAGCTCGCCCCTTTCCATCCTTCTACTTGTCCTTAGCACCTGCACAATATTACAAACGTGAGTGCCACAGCCGGTATCTAATACCCAACTACCAGATGTAGAAGTATGATGGAGTTCAATCATGTACGTACCTGCGTCGAAAGTTCCTGCGATGCTCAACCCCTTGAGCTTCTTAAGAACTTCTAGGTACCCCGGGCAGTTACGGCGCCAATGGCCCTTCTTCCCGTAGAAGAAGCATTCCGCATCATTCGGAGTTTTGGCTTGGGGAACCATCTTCCCCTTGGCTTTACCCTCCGAAGCGGGGCTAGACTTGGAAGCGCCAATCTTCCCCTTCCCCTTACCCTTAGGGGTATATACGGATCTCTTCTTCTTCTGGATTCGCCCCTCCCTTATAGCAAGAACGGGATTTGGAATGGCGGGCTTATTTTTGGTCATGCTAGACTCGGTTGTCTTAAGCATACCGTGAAGCTCCATAATGGACTTATCCATACTATGCATATGATAACTCATAACAAATTGATCATACGCGGTGGGCAGGAACCATAGGATTAAATCCACGACTAGCTCCCTCCCTATGGTAAATCCAAGCCATTCCATGCGTTCCGTTTGCTTTCATGCGCAACACGTGAGCACTCACATTCCCGCCATCAGCCATCTTACTACCAAGTACCATCTTGAGACACTCAAACCTCTCTTGTCTCGCTTGCTGCTGGAACATTTCCTTAAGTTGAGCGATCAAGTCAAAACCACTCAAATGATCCATTTGCTTTTGGAGCGCGGGGATCATAGTACTTAGGATGAGGCAAGTAATGTCCTCGGTATCCTTGACACACTTCTCATAAGCATCTCGGATAGCCCGAGTGGCATTGGCAGCAGGAGCCTCGGGTAGGGCCTCCTCTATGGTAACCATCTTCCCTTCTTGGCGTAAGACAAGTTTAAGTTGCCTAAACCAATCCAAGAAGTTGTTACCATTGAGTTTCTCCTTTTCAAGGAAAACTCTAAGCGAAAAATGGTTGGTGGTGTTGGTGTTGCTTGAAGACGCCATCTAAAATAGCAAAGTAGTTTTAGTTAGTTTGGAAATCCTTGTTAGAATAAGTACCCATAGTTTTAAACAAAACAATTTATTTGTAACAAGGGCTAAGAACCTTATTTCACCTCGCACCGTGACGGGTTTACCGCGAATCACGTGGCGAAGCTATTTAGGCCGGCAACCATTTTACCAATTGTAATCTCTATTACAACTCTTAGACACTTGCGGGATCCGTTGACATCCATTATGTCGGTTGGCATGTTTGATACCTATCTTACACCAATCTTAATATATAATTTTTGTTTAGCTCGTGCTTAGCTCGACAACTAACCAAGAATTATATACTAAAATTGTAAATCGTCCGACAAGACACACGGGTGGCACTCTCGACCATCAATTGGCTCGTGCTTAGCTCGACAACCAATCATGCGAGTTACCCCACTCACCTTCTACACAACTACACAAGGAATGACTCGTGCTTAGCTCGACAATCATCCTTGCTTCGTTAGATTCGGGTGGTGTCATCTTATGGATGGTGCGTGATTTACATTTTGAAAAACGCGATTTTGTTTCCGGTTTATAAAACTCTTTTGTGAACTAACAAAGTAAGTGTCAAAACGATTTTAAGCACTTTTAATATAATACCGTTTTTATATTTTCTTTGTCAATTCTATTCACGCGCAATTGTTAACCATTTTAACAAACATTGTATTTCATTTAATTTTATAGAAAAATTATCTAGCATGCGAATCCTAATCCATGCATCGAATAATAAAATACAACCACGCAAATATATATATACATATGATTCGGTAACATGCCCAAAATTCCTATGCGTTTTCCCCGTGAGCCACAACGGGGAAAACGAGGCCAAAAATCTAAGGACAAGATATGGTCTTGTTGGGTGAGCTCCCACTGAATCCAACACTTCCAATAGCATGTTGATTCCTTCTCGCCAAGACGTCATCACCATGACTCCCGTTGACTATTTTGGTTTTAATTCTATACTATATATAAATACATGGAATATACATAAACGACACGCAGGTCGCAATCCCATGCTATTTATACAAATACATAGAACAAAAGAAATGGCGTGCAAGCCGCACCAATAAGTAAATAAACAAATATTGTTACAACAATACAGCACGCAGGCCGCCAAAACCAAAAATAATCAATCACCACAACACATAGGTCTAGAGGCATATCTTGTTACCGAATCAAACCAAACATATCAAATAGAAACATGGTGTGCCACACATAATCATGATATAAATATATAGTGTATCAAACCATTTTTGAGACACATATTCATATATACATTTATAAGTATATATTTGTGTACACTTCATGCCAAGTTACAACAAATATATAAATATAAAAACTAAAATATATTAACACCACTACGAATAAATCTATTCTAGCACAACAAGAGTCTCAATGGAAAAACCAATTTTAAGAAAACACTTTTCTTATCCAAAAACACTTTTATGGTTTTTCTAGACTCAATAGTGCAAAAGCCATGTTAGATATGGCTCTGATACCACTGAAGGTATTCGTTTGGCAAAAACAAGTAGCAACGGAAGCAAAGCATGTAACAAAAATCAATGCCAAACAACGAATACTTCCCATGGACCAAAATCTAACAATGGAATTGCAACTAAAAATGAACAAGATAAGTAGAAAGGTTTATACCTCAATGCAAGTCTCAAAGAAAACCTTTCTTGTCAAGTAGCTTAGAATCCAATATAGAACTCCTCCAATGAAGTCCACCCCAAGATTGCTTGATTCCCAAGTGCTAGCAAGTTGATGTGCAATCACCAAAACAACAATCAAGTGCAAGAGTTTCTTGCTTCTTATGCTCAAGAACACCAAGAACAAGATGAACAAGGAAGAGAGAGTTCTAGTATCAACCAAGAGACAAAAATTAACCAAAAGCCTCTACTAGAGCAGATAACTCGTGGTCTCTTTGTCTACCACAATTATGAGAAGTTAACCCCATTGAACCAAGTGTTTAAGGCTGTTAATTCTGCTGTTACAGCGAACGTACACGGCCCGTGTAGCTCTACACGGCCGTGTAGGCCCAAAGTCCACGGCCCTAATTGGGCTAAGACGGCCCGTGTCTAACAGGCACTACACGGCCCGTGTAGGCCCAAACTACACGACCCGTGTAGGCCCAAACTACACGACCCGTGTAGGCCCAAACTACACGACCTTGAACTGGGCTAATACGCCTCGTGTATATTGGACTGAACACGGCCCGTGTTCAGGAACACGACCCGTGTACCATCCTGCCAAAACCCATTTTGTCCTTTTCCTCTCTTTTGCTTGATCGTGTTGCCGCCTATACCTTATCGGTAGTGCCATTAACTCGTTCGTGTCAGCGGGCATATTCCAACAATATCTACCCCTAAGCTTTCCTTAGGCTTTCCTTAGTCCATATATCTACCCCTAACTACCCATAATGCACCTCTGCTCACCAAGCCAAGTTCTAAGCCACCTGCATGAGTATAATAAACATTTCAAAATAACAAGTGTCAACTTACGTTTCGTGAGTCAATAGGACTAGATAAACAAAATCCGTAAAAAGGTATTTAAGACAAAACAGTAATACCATTGTTAATTAACCAAACCCGACTCGTATGTATATTTGGCCCATACCGTAAATCCCGTATAACATATATTATATATATGAGTCAAATAACCGTATAAGTTACCATAGCATATCACAACCATTCACATACCACATGAAAAACATATATCGCATACTTTAGTCCATATATCTACCCTTAAGCTTTCCTTAGGCATTAGGCCGCGAGCACCTAGGTAACTCGTTCACTAATCACACACTAAGTAACTCGTGCATCGATTGGTTAGCTATTCCTGATCCATGCATGGGTGTACATTAGACGATGTTTTCGCTACTCCGACTGTGCATGTACAAGTACCACGTAGTCGTTCAGATGTAAGTACATTCGGAAACCACCATCGGTCCATCATTTCCTCCTTACACCCATGTGATGTATGATTCAGCCCGCTGTTTGGACTACATCACTCCTGTACACGGACACATCTGAATCTGTATACCATGTGTCACAAAGGTTATTTGAAACCACACAACTTTGTATGTGGCTAGCACTTATACCTAGAAAGTCATTAAAACCTAATAGGTTTTTATACCATAAGTGAGCAAGCAAGGTTACTAACCCCGTCCAACAAATCATGTGCATGTATATAAATAACATAATTAGCCATATGTAACCAATCATAGTATGCAATTACAACCTTATAAGCATACATGTGCAAATTAAACAATTAGCATGTTAAACCCTTAAATACATTTTCGTTTAAACTGTTTGAAAATATATATTTTGTCTATGTACTCCACTTTGTAAAACTATTGAAGTCACCTGAAGTCCGAGTGTAAAAGCCGAGTGAACCGCGAATGTCTACCGAGAAACCTAATAGAATAAACGGATTCTAATAAGAATAAGTCGAATGATGAAAGTCCTAATTTTATTCAAGAAGTATTAGGCAAGATGTCTACCCTTTAGTTGGTCACGCCATCAACAAGATGGCGAAGGGAAGTAGGGAGAGAGGTTGGCGATTGCCACTCTCACGCTATCCTCAAATAGCGAAGTCCAAAACAGAAGATAATGGAAATCGCAAAGCACCACTCACATTCTAACACAGATTTAGAAGTACATGGAATATCCGGTGAATGAATCACGAAGTAGTATGTCCTGTCATGGATGGATCACGAAGTACAAGAGCACAATGGCCAAATAATCAGTGATCACCACACCCCACATTGCGATTCAACACATTCACTTAGCGATCCAAGAACATGTCGACAGTTACACATTTCGATTCACAACCCAATCCTTAACCTAAACCTATGATTCCTATATCATTGTTTCTAGAATTTAACAAGGATCAAACCTTAAGTACAATTGTAAGATTATTAACCAAAAACTAAATCCATTTCGTTCCTTTTTATTTGAATTCGTCGATTATAACTCGACCTTTCTGTTCGATCGAAAATCAGTCCCAACATGAATTAAACTCTTGAATAACAACTACAAATCATAAGAATACATTATTAAAGGCTAGAGATGCTTACTTGATGGCTTATCTTCTCAAAGATCACCACTAAACTCTTGTTCTTCTTGATTGCTCGAGAGCACAAAAGTCACCACACTAGAAAAAACTATCGAGTATTAGTTCTAATCACTCCTTAACCCTCATAATATTCCCCTTTAACCCTTTGGTCCTTTTCCTTTTTACTTTATTAATAATACACCCATTAACTCTCATTTAAATTAATAACCATCCTATTAAATTCCTAATTATAAGTGACATCAAATAAATAATATTTCCATAATATTTACCTCAAAATACTGGTCGTTTAAAAAAACATAGCATATTAAAAAAAAAGTCAAACATCTAAATATAAATTAATGCTTCTTAATTTTAAAATCTTAAGGATTATTTTAAAATATAGTTTAATCATAATTTTGTATTGTTATTACATAAAACCCAAACTATAAATCCTAACTAATACATAAATCACCCAGTTAGCTCATAATGAATTATCACAAAATTCGGTTGTCACACTTTTAACATTCTTGTATAATATGCAAAGCTATCGCCAGCTACTCACTTAAAAATAATGTTTTATTAAAACCATGACAGTTGAATCAATAGTTGTTGTGAAACCCGTGGCAACAAAATAGAGATTGAGAGTTTGTTGTTGTATGATTATGGCAACGAAAGAGATAACTGACTTAATAATTCATAAACATAAACTACATAACAAAAAGTAATTACACCTCACTAATCGGTTGTAGTCGCCCAATTAGTAGATTTCCATAGTTCTTTTGAGTTGCTATTACCCCACCTTTTGTTGTAGTCTTCTAATGCACCCTCCGTG
Source organism: Dittrichia graveolens (assembly GCA_038502395.1). Classification (NCBI taxonomy): domain Eukaryota; kingdom Viridiplantae; phylum Streptophyta; class Magnoliopsida; order Asterales; family Asteraceae; genus Dittrichia; species Dittrichia graveolens. The sequence goes on along the minus strand of JARJIL010000007.1, from coordinate 61,598,605 downwards.
GAGAAGAGGCCACAATCTCCTAAGTCCCGCCAATTGAATATAGAGTCCCACAACTTTCTTTCATCACTACGGTTTACCAAAGTTTGGTTGATAGTTTCATCATGTTTTGGCAGTGTGGGCATAGGTTTGAGTGCAAGTCTATTCCCCTTTCGTCTAGCCCCAATCTTACTAGTAATGCTCAATGTTGGACCTTCGAAATAAATAGTACAACTTTCTTTAATTTTTCATTCCTAATGACCTCATTTTTCTGTCGTGTACGAGTTGTCATCTTCAAGACACCATCTTCCTTTATTATTCAAGTGATGTCTTGGTGCTCGGTTCCTCAATAAGTTTCCTATCTCCTCGAACTCTTCCGCTTCCCTTCCTCTCGTTGGTCTTCTACTCTTCTCCATTCCTATATCCAAATCCAATCTTCTTTTTGAAATCTACCTTTATCCCACTATAACACAGCACCCTCGCTTGTGTCAGACAAATCCATGAAAAATCCGTAGGAAAAGGATGTTTCTTTTGGATTTTCACGAAATTGATCGTGGCTAAAAGCTTCGTTGAAAAACCATTTCCCTCGGATCTACACAGGAAAAGAGAGACAAGAAATTTTTTGAAACTCTCCTTTTTGCATTCATAGTCGTCGTAGTATTATGTCATTTTTTGGAGATTTGACTGTCTAGATTTATTTAGAATAACTTTATAGCATATAGAGAAGAATATTCAATATAGTCAATAATTAATTTATAGTCCTAAGGGATTAATTTTAGCCTCAATGGTCCAGATTAAATTTTAAAAATTTGGGCGGAGTGACATTTTAGTAATTTTTCGTGATTCACATGTGATGTTTTTACAAATCATAATTGAATCTCACCTATGATTGAATATTAAAATTTCAGTACTATGTTTTTTTAATGAACTTATTAAACACAACTTGATCATCATATAGATAAAGGTTTAAATTTCAGATTTTGTTAGTAAATAGTAGTAGTTTTTCTAAGTGGTTTCTTTCTCTTTTGTCTTTCATAGTGGTTTATACTTGATGATCTATCCAAGAGTGATCATATATTATTTATGCCTCTAGTTTTGTCTAGGATAAAACTTACTGTATTGTCTTTTATTGACGGTTCCATTACGTCAAAACTTAAAATGGTAGAGGTGTAAGACAAGGGGACCCCTTATCTTCGTTCTTATTTTTATATTATTGTGGGAAGGTCTAAATGTTTTGGTTCAAATGATTGCAGTTGGAAGGGATCGACTTACCTTCTCTCATCTTTAGTACGCCGATGATACAATTTTCTTTGGGTTTCGGAAGTCGGAAAACATTGGCAACCTCTTCGGTATTTTGAAATGTTTCAAGAAGATTTTAGTTTTAAAAATAAATTTATATAATACAAGTATTATCGGTTGGTACATTAATGAAAATGATAAGAGTTTGGAAGCATATTATTGATAAGTTCGAAAAAAAGATTAGTGGGTTGGAAAGCTTATGACATTTGGTGGTCTACATATATGATATATCCTTGCAAATTAAGTTCCTGCTAGTCAAAAATTGGTCTAGATTTGGTGATCAGTATATCCTTGGCAAACTTGGTCACTTGTGATAAGTTCCTTGCACCTTATCACTTTAAGTGTGTAGATATAGGTAATCTTAAAAGCAAAACATGGGTTCTTCTAGGAAAATGGTGGAGATGATTAACTGTGTGGGTGAGGCCGTGAGGGTAATAAAAAATAGTGGTGAGAGAGAGAGAGAGAGAGAGAGTATGTGTTGTCTCAAGAATTTTTTTTGGCTGAATGCTTCTTAAATGAGTGATAGCGGGTTAGTAGAGGAATAAATGTACTAGTTGTTATGTATGATAAAAAAGTTGTTTTGTATAAACCATTATCTTTCTTAAATACATATGACGTGTGATTGAATGTGTTTAAACATGAGGGTTTGTTTTGAATGTGATTTTAACATGACAAAAGTGGTCACATATAATAACTTTATGCATCATCAACTAATACTATATGTATTAACTGTTTGTACCTTATTGTATATGACTAAAAACTAATGTATACAACACAACACACTTTGTTTTTATTCTAAAATCATTTAGCAAGCTCCTTGATTGAATTTGTCCATATTTCCTTGTTTTATTTATGAATAGTATTTTTATAGTTTATATATAATTTTGGATCAATAATAGTTTAACTATCAAAGTTTTTACTTCACTTTCGGTTTAATCATCAATATTGTTTTTCAAACACTTTTACCATAAAGTATGAATTTATTATTATTTAATTCTCAAAGTTACACATTCTTTTTGGTTTAAACCTTAAAGTTTTTTCCCAAACGATTTAACTCTTAACTTTTTGGTTAAAAATGGTTTAACCCTCTAAGTTTTGTCAACTTTTTAATAAAAAGTAAAATGCGTAATAAGTAGAGAGGGTAAAATAGAAAACCATACAAAACTTAAGGTTGCGTTCACTTTCAGAAAAATCCCCCATTTTTCCAGAAATTTTTTCTAAGAAAACTAAAATTAGAAAACATGTTTATTTGCACATTTTTTCAAGAAAACAGAAAACTCACTCACTTTTTCACATTTTCCCAAACTCTTCAATTTTTTCAAACTCCCATACTTTTTCAACAAAACACTTCAACCAAACATGTTTTTCATTTTTTTCTCAAAAAGAAAAACTCCACCCATTCATCTAAACACGTTTTCTATTTTTTTTTTCAGAAAATGAAAACTCTACCATTTTTCACAGAAAAATGGAAAACGAAAAATAGAAAATTTTTCTCCCGCTAAACGCAGCAGCCTAAGTGATTACTCGATTTTTTTAACAAAAGTTTAAATCATTTGAAAAAAAATGAGGCTTAAATCATAACAAATTCAAACTTTATAATAATATCGTTTAAAAAACTTTGATGGTTAAACCGAAATTAAATGAAAACTTTAATAATTAAACAACGTATAATTTTTGGATTGAAAATTGCAAAGATTGATCAATAATTGGGGTAAAGGAGTCACTAAGATTATAAAGCATGATTATATTATGCATTAAGTAAATATGGTCATGGAAATATTTGACTATGGTTATTTAAGTAAATAAATAAATAAATATTTAATGTTTTATTAAACAATTAAAATAAATTACTTTATCAGTTTAATATAGTAGCTTATGAATTTAAATAATATTATTTTTCTTAATTGACAATCCTACCCCTCAACACTGAAGCATTTATAAAAGCACCAAAAGGTTATTGTAGTCTTTTACACTACATTCTGAGCATGCATACGTCATAGCAAAATTTTTACATGACGTCATTCTTATTCACCCAGACGAAGGCAAGAACGTGTAACAACATGCATCTCTCTTTTAATTAGGGTTCCCTAGTTTAGCGCGTGGTCGTGAACACCACGCGCCTGACGTTTTCCGATAATTTCTTTGGAACCACTTGCATTTTCTACGATATATTTTTATTATTAATAAACAAAAAACAGATATTATATTTCGCTATATTATTGATAACTGTGATGTATGGATGTACTTCTTGCCATTAGATCTCACACCCACCGAACATCGTATGGAGTCTTCTTCCTCCTGGCCGGAAAGTTTACCAAGCAATCGGATAAAAGCCATTGAAGAGTTGACAAAAGGTCAAGGTTTGACCGATAAGCTTCGAGAAATGCTGGGTCAGCCGGAAAAGATCAAGTCGGACCTCATGGCCGTTGACGGCGTGGTGGCACAGATCTTGGGGATGTTTGATAACACCCTTTCGATCTTGACCGCTGAGGAGACTCATCGTAACTCCGGTGTTGATATCAGATCCCCGAGCAGTTCGGATGATCGGAAATCTGAAGATTCCGGTGAAAGCGTTAAGACTACTGCTGTACCACTAAAACCCAAAAGAGGCTGTTATAAAAGAAGGTATGTTTTATATCATATTGTTTTTTTAGCTCATATAACTAATAATAATAATAATAAACGGGTAACCGGAGGGTTTTTCCTTTTTAAGTTATCCGGGGTCTCGAACTTCTTGGCCGGATGTATGTGACTTAACCGGTATACTCGTGGTCGTTTTCGATGTTGTTTTTTATTGAAACCCCCATGTATAAAAAAGAACTGTTGACCTCTCCAATAAATGGCAAGATCTCCACCGGTAGACAAGAGATTAATCATTATCTTGTTTTTCAGAATTTTAGTACAGGTTAACTATGTCTACCTGATTTCATATACAAATATTACTAATTATAGATTTAAACCTAGTTTTCTGGTTATCACACACACAGATATACGCACATATACATATGTATATAGGTATATATATATATATATATTGATAATAATTATATATTTTGTATGTCGAAATATAGAAAAAATGCTGCGATGGTCACAAAAGAGATTTCTACTTTGATTGATGATGGTTATGCGTGGAGAAAGTACGGACAAAAAGTGATTCTCAACTCAAAACATCAAAGGTTTGTATTTTGCGATTAGATTTGAATATTTTAATAAGTACTTATTTATTTACTTAAAATATTATATTGAGTTGGAAGGGTTAAAATGGATGGATATATATAATTAAAACAAAACATAACTTTTGCTACATGAAATATAAATCACAACAGTAATATATAATACTACTTTATATTTTAAGAGTTAATTATTGCTGTAGATTATAGAAAAACATTGTCACAAGAAATATGTTTTACTAATTAATATTTGTTAATTATAAACAGGAACTATTATAGGTGCACTCACAAGTATGAGCAAGGGTGCCTAGCTAGCAAACAAGTTCAAAAGACAGATGATGAGCCACCAAAGTATAGAATTACCTATTATGGGCGCCATAACTGCAAGAATTTATCAAATACCCCCCAAATCATTTTGGATTCTTCAAACCCTAGCGATAATAATTCAGTCCTTATTAATTTTGAAACAAATACAACACTTGTTGATGGCAAACAAGTTGGCCCTTTTCCGATCATGAAACATACGGTTAAAGAGCGGTTTTCTTCTTTAGGTGTGAAACAGGACCAGGTTTCTTCTTCGAACAACAATGTACCATGGGATTTGGTCACAGGAGTTCCATCCGGACCAATGTCGTCTATGATGTCTTCCGAGTTAGATCACGAGGACGTGGTTTCTTCAGGGGTATTCACATCTACATGTAGTAACCATGGCTATGTGATAGATGATTTTCTTGGAAGCAATGGTTTTAGTGACTTTCCCTTTGAATTCTGTTACAGCTAGTTTTCTTTTTGCTTTTCTATTTTCTACTTTGGATTGTTATCAAAATATATATAGATGGTAGGATAGATGTAATCTTCTTCCATCATATATGCATGTAGAGTCATAAATTTGGTTTAACTTGGATATAATTGATCTCATAATTAATTTAAGAGGGATTGATGATCTTATTTAATTTCCAAACCAGTACTATATATGTGCATGATTATGTGCTTTATGTGTAAATATATGATTGAGAAAAGTAGCTATATGTCCAATAAAAATCTAATCATTCGTAAATCATGCTAACATCAATTAAGTAGGGATATTTTATTGACAGTGTTAAATCTAGTTAGTGTGAGTGAGATGCGAGTCATATATATAACTGATGCAATGCATACAAATCTTTAAATTGTTAATATTATAGAAATAATTTTGATTTTAAGATTTATGATGTAAACTTGACTTTTGGGTGGTTATGGGTGAACATGAACATAAAGAAAAAATGCTAAATTACAAGTTTACTTATGTTCTCAGTGTGATGCGTCTTAAAAAGGTTCTTCCTTGAACCTCACCCTATATATATATATATATATATATATATATATATATATATATAAAAGAATCCAAATGGCAAAAACAAATGTTAACCGTCAAATGATCTAACAATCTATCTTAATTCTAGTTATTCGATCGATCCTATCATTTCAATTAAATCATTTACCCGACGGTTTTTTGGAGTGGGAAGTTGTAACGACCCAAAATTGTTACATTTTATTTTATTCCGTTAATGATTTTAATATGATTTGGTAATGCTCAAATTCAGAAATTTCAAATAGGTATTATTTTCTAATTATAAAGAAAATAATCTAGAGGTTTATGGTGATTAATAGTTTGAAATGGGAGTTTAAGGTTAGCTATAACATCATGGAAGGTTTAAATTGTATATGTGATTTATGTTATATTAAGGGTCCGTTTGTTTCGCGTAATAAATATTAAGAAATTTGAATTTGATCAAGGAATTGAAATTTATATGAATTGAAATTCATGAGAACTATATGTTTTGGTTAGTAAAAACTAGAGTTAAAATCTACTACCAAAATAAACTATATTACCAATCGTCTACCACCCCTGCCCCCTTGATCCGCCACCGCCACACCCTCTCTGCCACCCTACCACGCCTATAAACCTTGCCTACCCCTACCTTTACATCCATTCTACCACCTTACCCTACTCCACCTTACCTTACCCCGCCTTACTCACTCTACCCTACCCCCACCACCTACACTACCCCACCTCACCTAAAGTCACCCTACCCCTTACTTACCATACCTACCCCTACCCTACCCTACTCCACCTTAACCCAACACACTCCCACCCTACCCTACCCTACACTACCATACCCTTATGCCTACTATACCACCCTACCTTACCCACCCAACTTACCTACTATTTAACCTACCCCTACCTATCCCACCCACCCTGCTCCAACTTACCTACAGTATACCCCTACCATACTTACTCCACCTTACCCACCCTACTCTAACTACTCACAATCTACCCTTACCCTACCTATCTATCCCCACCCTACTTCACCCTTCCTACCCACAATCTACCTATGCCATGTCGCTACCCCTACCCACCTACCTACTATGCCCCACGCCTTCTCTACCTTACCTACCCACCCTACCTACACACCCACCCCACCCTACTATAGGGTATGGTGAGGCATAAAGTAGGGGTGGGATGAATAAAAATAGAACTAGGTAGGGGTGAGGTAAGGGTAGGGTGTATAGTGGCATGATTAGGTAGGGTGAAGTAGGTATGATGGGGTAGGGTAGGGGTAGAGTGAGTATGGTGCCATAGAGTAAGGTAGGGTGAATTAGGTAGGATAGAGTAGGGTAGGGGTTAGGTAAGTAAAGTGGAGTAGAGTAGAGTAAGATAGGATGATGTAGTTAGGGTAATGGTAGCGTAGGGTAAGTAAAGATGGAGTAGTGTGAGGGTATGGTAGGGTAGGGGTAGGGTGAATAAGATGGAGTTGAGTAGGTTATGATGAGGTGGGGGTAGGGTAGGATCAATAAAGAGTGAAGTAGAGTGGGGTGAGGTAGTGTAGGGGTAGGATGACACCTCAGTTTGGCAGAATTGGTCCCCGCAATATTTAATTTTTAGTTTGGTAGAATTGGCTCTTTGATTTTTATAAACACCTCTAACCTCATAAAGTAACTCATAGTATTCATAAAATTTATTTATTAAGGAATTTTGAACCTTGGGACGTTACATGATGTGACCAAGCAGGATCGTGCGGTTAGCAAGGATAGAGAAAAGAGAAAAAGGACATAGGGTAAAGCAAGTTATTGTGCAGCTTGCTATTCGACACATAGTGGTTCCTGTAACAAGAACACGAGGCTATGCTGCTGCTTTGGACAAAAAGGACATATGTACCAAGATTGCAAGAGTACTAAAAAGGTATGCTACTACTTCCATGAGATGGTGCACATCAGTGTTGAGTGCACCAATATCAAGGCTCGAAGTGCAACGGGAGGAAATGAAAATGAACAAGTTAAAGCGACAGCTCAGACTTACAACATGATAGCCAATGAGGATCAGTAGATTCTAATTTGTAAATTATTTTCGATTCTAGGGTTTGAAGTTTTGATCGATGGTTGTTTCTTTGAGATTTATTAATTTCCTTTTCGTTGGATTAATGATTTAGTTAGATGGTCGACGGTTTTTGATTTAAGATTTAGAAATTTAATTTGTATAGTTGCTGTGTGCTTACGATGTGTCACCTTAAAAACTAAATATTTAAGTAACGGATGAAAATATATAACAATAATGAAGATTTGAACTATGTATATGATGAACGAACGAACCCCGAAATGGACGATAATTTGCGTGTTGCTTGATTGTGCGGATTCCGAGACAAAATCTTCTTAAAAATGGGAGAATTGTAACAACCACACTTTGAGTATATATGAATATATATATATATGTGTGTGTGTATATATAATGAAAGAATTTAATTAAAGACAATTAAATATGGTGTAAATAAAAGAGTTTTGTTTCTAAAAGTTTATCGAATTTGTCACTTTTTGCTATTTTGTATACCAAATTTTCAAAACTAACGATTAATGTACTTAACTTTCTAAAACTACCATTTGATGTATCTATTAACCTTTCAATCAAGTTGCCGGTAATTCTTATTATTTTGATTTAGTTTTTATGCTATTGAATTACCGCATACGATGTCATGTCAATGGTGAATGCTTGATCAGATTTTAGGGATGTAAAGAATTAAAAATGAATGAACTATGACTCTGAAAAATCGAAGAACATACACATGAAACATTCAATACACATGAAGATTCTATCACAAAATACCTAAACATACACAAGAAGATTTGAGATTTCTCATGGTTTTTGAACACATCGTCGAAGAAGATAAACAACCCAAACATTATGAAGAAGATAAAATATTCAAACATAAGAAGAAGCATTTAATACACACTAAAGAACATTCGGATCGGGGTATGAAGACATCAAATCTAAACAAATCAAAACAAATTGAAACATCAGATCTAAACAAATCAAAATCTGAAACACATAAATATTGAAATCATTAAAACTCACATGAAACATACCATATGAGCACAAAACCCTAAATCTGTTCTAATCCGTAAGATGAAGATCAAGCTTCTTCGTATGTTTAGGTTTAGAGAAAGACCCTAATCACTTTGAGCATAAAACATGTAAATGGTTCAAACGAAGATGAAGATGAACCAACACAACCCCAAAATCAAACCACTTATTTGAGTAGTACACCATCAATTTTAGTAGTACACTATCGCAATACACCCCAAAATCAAGCCACCGATGAAGATGAAGCAACACAATTGCACCATCGATTTGAGCAGATTTAGGGGATGAAGATGAAGCAACACAACCCCAAAATCAAACCCGATTTGAGCATTACACCATCGATTTGAGCAGATGAAGATGAAGCAACAGAATCCCAAAATCAAACCTTGGACCTTAATCAGCTCATGCAGATAAAAACACATACACACACTCTGCCCCTAATTCTTATTCTTATTTTTCTTCCTATTATTATTATTAAAAATATTATTCTTATTATTATTATTATTATATTTTCAATTATTTTTAAGCAAAGATATTACATGTCATCTTCCAAGTAAAAACCCACGTCATGCCACGTCAGCGGTTAACCTGCTATACCAGGTTGGATGCATTATTTAGTAGTTTTAGAAAGTTGAGTACATTAAACAGTATTTTTGAAAGATAGGTATATATTATAGCAAAAAGTGAAAACTTCGATACACTTTTAGAAAGTAAATCCTAAATAAAATGTTTATTATATACGCCAGCGACTATTACAAGATAGATATAATCTGTTAACGCGTTAAATTATTGACATAAATACTAAAAAATGGTTTGTTTATCATGTTTTGGATTAGTACTAGTTTTTATAAGATTTGTAACAAACAAAACCTAAGGGTTATGGATGACTAAAAGGAAAACCAAGGGTGATTAAGGGTAAACTAATATTAGGGTTAAGATTTAATTAGGGGCCCATTATGCCTCATTAGTTACACAACAGTTTCAAAAGAAAACGTGAGAATGTGTTAAGTGAACCCTACGATCAGCTAATAGTAAGAAGAAGGCAAGAGGAGCAAGAAATCAAGCAATTGGGAGATAGGATCATTGAGAATCACCACATAAGTTCCTTTAATCATTGATATTGTTCATGAATAGGATTTGTATTCTTCTATGATGCGATCTGATCGAAACAGTGACCCAAAAGGGGTTCGACTCATGCAACTTGAGGCTTAAAGAAATTAGGATTTTGATAGTAAAACTTGAAAGTGATGTTGAGGTTTTAATCTAGGATGAAATCTATGAAAAATAGAACATAAAATTATTGATTTTGGTTAACAATTGGAATGTATTGTTTGAATATAGAATCTGTCCATCGAACTGTTTAATAGGGAATGATTTGAGATTCGTATTGCAAATTATGACCCTTTATTGGTGAAACTGTATTGCGATTCACGATAAGGGCAATTGAATCATGATTTCCTCTTTGTTGGAATTGATTTGTGATCTCCGATGGATGGTGGTTACAAAAATTTGTGATTCATCATGGAGTCAATTTGCGATTCCTTTTTAAGTGAACCCAATTTACGATTTCGTCGTGCTTGTGATTAATGATTTCCTCTGTGGAGATCAAATTACGATTTAGATGGGTAGGAGGTGAATTGCGATTCAATTTGGGAAAAGTGATATGCGATTTGAGGATGGTCTGAATAAATGTTGAGATGGTGACGAGGAATGGCGAGAGGGTTGAAGGTGGTTGGCACAGGTTGGTTGGCGTGGCCAACCTCGATGAATTGAACCGTCGCGTCGGCTTAGGGATTGTGATGCTTACTTTATTGTTGTTATTATATTTGGATTATGTAGCTCGATTTATTTATACGATTTCATTTACTCTTATAGGTGGTTTGGTAGACTTAATTGGTTGCTACTTTGGACTTTGGGTGAGTCCAAAAGTTTTCAAACCGAGTGCTAAGACAAAGATATATTTTTATAAACATTTACGAATAAATTACTTAACGTACTTATTATGTGGGAAATGATATATATGATGTCTTGCATGACTATATGACTTGTGTGGTGCATGATTGATATGAAATATGTCATTGTTATATGAACATGATATGGTATTGTATGCCTTGTTTTGTGGATATGAATTATGATAAGGTTATACGGTTATGAATACGATTTATGTTTTATTATTGTATGATTGATTTACAAACGAATATTATGAACGAATAATTTGATATTCTGATATAGGGGTGGGGGTAGTTCCTTCTTGATGATACAAAACGGGCCTAGTATTCTAGGAATAAAGTGCTAGCCAATTGGATGACCAGTCTTACTAGTTGGATTTGGTGGCAAGTGGTATAGGTCCGGATGGACTCGTATTGGAGTGATGTGTGGCTTATGGTTGGGGTCATATGTAGAACATCACGTAAGGTGTTGGGAGGTGAATTGTGAGCTCCGTGGTTACCTTCATATAAATGACAATAAAGCTGCACATGGTTTGCGATGTGGTCGGAGTAGCAAAAGCGGATTGGTACTTAGTGGTTCGTGTACAGAAGGGAGTCGCTACCCAATTTGTGCACGAGTCAGCTAAGTCAGGCGAGTAGTGAATGAGGTTTTCTTTTAGAGTGATTAGATACCATCTAGTGAAACCCTAAGAACGGATGATAAAACACAGTTAATGAATACTGTTGTTAGATGATGGTTGATAACTAATGAATAGTAAAGAACAATTATTATATAAAGGTTGATAGTTGATACGAACGAAGTATATGAACATGAAGATATGATTATGAAGTTATGATTGTATATCACGTTTGACTCGATTTTGATGATTATTTGACCGATATGCTTGATATGATTGTAACGGTTAGTTGACACAATGTTCTTGACCATTCGGTGTTATGTGATTGTGTGTTTGGGTTCGGGTCAAGTACACGATTGGGTTAGGTTTGGTTATTGTAATGCCCCATTTTTTATAAAAACTAGTATTTGCACAAAAACATAATCAAAGGATTCACATATAGTTTCAAAGTAAGTGGAAGTATATTTTAAAGCAAAATTTGAGTATCGTTTCAAAAGAAGGCACACTTAAAAGTACATCTGTAATTCTTATATTACACAATAAGCGTTAATTTGTTTCAAAAGAAGTTGATTGAAAAGCGGTTAAATGGAAGCTTTGTCCTTGCCTTTGGAACGTCCTACAAGACATTTTAAAAACGATAATCTACGAGAGCTTAGTGAGTATGCCAAACTAATAATAATATAAACACATGTATAAGATAATAAAGAGATACCACACATATGTCATGCAAACAAAGCTAGCGTCTGGTTTTAGACCCAGGACAACAACATAGGTCACAGTACTATATCACATCTTAGCCTTACTGCACATAGCAGTATGCTAAACAACACATATGAATAATATGTGCATAATATTCTATCATGATAACACACATGTTGTAGATATTAATAATAGTCTAGTGTTGGGGAGATAATCACTTCATCCTAATAATTAACTCTGCCTATCCTAAAACATAGAAGTTGATGATAACCAAACCCTACATTGAGTATGACTTAGAAAGAATTCAAACATGTGTTGTTTGAATCAGATTCTAGAAAATATGCTAAGTATGGAACAATTAGCTGACCATTAGATCCTATCCTACTCAAAGTATCAGCCAAGGGATATCAGCTAAGGAGCATTAGATGAAGAAAAAAGTGAAGAAGACCATCAGCTGAGGAAAGTAACCCATCAGCTGGATCAGTTGAGTGCCTACACAATCAGCTGAGCAACGACTTTTGCTCAGCTACACCATTAGCTGAGTGAATAATGGATCAGCTGAGGCCCAGAGCATCAGCTAAGTAAGTCTTTCTTAACACAAGTCATCTTTCTACATAAACTGATGTATTTAAATGATCATCTGAGCATTCTTGATCAACTGATCATACAAATACATGAGCTTATGCCCTCCTAAGATAACTATTGATCAACTAAGCATCTATATGATCAGCTGAGCAATATGTATCAACTGAGTCCTAGCAAAAATTGATCAACTGATATATCTTGTCATCTGAGTAGTGAAATTCTGAGTTCCTAGTACTTTCTGTTAGCTGAGTCGAGTAAAATGTCAAATCTACTCTATCTTTCATATTGTAAAAGTCATATGTAAAAGGCAGAACATGTGTTGTTCTATTATACCTTTGATATTTGTTTGTAAAAGTAAAATGCACTTTTTGGATCAAGTATGAGACAAAAAGGTTTGATCTTATCCTCTGGAAAAGGAGAAAGATACCTCAAACAGACGAAGATCTTAAAGATATGTTTCAACAACTAAGTTTGGCTGGCAATCCCACACTTGGTAAAGTCAAATCAAATAGAAGCATGACTGTTGTTCAAAGTACAAACATGGAAAGGGAAAGAAAGTTCTACACGATAGTAGATGTGGGTTTTAATATTTTATATTGTGAGTGGGTCGCACTTTTTCAGAAAAGTGCAATTACTTTTATCAAACAGTTGATTAAAGTAACTTTACTTTTCACCCACTACCTTTACAATTAAAATATTATATTTCCACATACTCTTTGTCTCCTTTCATGCAACCGGATACGCCAAGATTTCTATAAATATACATGCATGGTGGACATGCAAAAAAACAACACAGTGAAGCCTCTACTCCACAGAAAGAAATCTCATAAGTTGAGAAATTCGTAGAGTTTAAGCATTGTATAGAATCAAACTTGTTCATGTGTTGAACACTCTATATACATTAGTTGTTTTAGAGTTTGTTTGTCTATGTGTTAGACAAATAGATTGTCACCTTTTATTGTACTAAGAATTTCCGCTTCTAGTACATGTAATTCTTGATTCAAAATCAATAAGAATTATATAAAAGTATATCAGTGTATCTTTAAATTTTTAAAAAGCTAAAGTTTGTATTCATCCCCCCTTCTACAAACATTTGTTGTTGTGTACTCAATCTTGGACTAACATCTAGTAAACTCACCTTGTAAGCTGCAGTGTTATAAATCAATCCATAGATAATTATGGTTTAGTGAAAACGTCCACGATTAGACTCTACAAGTATAATACCAGAAATATATTAAACACATGTTGAAACTTAATAAATAGAAAATGCAAATGGGTAGGGCACGCCCGTACCCTACTATAGGCACGCCCGTGCGTAGGTTGTGCGACATACGGATGCTACTTATGATCCGACCTTCGTATCCAACCTATAGATCCGACTTTCAAAACCCAAATTCGTACGACTCATAAGGCACACCCGTGCTTTTACATGGTACACCGGTGCCTTTACCCCAAACATGGGGGTATCTCAAGAACTAGGGCTAGTCATAGGGCCATAGGCACGCTCGTACCCCCTTGGGTACGCCTGTGCCCCGCTCTGGTCTGAACCAGTAAGTCGGTCAACTTGTTCTTTATGTACATTTTTTGATTCAAAACTAAATAACAACCGATTAAAAACTTCATGGGGTGGATTCCTTTCATCCTAAATAGTTAGTAAACAACAACTAAAACCAAAATAACATATTTTGATCCTTGAATAAATCCTTGACCCATTTAACCCATAAGAACACTTAAAACATTCAACAATCTTACCTTGATGATATAAACTTGATATAGTGATGAAAAGATGCTAAATCCTTGTTGTTTTCTTGTTCAAAATCCAAAGAAAAGTGGTAGCTAGAACACTCACGTATGTATGTATATATATGTATGTCTGGAAAGTTGTTTGAAAGACTTCAATAAGAAGTCAAAGAAATGGTGATATATATCTATAACCATGAGTTAATGGCATAATTAGTCCCTGCACTAATTTAAATTCTAACCTGACAGTTTTAGCCCATCTAGTTTTATAAACACATTTATTCTTATCTATGCAACTCACAACACACATATAACACTTATAATTTATTTCTACTATTAATACATATTTCGAACCTTAGGTGTTACAGTTATTTGGGTCAAATATTTGTTTATAATATTTAATCACAATTTAAGATGGTGTTTTAATATAATTTTTTGTATTTGGTTAACCTACCGTTGACTCACGAGGTGTTATCCGACACTTGTGTCTTTTGAAATGGTGTATGGTACTCGTGTAGGTGCTTAGAGATTTCTTGGTGAGGCGGGAAGCTTGCTAGATAGTTAGAAGGATGTGGTTATAGATCGTTACCGACTTGTTATTGATATGAAAATGATTTTATGAATTCGTAATGTCGAGTTTTCTTTTAATGGTTTAACCAACTTTGGCCGTTTTGATATTAGTTATGTATTCCGCTGCGACTGATTTAGATAAATAAATAAAAAAATTAATTGTGATTTTTGAGAAAACCCGGTGTTACATATTAAAGGTTAATTGGGTTGGTAAAAGATCAAGAATATGATTAAACAACAAGACAGTTAGTTAAAAAAGAAAGAAATGACAAAAGGGCCTAAGACTTACAAGATCCATATACAGAGGACTAGAATGGAAATATTGTAACCTAAGTAACAACTTCAAATTAGAAAAAAATAAAAGAAAACGGGGGGAGAAGGGGGCTACTCTTAATTCGGCCAAGATAGATAGAGAGAGAGAGAGAGAGAGAGAGAAAGAGAGAGAGAAAAACAAAACACAAACCCTAACCTTCTTCATTCAAACTCATGATCAAGAGAGGGACAAGAGATGAACAAGAAACAAACCAAACCCTTGCGACCATCTCAAAAGCCGCGAATTTAGGGGTGGTTGGAGTCTGATCGACAACCACTATGAGGTAAGGAAGGATCATGTGTTTTTCTTCCTAAAAACATGCAAGAATGTTGGTGTTGTGGAGCGTGTTTCGATAGCAGAAATTAGGTCGAATTGGACAACCTTTATGTACCAAGATTTGAGCTTTATGTTAAGATTTCACTCATATATGTTCCATGTATATTTTTTATGTCCAAATCCTTGTTAATGGTGATGTTTAAGAATGGTTTTGATGGTAAATTAGAAGCATAAGTGGAGCTGCTGTTTGTACCAGTAGACTTGGGTTAGCTTAGAAAATTCGTATAAAGTCAATCAGGTGTTGGATTAAGGTGTATGATATGTACTTTGAAATCTTAATATGTCTACTTGGAATTGTATTTAGACACTAATGGCTATTTTATATTTTAATTGGGTCAAAACCTAAGATTGTTACCGGTTAGATTATACTTAAAAGATGTGACACTATTTTCATAAAATCATAGTAAATCACTCTTAATTAGAAGGTTAATCATATGTTGTTAGAAATATTCAAGGATATACTTTAATGTAACTTTAGACTTAAAGGGTAAATTAATCGTTAATTGGGTCAAATTATTGAAGAAAGATAGCCCACATGTAGGCTAGAAAGAAGGATACTTGGCATCCAACTTTATTTTGTAATTTGTGACCCATTAGTATGTTTGAGTCATGCAAAGAGTGTTAAGTAGTACGTAATTTATACATATAGACTTAGAATGGTATATATATTTGTTAATATTGAGTAAATGATGTGAAATAATAAGGAGAATGATTATCCTAAGTTCGAGAGTGACTCTCAAAAGTATAATAATGGCACTTTAACAAATAAAAGATAGAGATAAATGATAAGTGTCTTACAACTTTGAAAGTACGGTGTAGTAATGTAAGTTAGTTTGGTTTGGGATCTAATAGACTGTATGATGATGTTATGCTTAATAATGTGTTAGGTCGTTTCGTGATCTCGTTTCTACTCGGATTCGGTTGTCTTTTACTTTCTGGACCTCAGGTGAGTTTAGTAGTTTTACAAAACTGAGTACAATGACAAAACCTATTTTTGAAAGGTTAAACTATGAATTTGATGGTTATTTGTGCTAGATGTTATACTTGCAATTATATGATTCTTGTATGCTTACATGGTTATTTATGCATGCTACGGTTTATTCGCGGTTTATATGATTGATTATTGGATTAATATACACATATACGGACTATTGGGCGGGGGGTAGTAACCTTGCTCAATTACGGATTTACGGGCCTGGTAGGTATTTTATGACTTTCTAGGTATAAATGCTAGTCACATACGGAGTTGTGGGGTTTTAGATAACCTTTGCAATGTATGGTACGTACACGAGTACGAAAGAATGCTCGAGTTCTGGAGTGATGCGTGACAGTAAGTGTAGTCATATCGAGAACAACACGTAAGTGTTAGGAGGGATTGATAGCGATTGCCCCGTTTGTACTTACACTTGAAGACAACGCGGTAATTATACTTGCATAGTCGGAGTAGAGAAAGCATTGTCTAAGGTGGACTTATGCATAAATTGGGAGTAAGCTACCCAACGGGTGCGCGAGCTGCTTAGCGTGTGATTAGTTAACTAGGTTACGTAGTTGGCGGGGTCCAAATGACTAGGAAAACTTTACCAGGTAGATCTACGAATCATGGTATGCAGTATATGATATGAAATGTTGTATATGTTATGGTATGCGTGCTGTATTTGAATGGTCATGGTATGTTAAGGTTTTTTTTAACTTTGACCCATTTATTTGATATATGATATGCGGGATTCACAGTGAGGTCAAATATATAAGGTGTCGGGTACAATTACTTGATAATTGTATATATAACTTATTTACGATACTTTGTTTACGGTTTTTGGTTATGTAATGATATTATGATTACGATTCATGATGCCACACGATGGTTTTTTATGGTTTTGACGGTGTATTTTTAGCATTTATTATGCAAATGAATTTTTATACTTCCGTTGCTATTGGTTATTTAATAATTAAAAGTTTTCATAAATGGTAGACTTTCGGTAACCGCGGTGTTACAAAAGTAGAGTCTGACGAAGGTCCAGCCAAATGAAACAGCAAGGTCGGTGGGAGCGAATTACAGTACTGTAATACACACACTAACACATATTGTATTCTATCAAATACTTTGTCAAGAATGAATATAATGCACAATTTATTCTCGTATGGTTTACCCAAATGTGTTTTGGATAGTAAAAGCTCCTTCACTAAAGCCATAAAATTGTCTTTTAAAAAAGAATAATTTCTTGGAGATTTATCTCTTTAATAAGGTTGCTACTATTTGGCCTCATCTTCTCACATATCCATATATCACATCACTCATATACAACTAGTGCTATACCCGTTCGTTGTCCGGGATATTTTTCTAATATATATATATATATATATATATATATATATATGTGTGTGTGTGTGTGTGTGCGCGTGTACGTATGTCTTTATTGGTGATAGCGAAAAACTAATGTTACTTACCTCATTAAAAACACGAATATGCTTTTGAGTATGTCATATTTATGCATTTGAGTTTTAAGGTGTGGTCGCTAATAGTGGTCGTGGTAATTGTGATAGTAGTGATATTGAATACAGTTAATTTAGAGCTTACATTACCATTTTTCATTAAAAAAACAAAAATAATACAAAACAAATGGATATATGACTCGGATTGAATCATGTGGTTTCGTATTCATTTTGGTTTTTAAAGGAACCGTCCCTATATTATATATGTGTGTGCGCGCGTTAAAGAACCAAATTTATTACGAAAATCGTGTCATACACACACATAAAAAAGTAAAATGGTTAAATATGTTTTACATTGTTTTTCTCTCTTAAATTTACATTACTGTTGATTACCACCGTTACCAATATCCACATCGTTGTTGCTGTTACTTTTGCTAAATACACCTTTGTACTGCACATGAGCGACAATTTAATAAAACTCCATAAAACCAACCATAATCGTACACAATTTTATGACCATAATGTTGGTTACATTTTTATTAATATTATCGTGTTAAAAACTCGTGCAAATATTTGATGAATAATCATATTACGTTGGTGTCACCTTTTACTTAAAAAATGTTTTTGATACAAAAATGATAAAAATATGAGTGTTAAATGAAAAAGAACAAAATACTCGATGATTTAATATAATTTTTATAATTTAAGACTAATTTTTGTTTTAAAAATATTTAAAGTAGATGTTTGACTATATTTTGATTAGGTTAACATTTTATATTAAAAAGTATAACAATACGGGTGTCAAATCGAAGAGAATAAAATGCTCGAAAATTTAATTTAATTTTTAAATGTTAAAGATATATTCATTTTAAATATATGTGTAATGATTGATTTGTTATTAGCAATTTAATGTTATAGTTGGTTAATGGTTGATTTTGGTCAGCCGTCACGTCACATTTCCACGTTATAGATGATGTCATCATTTTTTTTGCCACATCAACATTTTCTCTCTGTTTCGTCGGCAATATATATATATATATATATATATATACTATTATATAAAACATTTAAGTTTTTTCCTTAAAACTCTTAAATTTTAAGTTACTTAAGATTACTATCTACCATCATCTACCAAAAAATGATTTCATAAAATAAACTTAATAACATTCATTTTTTCTTAAATTCCAGAATATTCCCTTTCCATAAATTCCAAAGCAAAACTTACGAAACAGAATATTCCATAAACTTAATAATATTCCATAAATTCCAGAAAGGGAAAATATATAATATTCGTTTTTCACCTGCTAAATAAAAATTACAAAATTACATCTAAATTTCATCCTTTTTTACCTGCTAAATAAAAATTACAAAATTACGTCTTGTGTGTTCTCTTGATTAATACCTACCAAAACAACTCCTTACAAACTATTTTTATTCACCCTCACCCGCTAGTATATATATATATATATATAAAGTTTCCAATATAGTTTTTTCACTCACAAATATCACATCAAGCGAGTCATTTAGATCATGTAGGGGGTAACCATAGAATCACCTCTTTATTAATTAGTCGGTTAGACTATTTGTAGTCATAACATGCGTTACTATTATGACTAATTGTCACATCAGCTTTTCAGCCAATGACAAAATTATGACTAAACAACCATAGTTATAATTATGATATGCATGACTAACCTATACAACTATTTTCATTTACATATATTATAACAGCTATATAAAAAAAAGGAAAAAAACCAAAATACATGTATTTTAGCTCGTCAATGAGACGACAAGCAATGACACAACAAGCGAATGACGAACAAAATGTTGGATATATATAGGTTTAAATAGGGTTTAGAATAACAATAAATACTTGGATAATTTCGTAGATCGTGTTTAATACACTTTTCGTATTCTGTAATTCGATCTTATGGCTGGGGTATCATGAATTCAGATAAAAGATAATCCAAGAAACTTGATTTAGATCACAAGCTTAATTAAAATCCAAACACAAAATATCTTTTGTTCTTCAGAGATTATTTCGACAGAATATTGATTACGAAATCGTATATACTTCCTTTGCTCTTCTCGGTTTCTCTCTATTTTGCACCAACCGAGAATGCCTATTTATAGGAGACCAAAACCGGCAGTTTTCGCCGGTTGGCGGCGGTTTCTTGGTGGTTATTTGGTGGTGGTTGGCGGCGGTTATATATATATAAATTTTTGCTTCGGGGCGCTGCCCCTCAGACCCCTCTAGGGGCAATGCTCCTTGGAACCCCACCAGGGTCCACGCTCCCGGACTTTCGTATTTCCAATACTAACTTAGCTTATTCGAGTATACAATTCGCACCTCAAAACCCGAATTATAACTAAGTTTAGAATCGGTTAGTCTAATGTTAATCCATATCATACTAAATGGTTTGATGATACAATAATCACAACACAAAACGTAATGGACGACAAACTCATTTCTTGATGACGAGCTTGTGATGACATGCAAACAAACACCCACTACGGATCGTCTTAACAAACAAATAAAAAGGCACTCTCCACGAATACATACAAAAATTACCACCTTTTAATCTAAAACAAGATCGCTCGCATCAATCCTGGACTAAAGTGAAATCGTTTGTTGTATGACTAGCTTGAATATAGTCTGTTTACTTATTTGTTTAAGGATTAAAAAAACAATCCATATATGTATGCACACTAATGGATCTATAGACAATAGACAAAATTATTCACTATATAGTAGAAGTATTAAATTATCATATTCAAACAGTGATTATTTCATTATAAATCGGGTTATTCTAGTTTTATTTTGTTTTAAATTTATGTTATTTAATGAAAATTTAAAAATACCAATTTTTTTATGTTTCTCTTCATGGCAGTTTGTTGCAGCCAAAAGATAATTTGAACTTGTTTTTTTAGCAGCAAAATGAATTTTATTAAATACCATGTCTCAAAGGCTGAGACTAGAGCCAAAAAACAGCCACCAACTTCAAAAAAAAAAAACAAACAAAACACCTTCAGCTGCACTACTGGGAAACAAAAACACAAGATCCATAAACAGACAAGTCAACAAGACAAAAGTTAAGCAATCCAACCTAAAGGATTAAGGCCCCTTAATTATCTTCCAATATATCCAGCTGCACTTTTGGGCTTCTGCTTTTAAAATTTCTCAAAGATCACCGACCAAGAGCTTTTTCGGTTCGTATTTCCCCTCACTGGAAAACCCAAATATAAGAAGGGAAAAGATACAGCTTTGCACTTTAGGAATATGGCCATTAACTTCAGTTCTTGATCAATCACAGCAATTAATGCTAGGAATGTTACATTTAGAGAGATTTATCTTCAGCCCTCAACACAGTCATTGTAATCTGTTCAATTGCCTATTTGCGTGGGTTGGCAGATTTGAGGGTACGTCAATTGTGGGTTGAGAGGTCATTTGCAAGCTAACAAGTCCAGAAGTTAATGACGAGTTGCGAAGTTAATTAGTATGTCTAAAAGTCACATAAGCTCTTGGAAAATTATAATTTCAACACTAAGAGCTTTTTTTATTTAATTTTCACAAATAAAACTATTCAAACAACTCATCAACACTGAATATTAAAATCTACATAAAAGTTAATTAACGGGTTAATTGGTTAATCCGTAAAATTTATGTAAATGACATGAACAAGGACCGTTTATTATCTACATGTTAATTAATGAGTTTCTAAAAACTCCTTTATTTCCGTATCAAGTTGTGTTATAAGGGTAATTACCAAGCCTACAAATCATGGTGTGAACGGAATGAAAATCACTTAGGTCCTGTTCGTTTCACGGAATTTGAAGGAAAGAAATTAGACTCATGTTCATGTTTGTTTCGCAGAAAAGTGAATTGAATTAAATTCCATTCCAATCCTATTTTGCGTTTGTTTGTAAATATTAAACCCAACCCACCCCACCACAACCACATCCCCCCCCCCCCCCCGCCGCGGTCCACCCACACCTCCTGCCGCAGCCGCCGCCACCCCCCCACACGCATTATATATATATATATAAGAGACATACATCACAATCCTTTTTAATTGGAACAAATCTACACATTCAACCAAGTTCACTTTACCATTTTACCATGAATGTTGCATACAAGTTCAAATATACCAAATTAAGATAACTACTCTGCATATAATTCTTCGACTAAAATAGCTCAGAAATTAGAAATCACTCTTCTAGCATAAACTTTACGAAATCCTCTCTCATTTCCTTCCAAGTTCCAAAAAGTTAAAACTGCTTCCGGCTCTCGCATTATTTTTCGGCTTGCTTTGAATTTATCTAATCGCGAGATGGAAGGAATTTTAGAAATCTCGGAACTCACCATAGCAGTTTTCTTCTGCAATTCCACGACAGCATTCAAAGATTGAGCCAAAGAAGCAGTCGCTTCATGAATTTCTTTTCCAAGCAATATGGCCGCATTAGAAATCCCTTCAATAAAAGGATCAACCCGGCTTTTACGTTTTCTAGTACATGCACTCGAGACTTCCTCACTTTGTGCATTTTCACCAACCTCCACAGGCTCATCATGATTATCTTCCATTGGTATTGATTGATCTTCTGTTTCTGCATCATGTTGCATCTCAACAAAGTCTCGAGCTCTATTTCCTCGCGCTCTATCCTTTCCAAAAACGAGACATAAATCTTCATAATAAGGAAGTGGCTTATTTATCCATTTTCTTGCATTCTTGTGAGTCTGTGACATATAACAATAATACATATAAAATTAATTATATATATATATATATATATATATAGACACACAACAAAGATTGTATATATATATATATACACACACACATACTGCTATATAATCTGCCCAAACCTCCGGTGATTCCACTGTCCCACATCGATTGAAACTATCGTAACCAAAGCCACTACTTCCATTCACCATGTCATACACAGTTTTCCAGTCATTTTTGAGAGTTTTGATACGCGACTCGATATGAGGTTTAGCGGTAAACCCCGCATCACGGATTGATATTTTTAAAAGTCATTCCAAATGTTGTAAAGAACCAGGTTTAAAACCATTATCAGCCCTAAAAGCGCCACCATTCACCAAATGTACCAATGCTTCCACAAGTTTAGCATCTTCAAAAGATGTCCAAGGCCTATAATTTCGACCTCTATCCGTCATACCTAACATTATATATATATGATATTCACATAAATACATGATATATAAATAAGATAAATACAAAGTCATACATGAAAGAAAAATAAGATAAACACAAAGTCATACATGAAACATAAATAAGATAAATACAAAGTCATACATGAAACATAAATAAGATAAATACAAAGTCATACATGAAACATACATAAGATAAATACAAAGTCATACATGAAACATAAATAAGATAAATACAAAGTCATACATGAAACATAAATAAGATAAATACAAAGTCATACATGAAACATAAATAAGATAAACACAAAGTTATATATGAATTTCAAATAAGAGAAACACAAAGTCATTAGTTTGTTGCACTCCAAGACTCAAACATGGTTTGTGCTAAAGTATTTCTAAATGTAGTCCACTCGGTTGACGTCTTAATAGAAGTGACATTATCATCATCTCCACCCCCATAGTCTCCGGTCCCCTCGTCCGGCTCAAAGTTTTCTTCAAATGGATCAATTTCCTTTTCTTGCCTTATATAATTATGGAGAAGACAACATGTCATTATGATCCTATTCTTTAAATCAACTGGATAATACGAGTTATCCTTTAAAATTTTCCATCTTGCCTTTAATATGCCAAAGCATCTTTCTATTACATTTCTCGTAGAAGAATGTCTCATATTGAATAATTCTTTTGGGGTAGCCAATCATTTAAGTGATATCTTTGACCTCTAAAAGGGGCTAGGAAACCTTCTCCGTTTGTATATCCCGCATCTACCAAGTAATAACCTAAAATATATTTTATAGTTAATACAACCTCAATAAGCACTAGTATTTTAACTTTTATTAATACATACCCGGTCTTGGAACCTTCAAACCATTTGGCCTAAGAAGGGCATCTCTAAGCACTCTCAGCAGCCGATCCCTCCCATCCCGGTAACACATATATAAACTGCATATCTTGTGAACAAACCCCTAACACATTTGTGGCAATATCGTTTTTTTTTCTTCTGTATCTAGGTTTGTCTTCAAGTGGCACTAAACACTTTATGTGTGTTCCATCTAAAGCTCCTAGGCAATTCTATGCACAATGAAAAAAATAAATGGTCAATATACCACATTAATTTAATTACGTATAAAAATGAAATTTATATAATAATTATATACCTTGAACCACTTCCATCTTTGATCAGTAGAATTCTCGGGAACAGGTTCAGGTTTCTTCAGTAAATAGGGATGCACTCTTATCACCGCATTGCAAACTTGACTAAAAACTCTACTAATTGTATCTCCCGAACGATGAAAACGACAAATTATGACTCGATTCTTAACATTATGTGCAATAATATGAAGGAACATGGCAACTTGTTCATCAACGTCCATATTTTTGTGTCCTTTTAATCCAGCTAACCTTTCAAGCACCTCCTATTCATCCTAAGTTGTGATAAGCACATAATGTCACTCACGTAAGCAAGTCCATGCAATATTAAACGTCGATCCAAATTTGATGAAATACTTCGAACATGTGGTGTGTAACTTTTGTATTTGACTACCCACATACAAAGTGTAATAAAAAACCATACAACTATTGCCATAACTTGGTTCCAAAATGCAACTACAATTTTCCTTCTCTTCTGTCTACGTCTGCATGTTAAACTAAGTCGAGCCATGACCTGTTTATGTTGAAAAGAGTTAAGACAATAGCATGAAGTTATAAGGATATTGTTTATAGCCTATCATCTTATATACTATACCAGACCCAACAAGAAGTCATAAGAATATTTTAAATTTATATGGGTTTTGAATTCCTGTGTAAATAATTAAATAATTGTTCCACATGTGGAAAGGAAATAGATCTCTCATAACTTGAACACACGTTTGACAAAATGGGTATTGGGATATATTCCATGGGCATTTTTAGGGCAGTCCTTACTCAAATGTCCTTGTTGTTTACAGATAAAGCTTTAAAACCCTAAACAAATAACATATGGTTCTCAATATATATGCATCATTAATATCTAGTATCAATATATCTATGACTAAGATTCAAACCACATAATGCTTTAAAAGTGTATAAGCAAAAGTAAAAAGTGGGTCTGCTTCAGTATACCACAAATCAATTTTACAACTTATCATTTGAAATATACTTTTACTAGCAACTAATAAGCAAATTAGTTGAAGTCTGACAGTAGAACCAAAAACTCCGAATAAGGCAGATCAAAGTTTCAATTCCCATTCGAAAAACAGCAAAAGCGCCCAAATCCCAAAATGGTCAATTCCCATTTGAAATATATCTTGTACTAGCAACTAATAAGGCAAATTGGTTGAATACATGAGCACAACCAGGTTGGCTGGATCTTTGTCCCAGGCCTTCACCTTAGCAAAATCTGCTGAGGGGGACATCCAAGCCAAGGATAAACAGAGCAAGGATGAGGCGGCTTTGTAGAAGCCGAGATATGATCAAACTGGGGGTAGCCAGCAAAAGAAGAAATGACACGATAACCAGTCCCAGGGCAACCAAGGTAGAAAGACTCCTACAGGAGATTCGGGAAATAAATCACAGTGGTGCACGAGGTGCAGGGCTACTCACACTGGGTAATGTAGTGCTCAGACTATGCGTTGCGTGCGATGTGGAACGCACGGGCATGAATCGAAGGATTGTCGGTACCCTCGGAACGTATGTTGGAACTGCCATCAGGAGGGTCATAGGGCGGGTGATTGTCCTACAGGAAGAAGACAAGCGGCAGGGACTGGGTCAGGGGCGGTTGGGGGCTCGTCTGCAGCGGGTGGGAAGAAAGGGAAGAATCCTCCAACTCCGGAGGGTAGGGCGTTCCGGATGACAGTGGATGATGCTATTGCCATAGATGATGTGATCACCGGTACGTTCTTTATAAACTCCTTACCTGCTCGTGTATTGTTTGATTCTGGAGCGAATCGCTCCTTTATTTCTGTAGCATTTTGTGCTAAGTTGAATTTGCCTACTACTAGTATCTCTATGCCGATTGATATAGAAGTAGCAGATGGTAAGATAGTGCCTGTTACGACTTCTGTGACGGGTGCTGAGATTGACATAGATGGTAAGTGCTTTCCTGTATCATTCCTGTTGATGCCATTAGCAGGGTTTGATGTGGTTTTGGGGATGGATTGGCTAAGTAAGCACAGGGCAAGTATTAAATGTCATAGGAAGGTGATTTCGTTTCCGTTATCTGATGGGTCGCGTGTGGTGGCTTAAGGGGAAAGGAACAAGTCTGTGTTTCCTATCATTTCGATGTTGAAAGCCAAGAAATCCTTGAATAAGGGATGCGAGTGTTTCTGGCATACGCGATTGATGCTAGAAAAGAGAAACAGACAGTTACTGATGTGCGAGTTGTATCAAAATATCCTGAAGTGTTTCCGGATGAGTTACCTGGGTTACCTCCCGTTCGAGAGGTAGAGTACAAGATTGATTTGATACCAGGTTCTAATCCAGTGGCTAGATCTCCTTATCGGTTGGCTCCTTATGAGATAAGGGAGATGATGACGTAGATTCAGGATTTGTTGGATCGGGGATTTATTCGTCCGAGTTCTTCACCGTGGGGTGCACCAGTCTTATTTGTGAAAAAGAAAGATGGTACTCTTCGAATGTGTATTGATTACAGGGAACTGAATAAGCGGACAGTGAAGAATAAATACCCTCTGCCCAGGATTGATGATTTGTTTGATCAGTTGCAGGGTACTTCGTATTTCTCGAAGATTGATTTGAGATCGGGTTATCACTAGGTACGAGTTTCTGACGGGGATATTTCTAAGACTGCTTTCCGTACCAGGTATGACCATTATGAGTTTTTAGTCATGCCGTTTGGTTTGACCAACGCACCTACAGTGTTCATGGATTTGATGAACCGGGTTTGTCGATCGTTTTTGGATAAATCTGTGATAGTATTTATTGACAACATTCTGGTTTATTCGAAATCTGAAGCTGATCATGAGATTCATTTGAGACAGGTTCTTGAAACTCTGAAACAAGAGCAATTGTATGCCAAGTATTCGAAGTGTGAATTCTGGATGCGAGAAGTTCACTTTCTGGGGCATGTCATTTGCAGTGATGGAGTCAAAGTAGATCTGGCAAAGATAGAAGCAGTAATGAACTGGGAGGTTCCGAAGTCGCCTTCTAAGATTAAAAGCTTCTTGGGATTGGCTGGGTATTAGAGAAGATTCATTAAATATTTTTCTAAGATTGCGAATCCCATAACTAAACTGACTCGCAAGGAGGTTCCATTTAGATGGAGTGATGAACAGGATAGAGCTTTTCAGATACTGAAACGACTTGTATGCTAGGCTCCTATTCTTGCTTTACCGGATGGGTTAGATGACTTCATGTAACATCCGAAAACCCGGCCTAGTAGTAGGCGGGCTAATGGTAAATTGATATGTGTTTAAGTTATGCATGTTTAAGTATTTGTTACGTGATTAAATGAGTAATTGATATCGTATGTGTTTACGATTAAATAAGGATTGAGTTTGATACGAAAGTTATAGAAAATACCACGAATGTATGTTAAGGTAATTGATTAAGAAAGATTATTTGTTTAAAAATATTTGGACATAATGACACTTGAATAATTAACTGATGGTTAATTGGCATGTGGTATATGCTAGAAGAGTTAATTATGTATGTATGACATTATGTATGTAAGAATGTATGTATGTATGTTAGTATGTATTTATGAGTTGGTGTGTGTGAGGTGGTGACTATTATTTGAATGGTGTACACGTGTGTGCATGTGAATATTTGATGAGAATTTGATGTAGAAAGAAAGAAAGAAAAAGGAAAAGTGTATGTGTGTGTGCCTATATTTCTCTCTGTAAAAGAAGAACAAGAAAGAAAGAGTAGAACTTGGATTTTTAAAAGAGAAGAATTGTGTTGTTATAATTCAAGGTAAAGGTGAATTGTTGATTCTAATATGATTAGAACTATTTGAGTATGCTTGATTTATAAACTTGAACTTGAAATATGATTGTTTGATTTTGAAGAAAATGTATGAAATGGGTTTTGATGATTTTTGTTGTTTGATTTGTTAAAAAGGTGTTTATGATGTTAGATATGCATGGCATATAGTATATATGAGTTTAGATTGAAG
Organism: Dittrichia graveolens; assembly: GCA_038502395.1. NCBI lineage: Eukaryota > Viridiplantae > Streptophyta > Magnoliopsida > Asterales > Asteraceae > Dittrichia > Dittrichia graveolens. The sequence continues at coordinate 61,570,245 of JARJIL010000007.1, read as the reverse complement.
AAATATTATGTTAGAAATGAAATGTGTGAATTAAGTGGGCTGGAAATAGGTTTTGAAGAAAAGTTGATATGCTGATGGATGCTCGTAGCGGCGCGACGCTCATAAAATCCGGAAATGAAGTCGGTTTTGTGAAATCCGAGAGTTTGTAATCCTAAACCCTAGAATCCGAATCTTTGAAATCCGAATATGTGAAATCCAAGCTCCAAATCCGATACTAGACATCCGGGAACCAAAATCCGACACTCAAATCCGATTGTGTCGCGGCACGACACAAGGAGGTGTCGCGGCGCGACGAGGCCCATTTCAGAATTTTTGTTTGTTTTGATTGTGTTTCGCTTGGGAAAAGTTGTATTGTTATATATGATTATATCAAGTTATTTACATGATTATGAGATATAAATATATGTTGAAAGATATATTTATATATTCGAGACTGATTCGGTTGTTGCTGTGTTTTTAGGCAAACCACAGACTCAATGATATTAGACAACTGAGCACGCGTGATACGAGGACTGAGGTGAGTGGAAGTTTACTCACGGGTGGTTACCTTAGTAACATGATTGAATGATTGAAAGATCATTTGTTTGCAAAGATTACTTGTTGATTTTAATACGAGATGTTTGACTGATGAGTTTGTTATGCAAAGATAGATTGATTGTCATACCATGATAGACTGTTAAGTCTGCTATATGCTAAATGAGAATTACATGTTCATATATGTTATATGTAAAAGAGTTTTGATTGTGATTGTGACTGGAGAAGGATTGGATTGTTTGATAACCGACTTTTGTGTTACGGGTTTGAAGAGATCAGCTTCTGTGTAAGAGCTGGTTGGGGTCAGCCGCTGATGCTAGAGTTGGGCTCGTTTGCGGTTGGTTGAACGGTAGTAGCTCCTCTGTTGCATTTGTTGCTCAGAGGGGAGTTTACTGTGCCAATCGGTAGGGAGCTATCGGTAAACCTTTGCTTTGGCCAGCTTTGGTTGTAGGTTCGGCAGAACCGCCGGTCCACGGGATGGAAGAGATTGTTGAATTGACGGATTGCTTGAGAATTGATGTTCACAGGTTCCGTTGGGAACAGTGATTGTTTTGTGCTTGTCTGTAGCTTCCATTCACTTAGCTTTGTGCTAACCCCCCACGGTTGATTGCTTTTTGCAGGTTTATGTGAGTAGCTGTTTAGCTTTGTTTGTGGAAAGGGGAATTTGACCAATGCTCTGATATTGTGTTTTGAGAAGAGAAGAGCCACGTTTTATAATCTTCTGTAACACAAACGAATGTTGAGATTTGTAAAGTACTTTGTACTTGTGATGTTTATGTTAAATGAAAATTAGAATGTGCTTCCGCAGCGTTTTAAAAAAAATGGCTTGAGTTTTACGGTGTTACAAGTTGGTATCAGAGCCTAGGTTTGGCGATGCAGGCACGGCTAGAGTGTTGCATTTTCAAATCTTGGCTCGTGTTGGGTCAAACTTTCCTTTGGGTGGATTTAGAGTGAATTGGAATTGTGATGTGATAGTTAGTATGTTATGTACTAACGGTTTATCTAATAAGCTTGTGAGATGATGTGATTGTATAGATATGGCTGACAGAGATACTCCTGATGACACTCCTGTGACCCAAGAAGTGACTGGAACTTCATCAGCGGATGTTCTGAATGTAACAGGTCAAGTGGGTACTTCAAGTTTTGAATCTGAACTAGATCAGAGAGAATATATTTCTAAGTTGGAAAATGAATTGTGGGAACTTAGAAATGCTATGGGAAATATGGAACGAGAGAGGATTATCCAGGATGAACGAAGTCAGAATCGTATGTTTAATACAACTCAAGCTACAAATGTGCAAGTTACATTTCCGTTTCCTCCAATATCACAAGTGGCACAACAGTCGAGTTTTCATCCTTTTACTACTCATGGAGTTTATCCTTTTGCGTACCCAGGATTTAAACCCCCATGCACTTATAAGCAATTCTTGGATTGTAAGCCTTCAGAGTATTATGGCAGTACAGACCCTAATATAACTTTAAACTGGTTGCGAGAAATGGTAAAGGTTTTTGAAGCATGCCATTGTGAAGATGAACTGAGAGTTTTTTTTGCGACTCGTATGCTAAGAAGAGATGCTATGGTTTGGTGGGATTCCCTTACAGGGCATTTCTCTAAGCAACAACAAGACAGTGTGACATGGGATCAGTTTCAAGAGAAACTGTGTGAACAGTATTGTAATACTTTTGAGATAGTTCGTATCAAAAGGGAATTCATGGAGTTGCGTATGACTAAAGACATGACTGTGGATGAATTAATCAAGCGATTTAATGAAAGATTGCGTTTTGTGAAGCAATGGGTACCTGATGAAGTGTCTAAGATACAACACTTTGTGAGAGCTTTGCTTCCTGAGTATCGAAGTACTACTAGATGGGCTAGTACACTGTCCCAAGCGTTTACCTTGGCCAAATCGGCTGAGGATGATTTGAAGGCTAGAGATAGAACGAATCGAGATGAGGTATCTCAGCAGAAATTGTGATTGGAACAGTATAATGTTGAAAAGCAAAGAGGGCACAGTAGCAGGAGTAAAAGAAATTTGAAACGTAGATCTGTGTCTGATGTATCTAATCAACGAGTGCCACGGTGTGGGAAGTGTAAGTCTCACCACACAGGACCATGTACGACTCAGACTATGCGATGTCTGACTTGTGGGCAGTTTGGCCATGAAATGAAAGAGTGTCGTTTCTCGCGAAAGGTGTGCTAGATTTGTTTTGAAGATGATCACCGAGCAAGAGATTGCAAAGTTGGCAAGGAGTTAGAGTTAGAGTCAGGGTCAGGAGCTGTGGCAGGTGGGGGATCCTCATCAGCAAGTGGGCAAAAGAGAAAGAACCCGTCTGAGCAAGGGGGTAGAAATTTCAACATGATGGCTGATGACATTGCCACTACTGATGATGTAACGGGTACGTTTTGATAATCTCTATATTTACGCGTATGTTTATTAACTTTAGAGTTAATTGAGAATGTATGATGCCTATGTGTGCTAAGTGTGTTTTATTGATTCTAAAGAGTATGATATTTTAGAAAGTAGGGATATTTGATTGTGAAATTGTCTGATGCATATGGCAGTAAGTGTTATGATAGAAATGATGAGAGATATGATATGATGTGAATTGGGTATGAAGTACCCTATAAGGATGTTTGTAGATTTGTAGAATTGCATTCTAGGTTATGTGTTGCAAGAGTTGTCTTGCTTTCTGTATTTGTATATGTTTATATGTATATATATGCTTGTGTTTGTTCAAAGAAAGAGGAAAATGGATAAGATAATGAAGTTTGGAAGATTTTGTGATGATCAAGAGATAGTATGATAAATGTATAACTCAGATTGCGAAGTATGAGTAGAGCTAACGATTGAAGATAATCTGTGATATCGATTAATGAACTTGAGGAGATCGATGATTCGTTGAGATACTGCATTTGTTGGATTGATGTAACGCTACCATGTTATGAAAATGGAGGAATAGTCTATGTTTTGTGACAGTTGAAGATTCTTGAGAGGAATGATTTAATTCCTATTCTTGAAGTTTCAACGGATGCGTTGCATTGATAATATGAAGATATTGATTATAAAGAAGAATATGTGAAATACACTGATTATAAAATGAGGTAGCAGATATTTATATATATATATATACATGAATGAACTTAACATGTGATAGAGATGATGGTTAGCATGAATCAAAGATTGTAATTGAGAAGTTTGATATTATACTGAGAAGACGATTATATGAGAACGCGAGGGAATTGGAGGTAGTAACCTTGAAGATTATGTGAATAGACGCGTACTTGACTTGATGGATGGAATTGAGATTATTTTTATAAGAAATTGATGACAAGAATGATTAAGATTACCAAAAGAACGAAGTAGATTGCTACAAACTGGGCAAGTCAGAAATCTGCTAGAATTGTTGGATAAAGATGTTATTGGTGCCTACTTACAAGAAGATACACATGAGAAAGATCCATTTATGAGGATGATTGACACATATAAACTAAAGATATATGTAAATTGAATGACAAAACGAATTTATGGGATAACGAGAAAAGAGTAATGTAATGGCCTAAGCTTGTGGAACGAAGATTTGTAGATTATATGAATGAATTGCCTTTGCTATGGAATACATGTGCTTGGAACTGGAAATTCATTTTGAACAAGACTCTCAGAACTAAATTGCCAATATACTTGGAAGAGCTAAATTGTATAATGCCATACGAAATAATTGATTGATGATTTATTTAGAAGAGTGAATATGATAAATATACTTCTCGTAGAATATGGTATGATTGTGTATGAGTCAAAGAAAAGTATCAGAGATTTACAAACTGTTGAGATAAATTTGAGATGCCAGAGTTATGATAATAACGAACTATGATGGAATTGATATACTACATGAAAAGGAATCTGGTGTATCACAAGTGATAATGGATTGAGTAGTAAGAAGCGCTGGTATGGTTACCACTAGTGAAACGTGATCTTTTGAGAAGAATTATATTAACGAGATGATTTGAAGATATAAATACCTTATACTCAGAGGTTTGTGGTGAGAATCGGAGGAATTAATTAAATTTCTAGAAGAATTTATGACAAGAATTGAGATAAGAAATGAAAGGTACAACTGAATCTCTAGGGGATGGTCGGGCAGAAAGATTTGTGTAGATAAAGGTGGATGAACTTGTAATTTGTGTTGAAATTTTGATGATTCGTGGAATTTATAATTATACTGAGTAGATAAACGTGATGTGATTTCATCTGATGGAAGATAAGATATCAGTGGCGAGTTAATATGTGGATAAAGTGGTGATGTTTATTAATTGGAAGCAAGAGAGAAGTGATATGTGGATACCTATGTATGTAAGACAGTGAATGATAGATCAATAGAATTTGTTTACTGAAATGAACAGATTGACGTGAACAAGTATTCAAGAGATGTTTGATACTGAATATATGTGTAAGTATGAAAGAATATGACTGAAAGACAGGTTTCTCGAGTTTATGAATTGTATGATTGAATTGAAGAAGAGTTGTTAAACTCTGATGATTATGAGATGAGAAAAGGTGAGTAGAAGTGAATGTTAGTGAATGGTAATAAGAAAGATATGAATATGTGTATACATTATCAAGAACCTGACAAGCAGAAAGAGATGAACCATTTGATATGTGCTATAGGATTCCGAGAACGGAATCCTCTGAAGGAGGGAAGATTTGTAACATCCGAAAACCCGGCCTAGTAATAGGCGGGCTAATGGTAAATTGATATGTGTTTAAGTTATGCATGTTTAAGTATTTGTTTCGTGATTAAATGAGTAGTTGATATCGTATGTGTTTATGATTAAATAAGGATTGAGTTTGATACGAAAGTTATAGAAAATACCACGAATGTATGTTAAGGTAATTGATTAAGAAAGTTTATTTGTTTAAAAATATTTGGACATAATGACACTTGAATAATTAACTGATGGTGAATTGGCATGTGGTATATGCTAGAAGAGTTAATTATGTATGTATGACATTATATATGTAAGAATGTATGTATATTAGTATGTAAGAATGTATGTATGTTAGTATGTATTTATGAGTTGGTGTGTGAGAGGTGGTGACTATTATTTGAATGGTGTACACATGTGTGCATGTGAATATTTGATGAGAATTTGATTTAGAAAGAAAGAAAGAAAAAGGAAAAGTGTATGTGTGTGTGCCTATATTTCTCTCTAGAAATGAAGAACAAGAAAGAAAGAGTAGAACTTGGATTTTTAAAAGAGAAGAATTGTGTTGTTATAATTCAAGGTAAAGGTGAATTGTTGATTCTAATATGATTAGAACTATTTGAGTATGCTTGATTTATAAACTTGAACTTGAAATATGATTGTTTGATTTTGAAGAAAATGTATGAAATGGGTTTTGATAACTTTTGTTGTTTGATTTGTTAAAAAGGTGTTTATGATGTTAGATATGCATGGCATATAGTATATATGAGTTTAGATTGAAGAAATATTATGTTAGAAATGAAATGTGTGAATTAAGTGGGCTGGAAATCGGTTTTGAAGAAAAGTTGATATGCTGATGGATGCTCGTAGCGGCGCTACGATGAGGGTCGCGGCGCGACGCTCATAAAATCCGGAAATGAAGTCGGTTTTGTGAAATCCGAGAGTTTGTAATCCTAAACCCTAGAATCCGAATCTTTGAAATCCGAATATGTGAAATCCGAGCTCCAAATCCGATACTAGACATCCGGGAACCAAAATCCGACACTCAAATCCGATTGTGAGATCCAAATTCGAAATCGACACAAGGAGGTGTCGCGGCGCGACGAGGCCCATTTCAGAATTTTTGTTTGTTTTGATTGTGTTTCGCTTGGGTAAAGTTGTATTGTTAATTATATGATTATATCAAGTTATTTACATGATTATGAGATATAAATATATGTTGAAAGATATATTTATATATTCGAGACTGATTCGGTTGTTGCTGTGTTTTCAGGCAAACCACAGACTCAGTGATATTAGACAACTGAGCACGCGTGATACGAGGACTGAGGTGAGTGGAAGTTTACTCACGGGTGGTTACGTTGGTAACGTGATTGAATGATTGAAAGATCGTTTGTTTGCAAAGATTGCTTGTTGATTTGAATACGAGATGTTTGACTGATGAGTTTTTTATGCAAAGATAGATTGATTGTCATACCATGATAGACTGTTAAGTCTGCTATATGCTAAATGAGAATTACATGTTCATATATGTTATATGTAAAAGAGTTTTGATTGTGATTGTGACTGGAGAAGGATTGGATTGTTTGAGAACCGACTTTTGTGTTACGGGTCGGAAGAGATCAGCTTCTGTGTAAGAGCTGGTTGGGGTCAGCTGCTGATGCTAGAGCTGGGCTCGCTTGCGGTTGATTGAACGGTAGTAGCTCCTCTGTTGCATTTGTTGCTCAGAGGGGAGTTTACTGTGCCAATCGGCAGGGAGCTATCGGTAAACCTTTGCTTTGGCCAGCTTTAGTTGTAGGTTGGGCAGAACCGCCGGTCCTCAGGATGGAAGAGATTGTTGAATTGACGGATTGCTTGAGAATTGATGTTCAGAGGTTCCGTTGGGAACAATGATTGTTTTTTGCTTGTCTGTAGCTTCCATTCACTTAGCTTTGTGCTAACCCCCCACGGGTGATTGCTTTTTGCAGGTTGATGTGAGTAGCTGTTTAGCTTTGTTTGTGGAAAGGGGAATTTGACCAATACTCTGATATTGTGTTTTGAGAAGAGACGAGCCACGTTTTATAATCTTTTGTAACACAAACGAATGTTGAGATTTGTAAAGTACTTTGTACTTGTGATGTTTATGTTAAATGAAAATTAGAATGTGCTTCCGCAGCGTTTTTTAAAAAAAATGGCTTGAGTTTTACGGTGTTACACTTCATAGTTTACTGTGACGCGTCATTGGCAGGGTTGGGTTGTGTATTGATGCAACGGGATAGAGTGATTGCGTATGCTTCTCGTCAGTTGAAACCGAATGAGAAGAACTATCCAACCCATGATTTAGAACTGGCAGCTGTGGTTTTTGCGTTAAAATTGTGGAAACACTATCTTTATGTTACAAAGTGCGTCATTTGTACGGATCACAAAAATCTACAATATGTATTTTCGCAGAAAGAACTCAATATGCGACAGAGGCGATGGCTGGAACTTGTAAAAGACTATGATTGCGAGATTCGCTATCATCCTGGGAAAGCCAACGTGGTAGCGGATGCTTTGAGTCGCAAGGGAGTTAGTGAACATGTTAAATTTATGCGAATGGAAATAGTCTTTGACTTGATTGACAGATTAAAGGCAGCTCAGTTGGAAGCCTTGAGGGATGAAAAATCTAAAGTCAGAGATTATGACTAAGAAAAAGAATGACTTGACTGATGATTCTAGGGGATTGAAAGTTTATCAATCTCGTGTTTGGGTGCCTTTGCTTGGAGGTCTTCGGAACTTGATTATGACAGAGGCTCACAAGTCTAGACTATCTGTTCATCCAGGTAGCACAAAAATGTATAAAGATCTAAAGGTGTTGTATTAGTGGCCTACAATGAAGACGGATGTAGCACAGTTTGTGGAGTCTTGCCATATTTGTGCACAGGTTAAGGCAGAGCACCAGAAACCCTATGGATCACTTAAACAGTTACAGATTCCAGAGTGGAAGTGGGAGCACATAATGATGGATTTCGTAACGAAACTTCCACGTACGCAGAGGAATAATGATATGATTTGGGTGATCGTAGATAGATTGACCAAGAGTGCTCACTTCTTCGCTACCAGTGAGACAACATCACTCAGTAAGTTGGCTCAGCTGTATATAGATGAAGTTGTTTCCCAACATGGTATACCACTTTCGATTGTGTCAGATAGAGATTCCAGGTTTGTGTCGAACTTCTGGAATAGTTTACAGCGGGAGTTGGGTACACGTGTGAATTTGAGTATAGCTTACCACCCCCAGAAAGACGGGCAATCTGAGCAAACAATTCAAACACTCGAGGATATGCTGCGGGCATGTGTGTTAGAATATGGAGGTTCTTGGGATTCCCATCTGCCACTAATTGAATTCGCGTACAACAATTCGTATCATTCGAGTATCGGTATGCCGCCTTATGAGATGTTATATGGTTGTCGCTGCCGTACTCCTACGTGTTGGTTAGAGGCAGGTGAGAAACAGTATGGAGGGCCTGATATTGTGCAGATCACTGTAGATAAAGTGGCTATTGCGCGAGAAAAGTTGAAAGCTGCGAGGGATCGACAAAAGATGTATGCTGATCCACGTCGTAGGTCAGTTGTATTCGTTGAGGGGGAGTTGGTTTATCTTAAAGTTTCTCCGTGGAAGGGAGTTATCCATTTTGGGAAGCGGGGAAAACTAGCTCCGCGTTATATTGGACCGTTTCGTGTCCAACGGGTGGTAAATGATCAGACGGTTACTCTCGACCTTCCGGCAGAATTGTCAGGTATTCACAATACCTTCAACGTGTGTTACTTGCGGAAATGTAGAGTTGAGGATGAGAGTCAGATTCTACCTCTACATGATCTAAAAGTAGATTCCAGCAAGAAGTTGGTGGAATAACCCGTAGAACTATTGGATCGGAAAGTGACAAAGTTGCGAAAGAAATAGATTCCGATGGTTCTGGTTAAGTGGAAACATAGTTTGGGTTCAGACTTGGCGTGGGAAACCGAGGCCGACATGAAAGCTCGTTACCCGCAGTTGTTTAATGATGAATAGATTCCGAGGACGGAATCTAGTTTAAGGGGGGAAGATTTGTAACATCCTGAGATTGGGCCTAGTAGAAACGTAGGCTCGGGGTATGCTACAATTGGATTATTATTTGTTTATGATTATTTAATTTTAATTAAGTGATTAATTGTTGAATATATGTATATATGTATGTATACGGTGATGTGTGTGTGCGCATGTGTTTAGTGTTTTAAAACATGACACCTCATGCTTTCAATATATTGGGTATGTATACGTGGGTTTAGAGAAGTTACTTCACTTTGAAGTATTTCTTGTATGTGTGTATTGTGTGACCGAGAGCAAAAGAAGAGTAACAATCGGAATTCTGATTTTTTGATTGTGTGATTCAAGTTAGCAAGGTTGTTTATGATATGTTTCTTGAAACATGATTCTTGTTAACATGTTATGAATTGTGTGGGCATGCTACTGTTTTAATCTTGTTGGGTTTAATATGAACATCATAGAATCATACTTATGAAGTTGTCGGATTTAGAGTTCTTGGTGTTCTTATGGTTTATGGTATTTTGATGCATGCTTATGTGTTTAAACATGTTTATATGTGTTTTCATGAACTTGTTTATGATCTGGATATGAAATATATGCAAGTTTGAAGTTATCGGATTCTTGGCATGTTGAAGGTTGCGAATTTTTATGATGATGATGAAAACCGGGTGGAAAACCGGGTGTTGAATCCGGTGGTTGTGAAATCCGGAACTTAGAATCCGATACTCTTGAAATCCGGATATGTGAAATCCTAGTGTCGAAATCCGATGGTTTGAATCCGAATATGGAATCCTTATTATGAAAACCGATTGTGGGTGCCAAGATAAATGCATCAAGTGTGGAAATCCGACTGGAGTTGCGGATTCTTTCAAATCCGATGGATGTATCGGATTTCTTTGAAATCCGATAGGGGTTGCGGATTCCAATGGTAGTGTCGGATTTCTCATGAAATCCGACAGTTTTGGCCTTTTGTTTTGCATTGTTTAATGCTATGTGTTATATGTGCATGCATATGTGAATCTTACATGTTTATGTTTGATTAAATGGATATAAATATATAATTGATATATATATTTATGAATTGAATACTGATTTCAGTTTGTTGTGTTCTCAGTAACAGACAAGGCTTAGTAACATTAGATCACTGAGTGAAATAGCTGAGAATCAGAGGTGAGTGGATGTTTGCTCACGGGTGATATTAGTTGTACTGGTTTGGTTGCAACTATTGTTGGATAGATTGTATATCTGTTGGTTAATTAATTGTGAATGTTAATTGTTGTATTCTGTGATTTGTTTACATGTTGGAAGGGGAGTCAATTTACGACTGGGCTTATGGGCTGGGTTCATTTGCTATTGGCTAAGCAGTATCAGGACTTTGGGATGCATTTGTTGCTACCAGAGGATGATACTGTGTGAGAATAGCAAATGCACTATCGGTAAACCTTTGCTTTGGCCAACATTAGTTGTAGGTTCCTGCAGAACCGCCGGTCTTCCTAGGGTGCTTATTTGTGGTTGTTGATATCATGCGGTTCTAGCTAATATATCTGTTTTGTGATACTCCATTCACTTAGCTTTGTGCTAATCCCCCATCTCTCACTCTTCTTACAGGTTTTGGTAAGTCAGCGGCTCGGCTGAGAGTGGTTAGCTTGGAGAGTAATCACCTAGGACTCTGATAATGTATTTGTGATGAGCCGTGTTTTTTAATACTGATATTTTGTAAACAGTGTATTGTAATTAGTTGTAATTACTTTGTTATTTAAACGCTTCCGCAATGTAATTAAAAGTGATAATTTTTGGGTTAAAAATACGGTGTTACAGTTAGAGGATATATAAAATCCCATGTCTAAAGCATTTGGTAGGATTTCAAGGAAATCCCATGCCTTGTTTGGAAACAAACTCAGGATTTCTCAAGATTTGAAATCTCAATCCCAGGAAATCCCAGAAAATACCACAAAACAAACAGGGACTTAGTATTTTAAATGCAATCATATCCTTTGTTTGGTTCGTATAAAAGACAATGAGATTTCAAGGTAAAAAATTGTGAGGGAATCGACTCACCATCACAACTTGACTGGCTTGGAGATAAGGAAGCGGAGACGGTGAAGGGCGGTGGCAGAGGCGGAGATGGTGGATGGTAGCACCGGCGGAGGCAGAGAAGGTGGAGGGGGCGGCGGAAGAGGTGCTAACATGCGGCGGTGGTGGGGGAGACGACCAAGGGCGACGATGGAACGGGGAAAGGCGGCAGCGGCGGAGGCGGTGAAGGGCGGCAGTGGAGGCGGAGAAGGGGAATGGTGACAGCAGCAGAGGCTGAAGGATGTGAGGGGCGGCGGTGAAGGCGGAGACGGGGAAAGGCGACTTCAACTCAAGTACAGACGATGAAGGGTGGCGACGAATACAGGGAAAGTTGATGGTGAGGGAAGCGGAGATGGTGATGGTGAAAGGCAATGGTGGAGACAGGGAAAGGCAACGGTAGAGATGGTGAAGGACGGCGGCGGTGACAGTGAAGGGCGGTGGTGGAGATGGGAAGGTTATGGCGGTGGCCTATTAGGGCAGCGATGGAGATGGTAGCAACGGCGGAGGCAGAGAAGGTGGAGGGGGTTGGGGCACTTTTCTAATAAAAAGATAGTGTGGCTTAAATGGTCTAATATCTTACTCCTATATAATGCATTTACCACCTAAAAAACTCTTAATTTTAAGAAGAGTAAATTTACTAAAATACCCCTCCTTTATACCTCTCTTTTAAGTCCTCAATTAATGAATTTAAACAAATAAATATTGACAACATAACCGACAATTAATGAATTTAAATCAATACTTTTAATTGAATTATTTCTAACCACATATTTTTAATATTAACTTTTGATTCATGAGATCACCATACTTATAACTGAATTAAGTCTAATCATATATTTTTAATATTAACTTTTGATTCATGAGATAACCTAATTCATGTTTTCAATAAATCAAGTTCAAAAGATTTCACAAACAACAAACAAATGAAAGAGTCAAAGAGTTGAAATTTATAAACATTACATTCTAACTCAGTTACATAATAATTGGAACTATGAAACATTACACACACATATACATACATATATATAATCATCAATTTCATGATTCAGCCATTCGACAAAACTCTTCCAACAAACAGAAAGACAAATAACTCAGAGTTAGCAATTTAATTCTTAATTTCAAAGTGACTCTCGCAAAGAATCTTCAAAAACTTATATTATCTTCATCTCGCAAAGAATCTTCACAAACTGATATTAACTCTTTGTGATTATTCTGCACAAAACTCATCACAACCTCCTCTTTATTCACCGCTGTCGCATTGCGCGGGTACCCCACTAGTATATATATATATGTATGTATATATAAATATGATCAATATAGAACCACTTTTAACTATAGAACCTAAAGAATCATTTTGCCCTTTAGATTAACTTGATCAAGGGGTTGATATTAAGTTGTGGCTAAAAATTGATAATTTAGTTACTTACGTGGCTAAAAACACTCCAGTTTCGCTCGCAACCGCTTGCACTACACGTAAGGTTAAGGACTATCATGGCAAACTTTTTTAATTGTGGCGCATCATAGCCAAAAGAAGCCCACCACTCAACTGTAAATATATATTTTATTACAAATTTTAAAATACGCAAAAAGTAATTTTTATTTATGTTACTAATTTACTATATATAAGTATATAACAAAAGTAACCGGGTGACTTTGATTCTCTTTGTCGTATGCATATATCCATCCCAAATGTGTTTCTATAAACTAACAACTGATCCTCTATTTTACATTCATCTTTAACACTCGACACTAATCTCATGATGCATTTAAGCAACACAGAAGTCACATCCGAATCCTTGAGTATTTGAGTAGAATAATTGAGGGTTCAAATACCATCCCACGACATGTAATGGTTGGTGAAGTTGGCATTCCCACCTTTTATCAATAATGGCAAACACATCTTTGTACTTGTCCTCCACGTTATTAAAGGAGTTTGCAATCACTTCTTTTGCCCTATCCATGGCCTCGTATATATAACCCATGTCCGGCTTCTTTTCACCATGAACAAAACTTAGCACTTTTACAAGGGAACCCGTCATCTTAAGGATACACAATTGTGCTCCAAAAGGTAGGCATAAAAACAATGGATGCGACTCTTTTACCTCCTTGCTCTATTGCATATTTACTCTTCCTCAATTCATTGGAAACATCTTCCTTAGGTTTGCCTTTTGAACTTGTATCAAATGAAGAGTGATATAGGCGGTAACTAATCTGGTTATCGCAGGTCTCACCATCTCTCTTTTCCCGGTAAACTTCCTCATCACGTTTACTACCGTATGATTATATATACAATCATTTAAATCCATTGCTCTCTTCAACGTGACACGAACTTTCCGAATCTTTGCTATGTCTTCAGGCATCAAATCAAGACAATGAGCAGCACATGGAGTCCAGTATAAATGTTGACGTTTCGTCATCAATAAACGTCCTATATAAGTGTGCACACGTATTATTATTATTATTATATTATTATTATTATTATTATTATTATTATTATTATATAAATAAGTATAGTTATATTATATTATTGAGTGAATTACTAAGTTGGTCCCTATGGTTTATTAGAAATCACTGATTTAGTCCTTTATTTTAAACAAGTTACTAAGATGATCCCTTAATTTAACATTTTGTGATAATCTCAGTCCTTTAGTCATTAAAACTAATGGTGCTTGTGTTACGAAATTCAAAATGACCATTTTGCCCTTTTACAACATCACAAATTCAGTCCCTATGATTTTCAAATAGTTTCGTATTTAGTCCTTTAACATTTTTTTAATAATTTGCTATTTTTCAATATTTTGCTCTCTCTCTCTCTATATATATATATATGTAATATTAATTAATATATTGCATTTTTACTATTACTCTCATTATTTTATTTTACTATCTTCAACATGCATCGACATACCCTGTTATTGCATATCAACCATTCAGAATTGGTGTTATATGGTAATTTGCTATATATCCTATTTAATTTTCTATTCTTTTCATTTTTCAATGGTCAACATTATTTTTAATTTTGTATTTAATTCATATAGATACCTCTTTATTCTCAAAATTTTTATACAACTTATCTTTTTTTCTCTCTTCTATTATCATCCACATATTATATTTTCAAGGTTCATACAATAAATTTTTGGGTTTAGTTTATTAAAATGTATTCAACTTGTCACGTTTTGCTATTGTGTGTATCAAACTTTAAAAGTTACTATTGTATGTATCTAATTTTTAATGTGTTGCTATTGTATGTATTTTGGTTACATAAAAAAGTAAAAAACTTTCAAGTTTAGTACATACAATAGAATGTTTAATACACACAATAGCGACAAATTTAAAGTTCGATACACACAATAGAAATTTTTTAAGTTCAATACATACAATAGCAAAACTTAACAACTTAGATACATTTTGGTGAACTAAACCCTAAATTTTTCTATCTCAATTGGCATCCTATGACATGGTATGCAAGAATTCTCATTTTCTACTTACATCAGTAACATTAACTACTTTATATATTCATATACAATTTCATGTTGGGAACGGTAAAAGATAAATCGTATTCATAAATTACAACATGCAAGTTTTAACAAAGATAATCTTTTTCTTAAGTATAATTTTTTTTTAATTAAAATCAGATTGCGAAAAGAATTTAAACAAATCAAGATTAACATTTTAAAACCATAAATGATCTTCGATAAATATCAAAGTTTTAGTAACAACCAATAAACTTTCGGTTTGGTGTTCTTAGTCGACACAAATAAAGAAGGAAAGATGGGAGAGATTTTTCTAATTGCTTAACCCTATTTACCTGATGACTGGTATTGTATTTAAACTTAATTAGATAACCTATCTAATTTTAGATGTAATCAGATTATTAAATAAGATAACACATTATCAACTAATATTCGGAAATCGTATATTATTATGAGAAAGATAATAATAGATGGAGAAAAAAGATAAATTGTATTAATAAAGTTTGATATTAAATATGTATTTATATGAATAAAAAATAAAAATAATGTTAACCGTTGAAAAATGGTAAATTAAAAAAAGTCAAGGTAGTATATAATAGTGTATTATAGCACTAATTCTAACGGGTTGGTAACAAATATAGATTAAAGTCATAAAAATTAAATAATAATAAGAATAAAATATGATTTTAAGTACTAGAATAAAAATACTAAATATATATACATGTACACACACATACATAAATGTATAGAGTAAATTATTAAAAAAATGTTAAATGACTAAATGAGAAACTATTTGAAAACCATAGGGACTGAGTTTGTGATGTTATAAAAGGAAAAAATGGTTATTTTTAAATTTATAACACCAACATTGTTAGTTTAATGAATAAAGGACCGAGACTGTGACAAATTTTAAATTAAATGACCATGTCAGTAACTTTTTAAAATAAAGGACTAAATTAGTGATTTTTAATAAACCACGGGGACCAAATCAGTAATTCACTCTATATTATATTAGTAATATATACATAAATAAGAATATAATAATGTATTTTTCATCACTTGCCATACATATGCACAAGCATTGTCGGTCACCACCTGAACAACATTCTGCCTCCTCAACCATATCATCAAGCATGATAAACAATTGTTTGAAATTTTTCACAATGTACGTAGCATCAATTGATTTGATAAAGACCGACCCTTTCGGAGAATTGACTAAAAAATTGATAATGTCTTTATGTGCAACCGAGTCTCCCCATCCATCTGATTGTGCTGCCATATTTATCCCATTGCTCCTGATGTACTTTCTTCACCATCTCATCGATTTACTTAACCGCTTTAGTCAAACAAGGAACTCGGATCTCGTGGCATGTAGGTAGTTTGAAACCTGTCCCACATTTAAAAGTCAATCAAGCATCAAAGAACCAGTATGCCAAGTCCTTACACGTTTTCTCCCTCATCTTTTACATGCTTCATTGTTGCTTAGCATCAAAGAACCAATATGTCAAGTCCTTACATGCTTTTTTCCTCAATTTCTTTTTACATGCTTCATTGATGCTTGATTGTCTCATCTTCCCATCTTTTCTATTTTCACAACTTGTTGGGATGATGGGGTGAAAAACATATCTATTGGTCCTTTCACACCCTTTTGCTTCTTTGATGTTTTAGCTTGACTACTACTAATACTTTGTTGAGAACCACCTTACCAAGCACAACCTATGCCAATCTCATCAAATTCATCACCCTCGTCATCCCCAAACTTGTGTACATAATCAAAATTGTATAAAACTTTCGCTTCTTTTTTACTTTAAAATTTTTTCTCCATATATTATTTAATATCCTCACGTACATGAGGTGGACATTTTGGACATCTTGTATGTAAAACCCGAAATTTTAAGACGTCATTTATTATAGTTATAAAAGTAATGATATCAATTTGATGTTATTTGATCATAAGGTATAATTAAAAATACACATGGTACCATTTATTAAAGCCATGAATGGTAATAATGGTTAACCTTATAAGTTATATTTGGTATGTGCAATGGATGAAACCTTAGGGGTTTATGTTGCAATTTGTAGAGAAATGGAAGTGCTAGTAATGTTTATTGTGTGTATATATGGATTTAATTGGCAAATTGAGAGACAAACTCTCAATTTCATCTGTAGAAATTGTGGAAGGAGAGACAGAAGAGTCTAGAAGACTCTAGCAAAAAGAAAGGTGGGAGATCAAGGGAAGATGGTGGTTTTCATGGGTAAAGCCAAGAATTTGGGGTGTTTGCTCTCCATTCCTTTCACCCTTGAGCTTGGATTGAGCAAGGAAGTAGCCATCAAGTTGATTTGTGATTTCAAGTAAGTTCTAAACTCAAATTTGTGTTTGATTTTAGTTGTGTTTGATGATTTAAAGTTGTTTATGGTAGTTTATAGTTGAAATTTGTGAGTTTAGTGTTAAATGGGTTAAAGACTTGAAGAATGAAGAAGTTAGTTTTGTTGGTGAATCTAAAGGTAAGAAAAATGGGTTATAAATGTTTATGAATGTGTTATGAAGTCGTTTAGGGCGAGTCGTAAGTAATTTTGTGGGTTATAATCGGTTGTGTGGTAAGAAATGGGATTTGGGAGCTGCAGAAATGAAAAAAAAGAAGAACAGTCTGTGTAGGTCCCGTCGCGGCGCGACGGGTTGTGTGTCGCGGCGCGACACGTCGCGAAGGGAAGAGGAAGTTTTCCAGAGATTTTCTCCCGGCGCGAGGACCCCTGAAATGTTCAAAAACTTGTTTTTGACCCCATTTGACCTAGTAATTGATTGGGGATTGTTTCTAATGGTTTTAGAGAGTTCATAGGGAGTCCGAAAGACCCGAAATAGTGTTTAAGGCTCGAATTGAGTTTAGATACCTTGTTTTTGGTTAACTAATGTTACTTAACCTTGTGTTTTGGTGAACATAGGTTTATGATCAAGTGTTTGAGCTTAGGTTTGGATGGGGTTGTGATCCTCATCACACCCTCAGGTGAGTACACCCTGCGGATACCCAAAATTGTTTAAAGTTTTCAAGTCATCTATGTGTTTTGATTGTTTGGAAATTTTTGATGATTCTTGACGAATCAAAAGATGTGGATTATGCAATTAATTATAAATGCGGGTTATATGATTTGCAAATGTTTACAAGGCTTTTGGAACTTAAAGGATGTGTAAACCAACTATTGTTTTATAATATGGTTTACCTGAAGTATAAATGCTTTATGAAACCTTTGGGTTTAATAATGAGGAATTGTGTATGTGATTTAAGATGTGTTTTAAATGATGGTTTTCAAAATAAGATCATTGCTCCATGTTGGAGATGGTCTATGTTAAATTGTGATTAATGAATGGTTTTGAAACATGGTACTCCATATGGGAGTGAACTTTGATTTTGAAACAAAAGACATGATTTTGAGATTAATGAAATTCATGTTTTCACTTATGATATATCTTGGGCATTGAAATGCCAACTGTAACCTGGTTTTTGAGAAATAAAGATATGTTCATACAAAAGTTGTTTTTAGGCATTGAGATGCCAAATATGGTTTTGATTGTTGAGCATTTATGCTCAAGTGATATTCTTGGATTATTTGGCCTTTATGGCAAGTGGTTTTATGACCCTTCGGGGTAAGTGATTTATGACCCTTCGGAGTAAGTGATTATGTGACCCTCCGGGGTATGTGCCTATGTGACCCTTCGGGGTATGTGCTTATGTGACCCTTCGGGGTATATGTGCTTTGGTCCGGACCACTGTGTGATATAACTCTGTACCATAGGGTTCCTAGTCATTGGGACGTACACAAAGGTTCCTGTAGCTTCGGAAATTGGGGGACCGCGAGGTACGGGTGGCTGAGGGATCGGTGCAGAGAGTGGAGGGGTATGTCAGTAGCCATCATGACTGTGTGGGTTCACTGGGCTGACGAGCCACCGAACCCGTGGCAACATGAGTGGATTTGGTAAACAGGGCATGCACTCCAGATAACCGTTGTATGGTGGACTGCTTCGTGCATCCCCTACCTTGACGGGGTGATGTGGTTATCCCCTATGTGGGCACGAGTTGACCGTGGCTAGCTACCACGTGTATACATTGTGGCCCAATGGACAGACGTGCATCCTTATGTGCTATTATGTGTATGCTTTCAAAAGCTTAATTGATTGCCAAACTTATGTTTTCAAAAGAAGTAAAAGGATGACTTGGTTTTGATAAAACTAATGTTTTTGGTTGTACTCACTAGCTATGTTTATAGCTAACATTGTGTATGAAAATGTTTTGTATCCGCAGGTTGTATGGAGGCCTTGGTGAGGCGGGTAGATGCCTTGGGCATAGCTTTGCTTTGATTGCAATTTCCGGTAATCTTGGATTTCCTACTCTAAGTTTATGGTCGTGAGATTGACTGCGGTAACACCCAAGGTTTTGAATGATAATTATTGAAAATGTTTATTGTTGAAATATTTACAAAAAAAATGAAAATGCTTCCGCCATTATCTGAAAAATCTGTTTCAAATTGAGGTCTGAAAAAGTTTAAATTTGGACTGAAAATCAGGGCGTTACAAGTTGGTATCAGAGCCTGGGTTTGAGTGAATCATGCACTCGAGTTAGTGTCTGGTCTCAAACCAGCCCGACCATTACAGGAAATCCATTTGAGCTGGAAGGGGTAACTTGGGTTAGGTTGAGAATTGCCTGAGTGTTAGGTAACTCAAGTGTGTTGCTAGCCCTATGTTACTAAGTTTGACTTCAGAGTCGAGATATGTTTTGTGAAAAAGCCTACCTTGGGTAGCAGTTTAGAAGTACATTGTACTGTTGAGTATTAAGATTGGTGGTCCTGGTTCACATAGAA
This sequence comes from Dittrichia graveolens, assembly GCA_038502395.1. NCBI lineage: Eukaryota > Viridiplantae > Streptophyta > Magnoliopsida > Asterales > Asteraceae > Dittrichia > Dittrichia graveolens. The sequence goes on along the minus strand of JARJIL010000007.1, from coordinate 61,550,567 downwards.
CCTCGGATAGAGACAGAAAGCTGTTTGAGCTTGTGCACTGAATCCTGAGTTATTGATAAGTCATTGATGAATCCTTTGTAAGGATAGCTTGGTTTAGAAGAAAAGACTTCCTTGATGAGATATGAAACACTTTGAGCACTAGAATGAGAAACTAAGTCTTGATTAAGATTAGTTTCGTCAATAAAAACATGAGATTAAGATATTAGAGGCTTTGTTTAGTGTACCTTAGTTAATAAGGTGAGCAATTTATGAACTCTCCTAGAATGGAGTTGGATAAGAAAAGTGCCATTATCCTTGGTTCAAGGAGGGAGGCATCTTATGAGGTGATATAAAAGACGATTTAGTCTATAGAATGAACCCTTTATGCCACTGCGGTTGCGGGTTCGGATCCTTTATGGATAATTGTTAGAGTCATCTGTTAGTGATATTCCATGTGTCTTGACTTAAGAGTTGTTTCGGTATTTAAGTATGATTTGACTGAGAATGTTGGTTAAGTGGAAATTGAAACTGAAGTTATTGTTTCATGTATGATGGACTTACTTCGATGAGTTTAAGTCATAAGTGAAATATTGTTTGTGTGTTTCTCCGAGAGAAACAGGAACTTTCTGTTGAAGTGTATCTTCTATGATAGAAGAATAGATGTTGTGTCACCATCGAAGTGGTGTGGCTTAGTCCAATTGAGTGGACTTCTCATTAAAAATTTTTATGGATCTTGAGATCTAAGGAGTCTCTCGTTGAGAGATGATGTAGAATGATTAAGTATGAATTGGGAAATCTCTTAGTTGCGTAAGCTCTCAAGTTTGATTGAAAGCTGTTAACCGCTCTTAGCACTTGTTAGGTGCTTAGAGGAGATAAGAAGCATAAAGTTAGTCGGGTAATCCCAATCGTATCTCGTGATTGAGATAATGTGATGAAATGTCTGAGTAAGGTTGTACATCGAGCAACCTTGTGATTAAGTTGTTAAATAATCTTAGAGATTTTAATTCTCTAGTGATTAAGGCTCCTTTGAATTAAGAGTGTGGCATTATTTAATAGTGAGGTTATGGATTAGTGATGTGTTCACTTAAAATTATGTGTAACTGAGTATCTTTCTTTGATGGCTTAGAGAGCTGTTTAAAGGAAAGATAATTGTAGACTATTGAACCTCTTATGAGGATAGACCAATTATAAGGTCAGTTTTGTGGTATGAAAACGTGAATTATAACTTGATGTGACCTTATGTATTAGCTTATTCCAAATAGTGGGAATGATTATTGGTAAGTTCATTAGAACTGCGATGAGTGTTAATGATTGAGAATTTGATAAGTTGACTAAGTGGCCCGTTTTGGGTAGTGTTGAAAGGAGTTTCATAATGATTACAATTAGTTATGTTCGGATCAACGATCCAGTTGGTGTATGAATATGAATTCCATTAAGAACATGAAATTTTATGTGATATGGTGCGGGGGGTCTATAGATTTACCCTTGAGGTGAAAAATCTTTAGGAGCTCATAGTGGTTACTTTTGAAATCACCTGTGATTCCTTGGGTTAAATAGTTTGATTATGTTATCATTGAATAGCGTATGGTTGGTTACCTAAGGAGTAATTAACTCTGTTTGTGTGATCGGTTACAAAAAGAGGTTTTGAGATTAGTGGAGTTGAACCCGAAAGTGAAGCTCCTGTGCATGAATTGAGGCATGTCCTCAGGCTATGAGATAGAGTTTAGATCCTTCTATTTTGATAATAGATGCCATCATGACAAGTAGTTGGCTGATATGCGTGTGACTTGGTGTGGTGCCTTTAGACCACAAGAGATGACAAAGTATTGGACCATCAGGAGCATACGGCGACGCCGGTAGCTCGAGTTGGTTGAAAGCTTTGACCTTGAGATCTGCTTTATTCGGGCAGGGCAAAAGTTGTGACCTAGGTTTGGAGTTGCAAGGTTATAGTCCTAATAGATTCATTATGGGTCTTTTAGACCAAAAGTTGATATGGACTTAATGAGGCGACTTAGAGGTGCTCAACGAGAGGCCTTGCGGGATAAAGATCTCTATGAAAGACTATGCTTGTAGGTATGATCGTCTTAAGGACGATATTGTGATATTTTGACCATTGGGTCAATTTGAGCCTTAAGGTTTGATATGAATTATGAGTTAATTGTGTTTAATGTATAATGCTTCTAGTGAACCCTCCTTTGGTATGATGTTAGTATTGTGTAGAGATCTGAACCGTGCGCTAGCTATTGATTTTTATGGCATGCATGGTTATTGAATTAAGGTATGATGCTTAGAACCTTTGAGTTATGTGACGTACCATAATGTGACTGGTAATTTTTACCGTAGAAATTCTAGAAACAGGAGTTAGTTTATACCCTCTGGGTCGTGTGCCAAGGTTGTTTGGAACCTTGAGAGAAGATTTTACAATTTGGGTCTTCGCTGACCAATTGATGAAATAATGATTTCATCTTAATGATACTTATGTGTTTATTTGTCCAAATCATTGACTAGTATTTAATGAATATGATTTTGTTCATACATGGAATCATGATATTCAGTTATGAATAGACACCTGTGAGTTACTTGAATTATGGGAGGAATATTTATAAGTAACACGTATGTTCATGAATGGGTTGTTTGCCCGAGTTGGCTTACAATTGCCATAGTGTTTAAAAATTTAGAATTGATTGGTGGATCACTAACTAGTGATTGCAATAGCTAGCCATGAGACTATATGGCTTAAGAGTCATAAAGCTTGGGTTAAGGACGTTGATCTTTGATATCCCAATTGGGAGTTATTCATGAACCATTTAGTGGTGAATACTAGGATATTTTTAAAGGTCTAGTTAAAGGAATTGATTTGGAGCTTTGACTTGTGAAAGCTATATCAATGAACTATATTGATGATTGCTCTCATAGAGAGAAAGATTGAGTGAGTATGAATGTGTAGATACTATTAGTTGAGTTTAATGATCCCACTTAGGATCTTAGTGCAAACATATGGAAATACTTAAGTTTGTGGATTGATTCGATTCCGAGGGCGGAATCTTTTAAGGAGGGAGGAATTGTAAAACCCGAAATTTTAAGATGTCATTTATTATAGTTATAAAAGTAATGATATCAATTTGATGTTATTTGATCATAAGGTATAATTAAAAATGCACATGGTACCATTTATTAAAGCCGTGAATGGTAATAATGGTTAACCTTATAAGTTATATTTGGTATGTGCAATGGATGAAACCTTAGGGGTTTATGTTACAATTTGTAGAGAAATGGAAGGGCTAGTAGTGTTTATTGTGTGTATATATGGATTTAATTGGCAAATTGAGAGACAAACTCTCAATTTCTCCAAAAGTGATTTTGTCACAAAGGATGCATTTTACTTTGCCTTTGCCTTAGTTAATGCAATACTTCCAAACTATATCTTGCTTTGAACTGCTTGTTTGATTTTCAGAGCTCAAAATGTCAACCCAAAATTACAAATTTTGATTTTAATAATCAAGCACTGTGAGTCAAGTACAAAACAGAACATAAAATATGAGTAATCTATAAAGCCATGAAGTATAATCAAGATTCAAGAACATGAACCCAATAAGAAGACCGTGAAATCAAAATTCAAGATGAATAAATTCAAGACTATAAATAGGAGTCTTATGAAATCAAGATTCAAGACTATAAATGTCGAACAAAATAGGAATCATAGATTAATAGATTAATAGAAGTAAAAAAAACGAAATCAGAACCTGTGCCCTTGTAAGACTGTCGATCGGAAGCAACCTCGACTTAGAGAAACTAGGCTCGTTCGAACTTCGAAATTTTCTGGGCAGATAGAACCAACCTGGAGAAACAACAAACTCAATCGCAGAAGGGAGCACAACAAATCGGCGATTGAAGGTGAGGAAGACAGTTCGAAGTCTCAGTCGAAGAGTCCACGGGTGTCAGCCTAGTGTTGAGAAGTGAAGAATGAAAGAACGGTAACATTTTAGGGTTAAATAACTAGGTCAAACGAGAAAAAGAGTCAACAGCGTCAATGTTCACCTGGCGCGCCTCGGTTGCGCCTCAGAGCCTCTGTGCCTCATCACGAGGCGTGTAACATCCTCGTATTTGGCCTAGTTGTAATTCCTATGTATGTGTATGTAAATTAGTTGAAATAATAATAAAGTATGTATTTTGTTGTTATGTGTTATATGTTTTAAGTAGTTATATGTTAAAATATAAAAGAAGTAGTAAAGTAAGTAAGACGAATGAATTATGAAGGGTTTTAAGTAAGGATTCCAGAAATATCCCCGTTAGTTAAAACGGGTAATCGTAGGTCAAGTTGTAAGTTAAAAAGGGGAACAAAATACCCCCTTGTTATTAGGCTTAAACCATAGGCGGTTTATGCCTATGAAATGTCACGTTTGTGTGTTGTGTTCAAACACAAACACAGACAACTCTCAAACTCTCTCTACTCTTGTTCTTGAAGATCTCTTGAAGGATTTCTAGTTTTCAACTGATTTCTAGCAAGATAAAGACTTGTGATATCTTCATCTTCTTCATCATCATCTTCACCTTCTTGTTCTTCATTTGGTAAGAAACCTTACCAAGTGGGTTTTGTGGTTTAGTCAAGGTAAACTCAAATTGAGTTTTGGAATTAACTCTAATTGATCCCTACATCAATTACAAGTTGATTGGAACTCATTTGGTGAATTAAAATGATGTTTTGATTTAGTTTATGAAACTTGGAAGAAATGGCTGAAATGAATGATTTTGATCCTAGATCATGAATAAGTTGTCAGAATTAATCAAGGATATATTTTTGGGATCATATGAATGTTCCCTAAGATGTATCAAAGTTGAAAATGGTTTAGGTACTCAGTTTTTGAAGATTGGAATCAAAACAGTCGGAACAGGGGTGCTGTAGCCGACCTGTTCTTGAACAAGTCTGCTTGCGGGCGCAAGGGACCAAAATCCGATAAGCCAAGTACTAGAATCCGACATACCAAATGCAAATCCGATGGCGCTTGCGGCAAGCCTACGCCCTTGTGGCCGTAAGCAGTGTTGGAATCCGATGATTAGTGTCGGAATCCGATAGGAGGTATCGGAATCCGATATGAACTATTGAAGTCCGATTAAAAGTATCGGAATCCGATGGAAGTGTCGGAATTCGCAAGTAGTGTCGGAATCCGACAGTTTTGTCGGATTTAAGGTACTTACGGGCGCAAGCGTGATTGCTTGCGGGCGTAAGCATTTGTGCTTGCGGCCGCAAAGGGGTATTCTTTTGTGAGCAACTAAGAGATTATTAAGTCTCTGTTGGTTGGTCTATGGTTCCTTTTGGGGTTCCTAATATGTTAGGTCTCGCTTATATAGGCGATTAATGTAAGTAATGATGTTATAGGTGATCTTGTCCCATTAGCAAGTCTGAAGTCAACTGAATTCAGAAGCGGTGTTACAATTAGGTACCAGAGCCTAAGTTTGAGTGAATTGGATACTTGTAAGAGTATTCAATCTCAAGCTCGGGCCCGACCAAAAAGAAGTGTTCGTATGGGGGGGATTGAGTGAGAGTTATATGTACGCTAGCACAATATGATGACTTGTTTGTGAGTTAGGTCAGTGAGATTGAGTATTAACTGCTCTTTCTCTGTCATGTAGAAATCTAGAAAAAAGATTTCTGCTGAACGTGGCCGTACAGAGCAGGCTATTAAAGAGTTAGAGGATGAGGCCTCTCATATGCCTCATTAGGCTGAGGATCAACGATCTCAGCAAAATGTTGGTGGTGGCAGACCTGAGCCAGATCAGGCTGCTATTATAAGGCGTCTGGAGGAGGAGCTTCGAGTAACAAAGGAGCTCTTATTTCATGCCACGCTGAACAAGCCCCGCAAGACTTGTTCGTATAAGAAATTCTTGACTTGCCATCCTCCAACGTTCCAGGGGAGTGATAACCCCACAGTTACTATCCAATGGCTCCGGGAGATGGAGCGAGTGTTTGAATCTTGTGAATGTGAACCAGAGTACTGCGTCAAGTATGCAGTACGGATGTTGAAAGGCCGTGCCATCTTTTGGTGGGATACGGTGAAAGCCTCTGTTAATAAGGAGGTGCTGAATGCTCTCACCTGGGAGCAATTTTCTGAGAAGGTTCTGAAGAAGTACAACACCGATTATGATCTGGAACGTATGGAAAGAGATTTTAATGATCTCAAAAAGGGGGACATGCCAATCAAAGAACACATAACTGCATTTACTGATAAGAAGCGGTTTGTTCCCCACCTGATTCCTGACGAGACCACCAAGATAAGGCGGTTTGTGGCAACTATGCCACTGGAATTTCGCCCTCATGTACGGGCTGCTGTTGAACTGGATCGGGCTTTTGATATAGCCCGACAATTAGAAGGTGACCGTCTTTACTGCAAGGGCGAGTCTGCTGGTGAAGGGTCAAAGAGGAAATTCAATCCGTTTGATAAATCGGGTCCTTCCAAAGGACAATCCTCAGCAGGGGGAAAACTGATTCCTCAAAGAAGCCGAGGCCTAATTCTCCTTGGTGTAATCCATGCCGAACTTATCATTCTAGTAAGTGTTCTAACTCTACCAGACGTTGCTGGAGATGCGGACAGAAGGGCCACGCTACCACCGAGTGTGGTTTCAAAGAGGATGTGTGCTACCGGTGCCACAAGTCCGGGCACAAACTGACTGATTGCCCAGAAAGGCAGAATACTGGAGCTAAAGGGTCTTCTTCTTCTAGAGGAACAAAGAGAGATGACGCGCCCCGCGCAAAAGGCAGGGCTTTTCAGATGACGGCGGATGAGGCCAAAGCAGCAGGGGATGTCATTACGGGTACTTTTCTTATCAATTATATCCCTGCTAGTGTTCTATTTGATTCATGAGCTACCTACTCCTTTGTATCTATGGCCTGTCGTAGAAGATTGCAATTACCTGTTGTTCCTTTGACTGAGCCGCTCAGAGTAGAGGTCGCTGACGGCAAAGTAGTCTATGTTACAGAGAAATTCCCAGTAGTTGTGATTTATATTGACGGGAGTAATATCCCTATTTCATTCTTTGTTATGCCCATTGCGGGATTTGATGTCGTGATCGGGATGGATTGGCTCAGCAAGCGTGATGCTAAGATTATCTGTTCCAAAAAGATGATTAAGATCCCTCTCTCTGATGGATCTTCTGCTGTTGCACGTGGGGAACGACGGGATTCTGATATTCCTATTGTCTCCATGATAAAAGCTTAAAAGTCGATTGCCAAAGGTTGTGACTCTTATCTGACATATGTCATTGATGCCACGATGGAGAAGCGACCAGTTCGTGATATTCGGGTGGTGTCTGACTACCCTGAGGTATTCCCAGAAGAACTTCCGGGTTTGCCTCCGATTCGTGATGTTGAATTCAAGATAGAGCTTATTCCAGGAGCTACACCTGTGGCTCGTTCTCCGTATCGTCTTGCTTCTTCTGAAATAAGAGAGATGATGACTCAAATTCAGGAGTTACTCGACAAAGGTTTTATTCGTTCGAGTTCCTCACCGTGGGGAGCTCCTGTATTGTTTGTGAAAAAGAAGGACAGAACGATGCGAATGTGCATAGATTACAGGGAGCTGAACAAGCGAACTGTAAAGAATAAGTATCCGCTTCCTCGAATAGATGATCTTTTTTATTAGTTGCAGGGGGCTACATGCTTCTATAAGATTGATCTCCGGTCGGGGTATCACCAAGTACGAGTTCGTGAAGAAGACGTGCCGAATACTGCATTCCGAACTCGTTATGGTCACTACGAATTTCTAGTTACCGTTCGGCTTAACCAATGCCCCTGCCGTCTTCATGGATCTGATGAATCGGGTTTGTCGTCCGTTTCTTGACAGATCTGTGATTGTGTTTATTGATGACATTCTCGTTTACTCGAAGACGGAAGCTGATCACGAGCTTCATCTTCGTCAGGTTCTCGAGACGTTAAAGCGAGAACAGTTATATGCTAAGCTATCTAAATGTGAGTTCTGGCTTAGGGAAGTTCATTTCCTGGGCCATGTTATATGTCATGACGGTGTTAAAGTAGACCCAGCTAAGGTGGAGGCTGTGATGAATTGGGGAGTTCCTCGGACTCCTTCCGAAATTAAAAGTTTCCTTGGCTTGGCTGGCTACTATCGGCGGTTTATCCGCGATTTCTCGAAGCTTGTGGGTCCGTTGACCAAACTAACTCGCAAGGATGTTGCTTTTGTCTGGTCGGAAGCTCAAGAAGTAGCTTTCCAGACTCTGAAACGATTGTTATGTGAAGCTCCAATCCTTACTCTGCCTGAGGGTTCGGAGGACTTCACGGTATATTGTGACGCTTCTTACGCGGGTTTGGGTTGCGTCCTGATGCAACGTGATAAAGTGATTGCCTACGCTTCTAGGCAGTTAAAATCACACGAATGGAACTACCCAACCCATGATCTTGAACTTGTTGCGGTTGTCTTCGCACTGAAACTGTGGAGACATTATCTTTATGGCACAAGGTGTGTGATTTGCACAGATCACAAGAGTCTTCAATACGTCTTTACTCAGAAAGAACTCAACATGCGGCAACGCCGTTGGTTGGAGTTAATAAAAGACTATGATTGTGAGATCCGTTACCATCCTAGCAAGGCAAATGTTGTAGCGGACGCTTTAAGCCGTAAAGGACCGACAACAGAAGCTAAGTTTATGAGGATCACTATTGTCTCAGATTTGATTTCTAGACTGAAGGAAGCTCAACAGACTGCATTGCAAGAAGAAAATATGAAGGCTGAGACAATGAAGAAGTTAAAGGATCAGCTTACTGAAGATAATCATGGGTTGAAGACTTTTCAATCCAGGATTTGGGTACCTTCTGCTGGAGGTAACCGTGAGCTGATTCTGCAAGAGGCACATAAGTCCAAGTTATCTGTCCATCCGGGAATTACCAAGATGTACCACGACTAAAGATGCTATACTGGTGGCCAACTTTGAAGAAAGACATCGCTTCGTTCGTGGAGAGATGTCAAATCTGCGCGCAAGTGAAGACGGAGCACCAGAGACTAATTGGATATTCCGGAGTGGAAATGGGATAATATCACGATGGATTTCGTGACAAAGCTACCGACAACGTCCAGAGGGCACGACATGATTTGGGTTATCGTTGATCGACTGACGAAGAGTGCTCATTTCTTGGCAACAAACGAGTCTGCTTCGCTGACTCGTTTAGCCCAGTTGTATATTGATGAGATTGTATCACGTCACGGTCTTCCATGTTCTATTGTATCTGATCGTGACTCTCGGTTTGTCTCGAATTTTTGGCAGAGTCTGCAACGCGAACTTGGCACTCGTGTTCATCTAAGCACTACCTATCACCCGCAGACTCATGCCAATCTGAACGTACGATTCAAACGTTAGAAGATATGCTTCGTGCCCGTGTACTCGAATTTGGTGGATCGTGGGATTCTCAACTCCCATTGATTGAATTTGCTTACAACAATTCTTATCATTCCAGTATTGGAATGCCACCATACGAGATGCTTTATGGAAGGCGATGTCGCACTCCGACCTGTTGGTTGGAGGCTGGTGAGAAGCAGTTCGCTGGACCTAAAATTGTCCAGATTACTTCTGACAAAGTGAATGTGGCTCTTGAAAAGTTAAAAGCAGCTCGGGATCGACAGAAGATGTAAGCGGATCCAAAGCGTTGTCCCGCCACATTTGAAGTCGGTGACCGTGTGTTCTTAAAAGTTTCTCCTTGGAAAGGCGTCATTCGTTTCGGGCGCAAGGGGAAGCTATGTCCATGTTTCATTGGCCCATTCAAAGTTATACGAAAAGTGAATGATCAGATGGTGACTCTAGAGCTGCCGCCTGAACTATCTGGAATACACGACACCTTTAACGTGTGTTACTTACGCAAGTGCCACATTGAGGAAGAACAGATTATTCCTTTGCAAGAATTGAAGGTTGACTCTTCTAAACGACTTGTAGAAGAACCTGTAGAGATTCTTGACACGAAAGTCAAGAAGTTACGTAAGAGAATAGTCAAGCTAGTTCTTGTAAAGTGGAAGCACAACTTAGGTCCAAACTTGACGTGGGAAACCGAGGACGAAATGAAAGCAAGATACCCTCACTTGTTTATCACTAAGTAGATTCCGAGGACGGAATCTTCTTAAGGGGGGTAGATTTGTAACATCCTCGTATTGGGCCTAGTTGTAATTCCTATGTATGTGTATGTAAATTAGTTGAAATAATAATAAAGTATCTAATTTGTTGTTATGTGTTATATGTTTTAAGTAGTTATATGTTCAAATATAAAAGTAGTAGTAAAGTAAGTAAGACGAATGAATTATGAAGGGTTTTAAGTAAGGATTCCAGAAATATCCCCGTTAGTTAAAACGGGTAATCGTAGGTCAAGTTGTAAGTTAAAAAGGGGAACAAAATACCCCCTTGTTATTAGGCTTAAACCATAGGCGGTTTATGCCTATGAAATGTCACGTTTGTGTGTTGTGTTCAAACACAAACACAGACAACTCTCAAACTCTCTCTACTCTTGTTCTTGAAGATCTCTTGAAGGATTTCTGGTTTTCAACTGATTTCTAGCAAGATAAAGACTTGTGATATCTTCATCTTCTTCATCATCATCTTCACCTTCTTGTTCTTCATTTGGTAAGAAACCTTACCAAGTGGATTTTGTGGTTTAGTCAAGGTAAACTCAAATTGAGTTTTGGAATCAACTCTAATTGATCCCTACATCAATTACAAGTTGATTGGAACTCATTTGGTGAATTAAAATGATGTTTTGATTTAGTTTATGAAACCTGGAAGAAATGGCTGAAATGAATGATTTTGATCCTAAATCATGAATAAGTTGTCAGAATTAATGAAGGATATATTTTTGGGATCATATGAATGTTCCCTAAGATGTATCAAAGTTGAAAATGGTTTAGGAACTCAGTTTTTGAAGATTGGAATCAAAACAGTCGGAACAGGGGTGTTGTAGCCAACTGGTTTAGTCAAGGCCCCTTCTTGCGGCCGCAAGGGACCAAAATCCGATAAGCCAAGTGCTAGAATCCGACACACCAAATGCAAATCCGATGGCGCTTGCGGGCGCAAGGCTACGCCCTTGCGGCCGTAAGCAGTGTCGGAATCCGATGATTAGTGTCGGAATCCGAAAGGAGGTATCGGAATCCGATATGAACTATTGAAGTCCGATTAAAAGTATCGGAATCCGATGGAAGTGTCGGAATCCGCAAGTAGTGTCGGAATCCGACAGTTTTGTCGGATTTAAGGTACTTACGGGCGCAAGCGTGATTGCTTGCGGGTGTAAGCATTTGTGCTTGCGGCCGCAAAGGGGTATTCTTTTGTGAGCAACTAAGAGATTATTAAGTCTCTGTTGGTTGGTGTATGGTTCGTTTTGGGGTTCCTAATCTGTTAGGTCTCGCTTATATAGGAGATTAATGTAAGTAATGATGTTATAGGTGATCTTGTCCCGTTAGCAAGTCTGAAGTAAACTATCTGTTGATTTCAAATTATTCAGGTGAATGCCTACGATAATGAGACTCAGTAGAGTAAGCCTTGCCTGTTAAATGACTATGTGAATGTACTGTGACTAACTTACTTTTGCAGGTACGTTCGAGAAGGTAATTGTATGACTTATATGATGTTAGAATATGTATCAGGAGCATGCCAGTGGGTCCAGTTTGGAACCACTTAGTTAATACATGATGATATGACCGTATGAATAACTGTATGACGTTATATGTAAGACGATGGATCCCTGTGGGATCAAATGTACGTATATGTGTATGTGACCTGTCTGCAGACTATCTGACGCATGGTTAAGGTCAGCCGGTTAGCTGGATCCTAACAGGACTTCGGTCATTTCTGGATTTAACGGTGATTCGGGGTGCATCCCGGATCGAGGTTCTGCAGAACCACCGTGCCTTAACATGAGTGGTGATCAGCTGATTGTAGCTGGATTACCTGTGGAGTCTTTGACTCTAAGAACGATGCTTGGTGGACTGCCTTGTGCTCCCCCACCAGCGTGGATTGGTCGTGTCTGATCCCTGGGCCTGAGTTGTTGAGCGGGATTGATTACCCTGCAAGACACGACTCTTACCGATCTTGTCAGCACACCGCTATGTGCTAAGCTAGCAATGACTGTTTATGATACGACGCATGACTTGCTATATTGATGCTTATAATTGTATGTACTCACTAGCTAGTGTAGCTAATGATACTATGTTTTCCTTTTCAGGTAAAGACTAGGTGGCCTGCGAGGCGGGTTGCTTTGGGGGAATTGTATTGCCCCTTGTGGGTGGAACACTTATATTTTGTGATGTATTGTAAATAGGTACTATGGTCGGTTCCTGTACTTAGTAACACCAACGATCTTTTGATAATGTAAATGACAGTTGTTGTTTTAAAAGAAAATTTTCCGCTGCTAAAATCTGTTTTGACATTAAAGCAACTGAATTCAGAAGTGGTGTTACAAGGCGCGCTTTTTAGAACTTTGTATACATCTATATATATAGTTTTGTATAAGTTTATTTATATAATTTATCACTTAAGTTTATTTTTAATTAAAAATAAGAATACTTTTATCGATATTCCTATCTTTTTAACTATGTTATACTCATATTTCTATCTTTTTACCTCGTTTCCATTTTTCTTTAATCATATATGATAGAGAGGAAGAAAACTAACAAAAAGATAATCTTGATCGGATTCTTCAAACCACATCATACCGCGTAGCAAGAAAGGCCATGTGCAGCACATACACCAAACCCAAATGTCACATCAATTTTTTTTTCTTTTTTCTTCACAATCTAAATTAACGCAAAATCCAAGTATCACTTTTCCCAAATCAACCTAAACATTTTCTCTCTCCCACTCTCTCTACAAAATCAAAAAAAAAAGAAGAAGAAAGTCGGGTTGCTCGGGTTGGTGAAACCGAAACCGAAAAACGAGGCAGAACCCGAAGGCACCCGTAGCGGTGCTTCCGAAGGTTGCCACCCAACCCAAATGAACCAGAAGGGGCTCAGGAAGGGTGGTACGCCTGGCCTAACCCGAAGCCATTCGGCTTCCTTCGGGTAATTTTGGGTTGCTAGGGAACACCCCTACGGGGGTCTTCGGGTTCCCACTCTTGGTTTCCCCCACCCGATCAACCAAAGCTATTTTGTGTTTTTTTCTTTTTACATTCTCAACCCTCAACACTTTTTATCTGAAATTCTTCTAATCCTCCAACTTCTCCTCTATATAAATATATAATCATCACTCAACACTTTTTATTCAAAATTCTTCTAATCCTCCAATTTCTCCTCTATATAAATTCATAACCATCCCTCAACACTTTTTATCCAAAATTCTTCCAATCCTCCAACATCTCATCTATATAAATACATGACCATCTCTCAACACTTTTAATTCTCCTATAAATACATAACCATCCCTCAACACTTTTTATCCAAAATTTTCCTCTAAATATGGCATCACCACCACATGCTTCATCGAGCAGTTCGTCGGATTCCGTATCAACGAAGATGAGTAGATATTTTTATTTATTAATTTAAATTTAGAGTTTTGTAGTTTTTATTTTATAATAATAATATTTTTATTAATGTTATGAACTTTTTATTTATATTATTTGCTATATTTTTATTTTTATAGAATTGTTTAAATATTTTATTTTGTTTAATATATAAATGTATAATTAAATAAATTTAAAAAAATGAAAAAAAGATTGAGTTAATTTGGGATGAGTGCTACTTGTGTTTTAGATTGATTTAGGTTAAAAAAAAACTGATATAACAGTTAATATGGTATTTAGGTTGAGTTAGGTTGAGATTTGCTATACTCTTGGTCTAACAAGAGCAATAGCCTAATAACCTCCTTCAAGGCATAATTAAAAATTCATTTCTAATAAGACAACCATATAAACTTTATCTCCTAAAATATAATAAGTTTGATCTGGACTCATATCTTATTGATGACTTTTGGGGTTCAATCCACCAAAAGTTTAGTAATAACTTTATTAAAAAATTAGTTTTGGATAATACTAGATCATTGCACTTTGGTCTACTTCCTGGAATGCATAATGTATGCAAATGTGTGACATTCTAATTAAAATTTTCGTTTGTGATAAGACAATCACCTAAAATTTATCTCCTAAAAATATAATATGTTTGATCTAGACTAATATCTTATTGCTAACTTGTGCGGTTCAATCCACCAAAAGTCTAGCAATAACTTTATAAAAAAAAATTAGGTATCGATATTTTATTAATCATCGTGCAGTGAGAAAAAAAAGTTAAAAATAAATTGTATATTTTAAAGAGAATAGATCATTACATTTGGGTATACCTCTTAGACTCCGTAATGTATATAAATGTGTGACATTTTAGATGCCTTGAAGATTATTCTATACCTCTTAGACTCCGTAATGTATATAATAAGTGGATTGCTTCCTTATTGCATTTCGGTATACCTCTTAGACTCAGATCAATACCTTTGTAACTTTGTTCTCCAAAGTTGTTTATCTTGGTAATCTTCCTAATCTTGCTCACTACACGAAAATACAAACTTTTTTTGGTGCAAGATTATTCTATTTTGTCTCAACTTTTCTAGCTTCCAAATTGCTTTCTAGTTTGTCTTGAATCAAAACCTGAGTTTTTTTAAATTTGAAATCACCATCCATCGCCATTCACGGGTAAGCTCGATCACTGCCCTCCATCCCCTTTTGAACTCATGAAACTTTCTAGGCCTCGTAGTTCCCCAATTTCTCTTCCTCTTGGTTGTCTATCCAGATTCAAACTGTGCCACACCATAACCTTTGTCTCTAACACTGCAGTTTTTGTTACTTTTAAGTTGAAAAAGTCTTTTAGATTCTCTCTAGAGTTTGAAGTCAACTGTGTAAGTTTGTGAAGTTTCAACTCAAAAAGCAATTGTCTATGAGTGAAGTAATTCATGACCTTATTAAGTGCATTACAAAGTCACCCTCATCTAATGTGGGACAATACTTAACACACCCCCTCACTACAAGAAAAACAAGTTTTTGCGGCGACATATGTCGCCTCAAAAGGTCCACGAAAAGACAAAATTCCAGTCAATGATGTTTGACTTTCAACGAAAACTATTTGCGGCGACATATGTCGCCGCTAATACTCTAATGATTTCATATTTATTTTTTTATTTTCACGAAAATAATGGTGGGATATTTTCCCACCTAAAATATTACATGTCGCCGCAAATAGGGCATTGTCGCCGCAAATGAATTTTCCTTTTTGTAATACTAATTAATTAATGGTCGCCGCAAATAGGGCATTGTCGCCGCAAATAATGTCGCCGCAAAAAGTTTTACGAGTTATTATGTTACAGGTTTCTTTTTTTTCTCATTCTGTGCTCTCTCTCTCTATCGATCAGCCGCCCCCTGCCTCCCACGACTTCTCGCCGTCGCCCCAAGCCGTTGCCGTTGCCGTCACCGTCGCCGTCGACCTCACGAGCTCTCGACGTCGCCTCCTCTCTTCTCCTCCGCCGGCCTCCTCCTCCGCCGCTGCCGCCGAGAGCCACCGCCGGGAAATAAGTTTTTTTTGTTTCTTTTTGTTTTTTTTTGCTGTTTTTTGTTAATATTTGTTGTTAATATATGGTTTTTTTGATTTGGAGGTTGTTTGTTCTCTTCCTGTCGATTCATCCGGTCACCTCCCTGCCGCCGGTCACCTCTCTGCCGCCGGTCACCTCCCTGCCACCGCTCACGTATCACCGGTAACTCTAGTTTTATTTTTAAATATTTTATCTGTTTTTTTAATATTAATTTGATTTTAGTATGTTAGATTATATTTTTAGTTTTTATTAGCTTTGATATTAATTAATTTATTTAATTATGTTAGATTATAAATTTAGTTAATTAAAAGTTAGAGTATATTAGTTTTTATTAGTTTTAATATTAATTTGTTTTAGTTGATAACGTTAGATTATTATTTAGTGTTAATAATGTTAGTTTATTGTTGATTTATGTTAATCTTTAATTATTGTTAGTACACTAGCTAATAATGTTGAATGTTAGATCAATGTTACAATACTTGATTATATATATAGTTATGTGTTAAATAGTTTATTTGATGATTTTAGATTATTATTTAGTGTAAATAATGCTAGATTATTGTTAGTTATTGTTAATCTTGAATTAGTGTTGATCTTCAAAGTTAATGTTTTTATTAGTTTTAATATTAATTTGTTTTAGTTGATAATGTTAGATTATTATTTAGTGTTAATAATGTTAGTTTATTGTTGATTTATGTTAATCTTTAATTATTGTTAGTACACTAGCTAATAATGTTGAATGTTAGATCAATGTTACAATACTTGATTATATATATAATTATTTGTTAAATAGTTTATTTGATGATTTTAGATTATTATTTAGTGTAAATAATGCTAGATTATTGTTAGTTCTTGTTAATCTTGAATTAGTGTTGATCTTCAATGTTAGTGTTTTTATTAGTTTTAATATTAATTTGTTTTAGTTGATAATGTTAGATTATTATTTAGTGTTAATAATGTTAGTTTATTGTTGATTTATGTTAATCTTTAATTATTGTTAGTTTAGTGTTAATAGTATTCATCTTCAATGTTAGTGTTTTTATTTAATTGATAATGTTAAATTATTATTTGGCTTTAATAATGTTAGATTATTGTTTGCTAGTGTTAATCTTTAATTATTGTTAGTATACTAATAATGTTAGAAATTAGATCAATGTTAGCAATTAGATTAATCTAATTTATAACAATGTTAGAAATTAGATTAATGTTAGTTTTAATTTATATGATGTTAATTATTCCTAGTAATTTTGTTAAATAATTGTTCATCTAGTGTTAGTAATTATACTAATTGTTCATTTGCGTGTGTGAGCTTAGAATTCCCGCTCGAAATTAATTTAGAAATTAATTTCGGTTGTTCCCATGTTGGAACAGCTTTTTGAATACTTTATCTCATTTAGGATGTGAATGCTTGTGACATGGTTGGGTGTTTACGAAATATTCGGTTGTCATTTACTCTATGCTTCCTGGGTATATATTATTGGGTTTAGTATCTAAAGGTGTACCGAAGTTGTCACTTTTTGCTATTGTGTATACCCATCTTTTAAAACTACCATTTAGTATACCGAAGTTTTAAAAACTACCATTTTATGTATCTGAAAACCTATAATTCAGGTAGCAGGTAATTGTTTTCATTTTACTATTTTTTATAATTTCACATCATTAAATAATTGCCACATGTGTATTTATCTTCAAAAAAATCATAAGGACAAATTCAAAGTGATGAAGACTAGGTTGAAGATCTGGGTTCTAAGTAGATGAAATTAGATCCAGGTAACAAACTTAACATGAACAAGAATCCATAAAAATCTCAGATTTGAGTAACGAAATCATCAACAAGAACCCTAAAATCCTAATAGATGATCAATCAAACAAATGAACCCTAAAATATGAACAATTAAACAAGAACCCTAAAACTTTTCAGATCTGAAAAACGAACTCAAATTTGGGGAAATATGAACAATCAGATGAATCAAAATCCCTCGATGAACCCAGAATCGATGAACAATCAGATGAACCCTCGATGAACCAGAAATCCTCGATTAGCAATAAGATGAATCAAAAACCCTCGATGAACAATCAAAAACCCAAAATCAAAAACCCTCGATGAACAATCAGATGAATAAAAAACCCTCAATGAACCCACAATTAGAAACAAAATCTTTAATTTAAACAAAATCGATTGATGAACCCAGCTTAAGTTGAAACCTTTCACATACCTTCGTAGATCGATTGATGAAGATCTTGAAGAAACTAAAAATGCAGACCGGACTCAAACATAGTCGGAGAACCCATCGATTGTAACGTAGGTGGAGAAAATGGAACCAAAAGCGCATATCAGACTCAACCCTAGTCAGAGAACCCATCGACACAGGAGGAGCAAAGTGGAGTTGCCGGTGAGGTGCGAAGTGGCTGATGAGGTGCGAAGTCACTGGATCCGGTTGATAACACGAACATAAACAGCTGGATCTAGGTGATAACACAAACACAAATCAGAAGTCAAAGATGGTGGTGGTTGCCGGAAGGTGGTGGTGGTCGCAGGTGGTGGTGGTTAACCGGAAGTAAAAGAGTTGAAGAATGAATGTTCCAGATCTTCTTAACTTATTATTATTATTATTATTATTATTATTATTATTATTATTATTATTATTATTATTATTATTATTATTATTATATCTAGAAAATGCCACATGTACAGCCACATCAGCATCCAAGTCACTGCCACGTCAGCAAAACCGGATCCACGTCACCCATAACTTGCTATCAAAGGTAACAATACATAAAATGGTAGTTTTTAAAACTTCGGTATACTAAATGGTAGTTTTGAAAGATGGGTATACACAATAGCAAAAAGTGACAACTTCAGTACACTTTTAGATACTAAACCCTATATTATTTATATACTTGGGAGCTAAGGGTAACGCTGCCGAATTTTTCTTAAATAACCGATCATGTAATATGTATTCACATATGAGATAAGGTATTCAAAAAGTGGGTTAGGACAGCCACCCTGCTACAAACAACTTGCATTCCTTAGGAAAAAAAATTAATACGTGATATGTATTCTTAATAATTATGGTATGCTTTGAACGCAGTTATGACGATCGATAAGAGTTGGACTACTTTAGCAAATCGTAATACTCGTGAATTTTTTAGTGGTCTTGACACATTCCTCAATAGGTGTAAGGACTACTTAAATAGCTATCGTAGATGTCGTTGCCCATGTGAGAATTGTGATAACCATGTATTTCTCCCGCTTAGTGGACTCAGGGTTCGCATACATCAATATGGGTTTAGCGAGGCCTACACAACGTGGAGGTTTCACGGGGAGCCATTAGTTCCTCGAGCAGCACATGGCAATATTGGTCAAACGAGTAATGAGTTGCATGATTACCTCAACGATGTTCGTCAGGAGAATACTGTCAACGAACACAACACATATAACGATGAGCTAGCCAAAGGCCCTAGGGGGATACAAACGACGAACTTGGTGAATTATACAAGTTAGCCGCCACAGAGTTATACCCTGGTTGTGACTGGATGTCTGCGATTTACTTTTTGGCAAAGTTGAGTCACATGAAGGTCATCAATAAATGGACCGATACTTCATTTGACCAATTGTTACAATTGCTTAGGGTTGCATTTCCGACAGCTAATATCCCATCATCACACTATGAAGCTAGGAAGATAATGAGAACGGTTGGGTTAGGATACGTACCTATCCATGCTTGTCTGAACGACTGCTGTTTATTTTGGGATGAATACAAAGATTTACAAAGTTGTCCGATCTGTTTTGAGAGTAGATGAAAAGACAAAAATAGTAAGGGCAAGAAAGTACCTAACAAGGTGTTGCGTTACTTTCCTTTGACGCCTAGGCTAAAACGAATTTATAGCTCAAGACACACTGCAAAGGCTATGACTTGGCATGCTACTGGTCAATGTAAGGAAGATGGTAAGATGCGTCACCCGGTGGATGGTACAGCATGGAAACATTTCGATGCCCAGTATCCTGATTTTGTAGCGGAACCTAGAAATGTCAGATTAGGGTTGGCTGCCGATGGTTTCAATCCATTTGGCAACATGAGTACCTCTTACAGCATGTGGCTGGTCATATTGACAACGTACAATACGCCTCCATGGTTATGTATGAAAGAGTCTCCATTCATGTTGACTTTGTTAATTCCTGGCCCTAAATTACCTAGGAAGGATATTGATGTTTTTTTGAGGCCGTTGGTTGATGAGTTGAAGAGTCTATGGTCTAACGGGGTTCGAACGAAAGATGCCGCTGCAGGAAATTTCTTCACAATGCATGCGATGCTTTTATGGACCATCAATGATTTTCCTGCTCGTAGTAGTTTGTCAGGTTGGAGTGGTCAAGGCTACTTAGCTTGCCCTACATGTAATGTGGACACTCCATCCATTCATGTTCAAGGTAAAACCGCTTATGTTGGTCATAGAAGATTCTTAGCCCCAAAGCATCATTGGAGAAAGAACAAGTCATTCAATGGTAAAGACGAGACTAGACCTCCTCCAAGAAAATTAACCAAGAGTATTATATTAAGTCAACTTAATAAGTTGACACCCCGTATTCCGGGGAAACATGTTCTTTATGGGGGCAAGAAGAGAAAACGTGATACAACGGTTGACTTGAATTGGAGTAAATGTTCTATTTTCTTCGAGCTTGAATATTGGTCTTCTCTTCAACTAAAACACATTTTGGATGTCATGCATATTGAAAAAAACGTTTGTGAGAGTTTGTTGAATACATTGTTAATGAATGAGAAATCTAAAGACACTGTTAAGGCAAGGAAAGACTTAGAAAAAAGGAACATTCGACCTGAATTGTGGGTCACAACTAACGGCCGCGATAAGGTCTTAAAGCCTCATCCTAAGTATTCCTTTTCAAGTGATAACATAAAACTTTTTTGTAAATTCATTAAGGGAGTTAAACTACCGGATGGATTTGGCTCAAATATTAAAAAGAAAGTATCTGACAATGATAGCAACATAATTGGCCTAAAGTCTCATGACCATCACATAAGATACAACGGTTGTTGCCACTTGGAGTGAGAGCCTACTTAGACCCAGCTATTTCAACACCAATAATTGAGCTCTACTTTTTCTTCAAAAAATTTGTGCTCGAAACTTGATGACGCAAGATATGAAAAAAGCTGAAAAGCAGTTGATCAATATTTTGTGTAATTTCGAGCAAATATTCCCACCTGCATTTTTTGACATAATGATTCATTTGGTTATGCATTTACCCGAAGAGGCTATTCAAGGTGGGCCTGTTTACATGAGGTGGATGTATCCATTTGAAAGATACATGAAAAAGTTAAAAAATTATGTCAGAAATAAAGCTAGACCGGAAGGTTCTATAGCTGAGGGATATGTTGCAGATGAAGCCTTGACTTTCTGTTCAAGGTATCTTGAGGGTGTATCGACGAGATTTAATCGACCAGGCAGAAATGAGGATGCTCCAATTCCAACACGTGAGTTTTGTGTGTTCCAATCAGTATGTACACCAATTAGTAAAGGTCTAGATATAAAGCTGGATCACATAATTCAGACGAAAGTAGAATGGTTTATACTCAACAACAGTCCCGAGATCGACAACTACAAGACGTAAGTGTTTTTTTGTTTGTATTTTCGTAAGTTCTATTTTTAATAATTATACTAATACCAAGAACATTTATAGTGAATTTGCTGCTGACATGCCGCTCGGGAGTAATTTACAAACAAAGTTTCCTCATTGGTTTAGGAGCAAGGTAAGCTCATTGTATATTACCTTGAATAATTAATGAGCATTACTCAATCATGTTTGATTTTTTGTTTTCATAGATCAATTCTGTACGAGCAGCAAACAAATCTCAATGCAGTGAAGAGTTATTTGCTTTGTCAAATGGACCAAATAATGCTACCACTTACACCGCTTGCATAGTCAACGGTGTGAGGTTTGTGGTTCATAGTCGAGATTTAGGTCGTACAACTCAAAACCGTGGTGTTTTAACAACCGGGCCAGATGGAACAAAGTATTATGGTCTGCTGGAAGAAATTCTGGAGCTGTCATATATTAGTGGTTACAGGGTTGTGTTGTTTCGATGTAAATGGTTTAAAACCGATAATCAACAACGTTGTGTCACTAAGAATAACATAACCAGTATTTCTACTCAAACTGAATGGTTTGTGGAAGACCAATACATTCTTGCAACATAGGCAAATCAAGTCTTTTACCTTGATGACTCGTCTAAAGGCCGTCAAAGAGGTGAATCAAGCCAACATTATTGGAAGGTCGTTCAAGAGGTGAATCATAGGAAGATATGGGACCGGAATATCATTGCTGAGGATGACGAAGATATTATACATGACAGCATTTCATCTGATCTATCATTGTGTGCTGATTTGGATCATTTGACTTATACAAATTTGAGTATAGGTCAATCCATAGAAGTTGAACATTGTAACACCTGCAAACCTGGGTTAGTAGATTAGCGGGTTTACGGTATGTGTTTGTTTGTGTTCTAATTGCTTTAATTTAATTATGTGATTAATTAAGTGAATTAGTTTATTAATTAATTAATTGAAATTTGAATAAGTATGTATGTATGTATTTGTGGCCGTATTTATGTATGCATGAGTTAGTAGGGTTTTACACGTGGGGTGTATGTGGAAGAATGGTGACACCTCATTTGCATGTTAACTTGTGTGAACCAAAAACTTCTGCTCATTTTTACAAACAAGAATAGTGTGTGTATGTGTTTCTCTGCCAAGAAGAAAACCGAAGAAGAGGAAAAGAATCGGAATTCCATTTCATTGTGTGATTAATCAAAGATTTAAGGTTGGTGTTTATAAATTAGCGTGTAATAATCCTTCTTGATGTGTTATATGATTTAAAAACATGATTCATGTTTAATTTGAAGATTGCATGTTGATAACATCATGATCGGTTTTTGAAAGAATAGGATCTTGATAGTTTCGTATGTTCATATGATTCATATGGTTAATTGCATGAGAATGTATTTTGAAATGTTTAATGTATGTTTCTGGAATGATGGTTATGGATTTATAAAATCTGGGTTTCAAAACCGAAACTTAGAAAACCAAGACTTTGAAATCCTTGACTAAAACCGATACTTGGATTATGACAACCCCAAATCCGATTGCTATATTTATATATGAAATCCTAAACTTGGGAAATGACAAATCAGAATCCGATACATGAAATCCGGAACTTGGAATCCGGGAATAGTGAAATCCGATACTCCTGAATCCGGGATTCAAAATCCAAGTTCTTGAAATCCAATTAAGGTGAATCCGACACTTATGGAATCCATCGGATTCCTAAATCCGATAATTGTGAAATCCTAAAAGCTAAGTTGCGGATTTTGAGAAATCCGAGTATAAATCCGATAGTTTCAAGAATCCGACACTTTTGAGTTTTATTTATATTTGTTTATTGATTGTTGATGTTATGAATGAATTATAAATATATATGTCAGATATATTTATAGGATTTGGACTGATTGATCTCTATTGTGTTTTCAGGCAATCCAAAGACTCAGTAACATTAGATTTCTGAGTACTTCAACTGAAATTGAAAAGTGAGTGGATGTTGGATGTGAATGGTAAAGATTTGGTTAATATCATTGATGTAATGCATGATTGTATGTGATGGTTTGATATTGGAACTGCTGATTGTGAATGTTATATTGTTGACTATTGCATGATTATTTGATCGATACGCACTCTTAGTATGATTTTGAGTTGCGTTGAAAAGTCAGCTATACGTGGAATTGGGCTGGGCTCGTTTACTGGTTGGTTGAACAGTGGTAGCCTTACTGTTGCATATGTTGCTTCAGAGTGGGATTTCACTGTGCCAATTCAGTAGAGGGCTATCGGTAAACCTTTGCTTTGGCCGGCATTGGTTGTAGGTTCTGCGCCGAACCGCCGGTCTTCCTAGTGTTGTGATTACATTATTAGTATTGATTTGATGTTTTCCTTTGGGTTTAGCCTCTAATCACTTAGCTTTGTGCTAATTCCCCACAGTTGTTGCTTTTTGCAGGTTTGTGTTTGTGAATGCTTGTGGAAGGAGAAGTTGACCTTACTCTGATATCCAGATTTAAAATGAAACGAGCTAGTCTTTTGTAACATAGAGTTTTGTTGGTTGACTGTAAAGAACAGATATTTTGTTTTGTAAATATTCGTGATTGAAATTAAGGTTTAAAGTTAATTAATGCTTCCGCAGTGCAATATATATATATAAAAATGGCTTAAAATTTATGGTGTTACAGATATTTAGAGTTGCTTGTAGTAATTAGTATTGTGAGTACTAACGGTTTATGCTAATAAGTTGTGAGATGATGTGATTGTAACAGATATGGCTGAAAGAGAGACCCTTATCCTCCCTCCTGCTACTCAATCATCTGCAGAGGCACTGGTGATCTTAGAGCTAAGATTAATAACTTGGAACAAAGATTAACCCAAACTGAACAAATTCCAGTGCCAACTGCGATTTCTACTCAGGCAACCATACCACCAGTATCGATGCCCTTACCACCAGTGACACAGGTGATGCAACAACCGTTCTACTACCCGTATCCACAACCGGGAGCTTACCCTTTTGCGTTCCCTGGGTTTAAACAACCATGCACGTATAAACAATTCCTTGACTGTAAGCCTTCGGAGTACAGTGGAAGTTTTGACCCTAACATAACCTTGAACTAGCTGATGGAAATGGTAAAGGCACTAGATGCCTGTAACTGTGAAAATGAATTGAAGGTGAAATACGCATCAAGAATGCTGAAGGGTGATGTGATGGTTTGGTGGGATTCAATCACTGGCCATTTTACTGAACAACAACAAGAGAGCATTACTTGGAGTCAGTTCCAAGAGAAACTTTGTGAACAGTATTGTGGTACGTTCGAGGTTTCCAAGATCAAGAAGGAATTCATGGATCTACAAATGACCGGAAATATGACAGTGGATGATCTGATTAAGCAATTTAATCAAAAAATGAGGTCTGTGAAGCATTTTGTACCTGACGAAGAGTCCAAGATTGCTCACTTTGTTGGAGCACTGCACCCCGATCTTCGGAGCGCCACTAGGTGGGCTCCCACCTTATCACAAGCATTTACCTTGGCTAAGATAGTAGAAGGGGATTTAATTTCCAGGAACAAGTGGAGTGAGGAAAAGATAGCCTAACAAAAATCAAAGATCGATCATTATAATTCCCAACAGAGGCAGGGTGGGCAAGGCAGTGGATATAAACAGGGAGACCAGAGTAGGAGGTCAAATGTAAGTGGGTCAACACAGAGGGCGCCGTGGTGTGGTCGGTGGAAATCATATCACAATGGGCAGTGTACGCCCCAAACTACAAGGTGTGTTAAGTGTGGCCAGTTTGGCCATGAACTGAAGGATTGCAGGTTCCCACGCAGTGTCTGTTGGAACTGCCAGAGGGCATAGAGTGGGAGAGTGTCAGGTGGGAAAGAAAACTGGGTTTGGAATAGGAGCAGGGACAGCTGGGGGATCATCTTCAGCTGGTCAGAAGAGAAAGAATCCACCTACTACTGAGGGTAGGTGTTAGATATTAATTAGTTTGTTTGCCTTGTGTTCTTTTGTTTGTAATATATATCTCTAGACTAGTTTATTGTATGGGCTTGGCCCACTTTGCTTATGTATTTTCTAGTCTAGTTTAATTATTAGATTTGGGCCCATGTGGCTTTAAAACCCATGTACCTACTTGTATTTAAACCCTTGCAAACCTAGTTTGCAAGGTAACTCTTTGTAATAGAGAATTCTCTGCACTTTACGTTCAAGTTATATTCAAGAGAGAATCTTCAAGTTCATGCAAAGTGTTCATACTTGTTCATACTAACTTCATCATCTTTACTTCAAGTATTCATTATTTACTCATCTTTTACACAAAAAAGGACTTTCAATTGGTATCAGAGCCAACTCCCTACTAGATTGGTTCAACATTACCTGAAAGAAACATCTGTGTGTGAGAAACAAAACCCAGAAGCTGCTTCTGTTCTTGCTTGCATGAATCTTAGAAAGAAGAAAACCCATTTAGCCAAAATCTCTTGTTTTCAAGTTATTTGTCGTATCTAAGAAGTATTTAAGAAGGATAAAACCTTTTTAAGTGTTTTTAGGACAAACAAACAACATCTGAGTAGTGTTCTTGAAAATTTAGTGTTCTTCAAGTTTTTAGAGTTTTCTACTGTTTCATAAAATTTTCAAAAAATTTGTTATTGTTTTGGGTTGAAATCAGTAAAGGGAAGTGTTTCTAGTAAAAGGAAAGGTCAAAACAAAAGTTTAGTGAGTTTTTAGTGTGTTTTGGGCAAAATTAGCAGTCTGTTCGATAACAGAGTACAGACCTGCAAGTTTTGGATTATTACCCATCCGACAGTCGTGCGACTCTTAGCTCATCCGACTGTCGTGCGACTTTCCCAAAGGTCATGCGACTTTCGTTCTAGGTTCATCCGAACTTGGCTTTGAAAGGCACACGACTTCAGTCTCATCCGACTTTTAGATTCAATATTTCATCCGACTTTCGGATCAAAAGTCTCATCCGACTCTTGGATTGAAAACTCGTCCGACCTTCAACTCAATATCTCATCCGACTTTCAGATCACCAAAACTCATCTGACTTTCGGATCACTATTAAGCTCATCCGACACTCGGATCACCAAAGCTCATCCGACTGTTAGACTCATCCGACTTTCGGATCACCAAAACTCATCCAACTTTCGGATCACCATTAAGCTCATCCGACACTAGGATCACCAAATCCCATCCGACTTTCACATCTAAAATCCGATAGTCGCACCACATATAAAATCCGATAGTCGCACCACACAAAAATCCGATAGTCACAATCCGACACTCACAGAAACACAAATCCGATACCCTTTAGTCCATCCGACTTTCAGATCATCCGACAGTCGGACAACCTCACTCAATCCTCAAGCACTTCATCTGACTTCACAAGTTTTCTCACACACACACTAACCATTCTATTTCAGGGAGAAAGATCTAAAGAAAAGATGAGTTCAAGCAACGAAATTCTTGCCATAGGAACAGACACTAAATCTCCAGTACTTTTCAGAAATGAGTACAATGTATGGAAAGAAAGGTTTATGGACTTCATAGAGCACAATGAAAAATATGGTGAAATGATGAAAGACAACATCTTAAACGGTGATGCCATTTTTGAGAAAATTGTCAAGGCTGTTCCAGATAACAACCCACCAATTGTTGCTGAAAGGAGACGGAAGCTCCCATCAGAATTAACTGCAGAAGAGAAAGATTGTGCACGCGCCGACAAAGACGCAAAATATTACTTGAAATAAGGGCTATGCGCGGAAATCTACTAAAAAATAGACAGTTTGACTTCTGCCAAAGAAATTTGGGACGAAGTAAAACAATAGATGCAGGGTACTGAGCAAGGGTCATTTATCAGGGAAACACAGCTTGTGAACACCTTCAGGGAATTCAAGGCCAGGGAGGGTGAACTGTTGCAGGACACTTACATTCGCTTCTGTAGACTGTTGAACGAAATGAGGAATCATGACGTGACGAGATCCGATCTAGATATAAATGTCAACTGGATCAATGTACTTGGTCCTGAATGGAGTGAACATGTTCGCTTGTATAAACATGTTAATCGGAATCTCAAGGCGGTATCTCACCACTCGATTTATGAGGACTTGAATCAGTTTCAAGATGAGGTTCTCACCAAACTCTCAATGAAGCAACCATCTGACCCGGTTGCACTAGTAGCTAAAAGGAGACCGCGGGAATCATCAAGGGTAGCTAGGGGAAGCAGATTGTGATTGACTCCGACTCCTTGGAAGGAGAGATGGAGATGTTAGAAAAGGATGCAATACTGAAAGCTATGTCATTGATTACGAGAGCTTTCCAGAACTAGTATGGAAAAACCAACAACCGACAGCGGTACACATCTGGACCTAGAAAAAGTGAAGGGACGGTAGGTGATGAGAAGAGGAAGACAGACAAACCCGCAGAACCTCAGGAAGAGGAAAAGAAATGCTATAACTGCGGTAGAACAGGACATTTTATCAAAGACTGTAGAAAACCCAAGACCAAAGATGCCGAATACTACCGTAACAAACTGCGGTTGACAAAGAAAAAGGAGAGTGGGATAGCGATGCTTGTTGAAGAAGACCAATTTCTGACCGACAAAGATGATTCAGTCGAAGATGGTACTGATCAAGCTCATTTTTGCTTGATGGCTCATGATGTAGTCTCCTCAGATGATGAGGATGAGAATGAAGCTGATGGGGCTGATGAATTTAAAGAAACACACAATGATGATGTAGGTGTTTCTGGGAAGGTAAAAATTGAGTATGCTCAAACATTAGTTGAACACATCGAACGACAAAACCGTAAAATCTCTAAGTTGGAACACCGAATCAAAAATTAATCAACATCTAACTTAGACAATCTTCAAACAGAATTAACCGCGAAAGAGAATGAACTGAACATCTTAAGAAGTGAAAATGAGGTAATAATTCATAACTTAAAAGCGGCCAAAGTCTCAGCTGAAGAAGATTTTAAGTTTTTGCAAAAAGAACGATGTCAACTATACTCAAAAATAAAAGATCTCGAAGACTTGTTAATTAAAAGAGATCAAACGGCACAAACCGTTTTTCTAAACAAACCTAAGGATGTTAAATTTTCAAAATGGACATACGAAGGTTTAGGTTACGTTAATCCTCACATAAGTTACAAGATAAGTGCTAAACAGCTATACGACTTTGAAAGCATGAATCTGGGGTTAACCAAGAAAATGGTGTTCGTTGGACAAGTCGACGAACTCACCGAGGAAGAACACAAGAGACGTATCAAGAACAGAGCTTCAACCTCATACGACTACGAAAGCCTAAATCAGTCGTATATAACCGAAGTCTTCAAACCCACAATCTCTGATGACTACTTCCGAAGCTACTCCCAAACAGAAATGGAGTCATTACTATCAATCTCAGATTCTCCACTTGAGCCTCGCATCTATATCCCTCATATGGATCTACAACGACACCTTGAGTTAGTTGAACTTGAGCTTGTCCATAGATCCATTTTCTTTGACTTTGAAAAGGCAATTCTTCATAACCTGATTGATCACCTTGCCACTGAAAATACCAAATCACAAAACTCCACTGCCATAAGCACGTCTAAAATCCCGATTCCACACGTGCAAGAAGGTGAATGTTCAACATCTGGAAACTCAAGTTCCGACATACATGCAAGTGATGTATTCCCAATGAATCTTGGTAAAAATTGTGAACAATGCAGAAGATCAGAAAAATCATTATTCACTCTTCATGAGAAACTTAATACACTTGAGAATGATTTTTTCAGAATGAAAACAATTGAATCCATTAACTTTAAGGGAAAAGCTAAGATAATTGATACACCGTTATCACGAAAGAAAAGTACCTCAAAACCATCTAAACCCAAAACAAAGCTAATCAAGAAACAAACAACACGCTCTCGTTCCAAGAATGATAGTTTGGAAATGCCTACTTCTAACCCAAATGTCCTTCTAGGTGGAAATGTGAAGAGCGAGAGAAAACAGATTTTTGGATGGCGGAAGAAGCCAGAAGAGAAATATGGAGGAAGACAAGACGAAGAGTGTTTGATTTACCCAGCTACTTTCAATAAACAAACAACTTTGTTACTTTGTAATGATTCGTCAATCTTAAGTGTTAAACCTGTTCGAACTCCACTTGATTATGTTCAAACTGAAATATTTTGCCTGAGTGATGGTTGCATGGATGGTCATTGTACTTTCAACTGTATGTATGATGATGATAGAAAGAAACGAGGAATCAAACCGAATCCAAACTATAAATCCTTTGAATCCACTCATGAGTAATAAAAGTGTGATCTTTAAACATAATCTAGAATTAAATTCTACCAATCGACACACTTCATGGACCACAAATCGCAGATACCACAACAATTGAAATCACGCCAATCCAAATGCTGTCAAACCAACTGTGACAAATCAATTGAGTAAGCAAACTCAATTCATACAGCATAAACAACCTACAGTTCAATATAAACCTATCAAAGTGATAACAGAAACAACCAAGGCAAGAATCCCAAAGAAATCAAGTGAATACATCATCGATGATGTCTCACTACCAAAAGGTTGTAATCACGTGGTAATTGAACAATCTTTCGTCACATCCAGAGTAACCAATTTCCCCGCAATATCCAAAGAAAACATAACACCACCACCGTCTCAACCACAAACAGTGTCACAAGTTTGTACTCCCAACATTCTAACAACGAACTCATTAACTAAAGCTACATGTGATATTGTTGTTTTTACTAACAGTCAAGGACCCGATACACAATGGGTACCTCAACAAATTTTGTCTTCAATGTGCAGATATCTAGCCGGTGGTACCTAGACTCCGGCTGCTCGAAGCATATGACGGGAGAAAAGAGTCTCCTTACGAACTATGTCCCAAAATACTCGGAAAATGTTCGTTTTGGAAACGACCACGTGGCACCAATAATGAGAACTGGAGACATTATCAAAGAAAATATAAAAATAAGCAAAGTATCGTATGTAGAAGGGTTGGGACACAACCTATTCAGTATTGGGCAATTTTGTGACAAGGGGTTAGAAGTTAACTTCAAGGCCAAAACGTGCTCAGTTAAGACTGAAAACGGTGATGTGGTACTGACTGGGTCTAGAAGGTCAAATCTATACACCATTGATCTCGCAGATCTGGAAGGAAAACAGTCAGTATGTCTTCTGTCCAAGGCTTCATCAGAACTGACATGGATGTGGCATCGCAAATTATCTCACCTAAACTTCAAGAATATCAACAAATTGGTCAACGGTGATTTAGTTCACGGACTGCCCAAATTGAAGTTTGAAAAAGAGCACCTCTGTGAGCACTGTGAGAGGGGCAAAATGAAACGGGCATCTCACAAAATCAAACAGGTGTCCAGCACAAAAGCTCCTCTCCAACTGTTGCACATTGACTTGTGCGGGCCGATGAGGGTTCAATCTCGTAATGGGAAGAAGTACATTCTCGTGATAGTTGATGACTATTCGAGATATACTTGGGTCAAGTTCTTGAGGGCGAAGGATGAAGCTCCATCTACAATCATCTCGTTCCTCAAACAGGTGCAGAATCAATCACAAGGAAAGGTTGGAACCATTCGAACCGACAATGGCACCGAATTCAAGAACAAAGTCTTGGATTCTTTTTTTAAATCCGTGGGAATCATGCGTCAGCTCTCCGCAGCATATACTCCAGAACAAAATGGGGTAGTCGAATGAAGAAATCGAACGCTTGTAAAAGCAGCTCGAACCATGTTATCCTATGCAGATTTGCCACCTTCATATTGGGCAGAAGCTGTCAACACAGCATGCTATACGCAAAATCGCACAATTTTGCACCGTCGCTTTAACAAAACTCCCTATGAACTTGCAAATGGCAGAGTGCCCAATATCAAACACTTTCACGTGTTTGGAAATCGGTGCTTTGTTCTTAATGAAAAGGCTAACCTAGGAAAGTTTGACCCCAAAGCTGATGAGGGAATTTTCCTTGGTTATTCTTCAGAGTCTAAAGCGTTTTGTGTGTTAAATAAACAAACAAATGCTGTGATTGAAAGTATTAATGTGACTTTTGATGACACTTTAACCACTACATATTTATCACCTGAGTCACCTGCAATCATTTCTAAACATATCAGTTCAGGACCGGGACTTAATCGACAAGAAACAAATATAACACACGCAAATGAATCTCCTGATTTAAAGTATATATTTGATTTCTTATATACTGATGCTTCTGTAACTAGTAGTGTACCTCTTGACAGGCCTACAGATGTTGTTAAGGAATCCCTTGAACTCACGCAACAAACTGCCACCACGTCTACATCAGGGCCCTGTTAATTCATCCGCTGACCCATTCCTTATTCTGGGTGACCGGTATACTGCATCCAACTCCACAGTGAACACTGTCAGCAATGCTACCACTAAGGATCACGCAAATTGAACACCTCAGTCCCTCCCAGAGTCATCTACTCCTGAGGGTGAACCATCCATTCAACAACGCCTGGATGAATTCTTCCCCCAGGATGTTACTGATAAAGTCACCGATAACTCTCTTCCTCATAACACCAGGTGGACGGCTGCACATCCTGAAACGCAAATTATTGGAGACAAAGATGCCGGTGTTCAGACCAGATCTGCCACAGAAAATGAGTGTTAGTTCTCCAGCTTTCTTAGTCTACTAGAACCCACACGAACTGCTGACACCCTGCAAGACCCAGACTGGATTCTTGCCATGCAAGAAGAGTTAGATCAGTTCACCCGTTTAAAAGTTTGGATATTGGTGCCCAGACCCAATGACAAGACTATCGTTGGCACCAAGTGGGTCTTCAAGAACAAGAAAGATTCCGACGGTGTGGTAATTCGGAACAAAGCCAGACTAGTAGCAAAAAGATACAACCAGCAGGAGGGTATTGACTACGATGAAACCTTTGCTCCTGTTGCCCGTATTGAAGCCATCCGAGTTTTTCTCATATATGCTGCTTACAGGGACTTCAAGGTATATCAGATGGGTGTCAAAACGGCATTTCTGAATGGAATCCTTAAGGAGGAAGTCTATGTATCTCAACCAGAAGGCTTTGTTGATCCCAAATGACCGACTGACGTTTACATCCTTGATAAGTCCCTCTATGGCCTCAAACAGGCTCTACGGGCCTGGTATGATGTTCTCTCAGCCTACCTGGTTCGTGAAGGCTATTCAAAGGGACGAATTGACACCACACTCTTCACCAAGAAAATTGGGGATGACTATATCTTAGTTCAGATATATGTAGACGATATTATATTTGGCTCTACGAACCCACAGTATAGTTTAGAGTTTTCAAAACTAGTGGCGAGCAACTTTGAAATGAGCATGATGGGAGAAATGAACTTCTTCCTCGACCTACAAGTCAAACAAATTTCCAATGGCGTTTTCATAAATCAGTCTAAATATATTAACGATTTATTAATAAAATATGAAATGTGAGACTGCTCATCCAAATCAACCCCCATGTCTTCTAAAACCAAATTGTCTGCTGATCCGGATGGAAGGCAGTCGATTTGAAGACCTATAGGGGAATGATCGGCTCTTTACTGTATCTCATGGCTAGTAGACCGGATATTATGTTCTCTACCTGTCTCTGTGCTCGTTTTCAGGCAAATCCCAGAGAATCACATTTACTTGCCGTGAAACATATCCTCAAATACCTGAAAGGGACCCCTGACCTTGGTCTGTGGTATCCCTATGACTCATCATTTGAACTGCTTGCGTATTCCGACTCGGATTATGCCGGGTGTATGTTGGACAGGAAAAGCACGTCAGGGAGTGCACACTTCTTGGGAGATCGTTTGGTCTGCTAGAGTTCAAAGAAACAGAACTGTGTCTCTACATCAACTGCTAAAGCTGAATTTGTGGATGCTGCCAGTTGCTTCTCTCAGAGTCTGTGGATGCGAACTCAGCTACGGGACTTTGGTCTTACCTACTCCAAGATTCCCCTGTTGTGTGATTCTCAGAGTGCAATTGCCATTTCTTGCAATCCTGTTCATCACTCTAAAACCAAGCATATTGATATCAGGTATCACTTCTTGAAAGACAACGTCGAAAAGGGTCTGATTGAGCTCCAGTACGTTCCTACTGATCATCAGCTGGTTGATCTGTTCATTAAACCACTGGACGAAGACCGGTTCTCATTTATGGTATCCAAGATTGGAATGCTGAATCTCAAACTCTAATTCATTACTGATTTCATGTCTTGAACAAATTTACGCGCTCTTTTATTCTGTGTGCAGCTATACAGATGCTCCTGTCTAGGGGGAGCGATGTGGTTCCCTGGTAAACACGAATGTTTTCCGTGCATTCGTGTAGGGGGAGAAATGTTCAGAATTCATCTCCACAGATGATTCTTCATCAGATGTTTACTTTATGTCACCTAAATGAAGTAGAAAAACAAAAAGAATGAACAATAAATTTTGGGCTTAAATAATGCTAAATTCTAAGTCTTGGGCTTAAATAGAATGGATTGGACTAACCATCAAACTTGGGCCAAAACGGGTCGACCGGGTCGATCCGACAGTCGGATCAAAGCCCCGACCCATCCGACCGTCGGATAGTCTATAAATAGAACTATCCGACTCTTCTTTCCTTTCACGCTTCCAAAGATTTCAAAAAGCAAAAAAACTGTTCATCTTCTTACCCTCTCAAATGCTCTCGATCTAAACTCATTTGTAGTGAAATTTGTTGTGTTTAAACAACACAAAACTGAACGGTAAGATGATTTGAACAAGGAATGGTGAATTTTCTGTGGTTTACATGTCCAAAATCGGATTTTTTTGTTTTCAACCCCTGTTATCGAACAGTTGGGTTTTCTGTTTTTTTTTTAATCAAAAACACCATTAATGGTGTTGTTTGTGGTGTTTTAATGGTAAAGAGTAATTCTTGAATGTATGCGAACACAATGGCATAAATTTCGCGTTAAAGGCCACACACAATCAAGTCATTTGGGAGTTTCTTGTTTGGTTTTTGGGTACTGTTCTTCGTTTTGAAGAACAGAGTCCTACGAGTCAAAATGTGCACAAGATAGGGATGTTTAGGTTTGATTGAGTGTACAAACTTGTTTGAGGTTAAAATCCGAGTCTATTGGTACCAACTTTGAGTCCATAAGTTTACTTTATGTCAAAAATCATTTTTGGACTTAATATGAACAAACTGAGTGTTCATAACAGTCGGATGAAGGGAAATATGATTCATCCGACAGTCGGATGAAATTGGTCTATCCAACCTTCGGATGAACTTCGTTCTATGCGACTTTCGAATGGGTAACTTTACACCATGCGACTTTCGAAACAAAATTACACTGAAAAGACTAAGTTTTATGTCATCCGACTTTCGCATGAAACAAGTCCATCCGACTTTCGCATGAATCAAAACCATCTGACTTTCACATGAAACAAGTCCATCCGACTTTCGCATGAATTTAAACCATCCGACTTTCGCATGAAACAAGTCCATCCGACTTTCGCATGAATTAAAACCATCCGACTTTCACATGACTGTTAAACTCATGCAACTTTCATGCGACTATCAAGTTAACATTTCATGCGACTTTCAAGCTAACATTTCATGCGACTTTCAAGTTAAACATTTCATGCGACTTTCAAGTTAAATATTTCATGCAACTTACACCCCATGCGACGTTTACCTCATACGACTGTCGCACAACTTGGGTTCGTCCAACTTTCAACACTTAGAAAATTTTTTGACTTGATTCCAATTTCATAAGTCACAAAATCAAGGTCGAAGTCAAAACCAAACATTCACATGTGCATTGAACTACAATACACATATTCATTCATGAGTTCACATGTGCATCTGATATTATCTGTCCTTTTTTTTCTTATACTAATCTGATCTATCTTATCTGTGACAGATGGCTGCTAACCAACCCCTTCCCGAGGAAAGCCTAGTCACTGCTGCTGACAGGCTTGAAACTCTGAGCAACAATGTGTACTTTGACCTAGCCACAGATACCAAAATCCCAATCATCACTGAAATTATCCGTGCCCATCCTCTCCGCCAGGCCATCACTGAAAACCCAAACACATTACCCACCCACGTACCTGAAATTTACCTGCAACACCTGTGGTATACCTTTATTGAGGGTGTCACTCGCTTGGGACACAAGTGCCTCAGGGGCCGAATTGAGAATATCCGCACAACTCTTTCTGCTGTCAGACTGAGAAATCTACTGGACCTACCTGCTACTGATCACTATCCAGACAAAGCTGACTTTGATGAAAATCCTAGAGTTGATGCAGTACTAGACCTAATCAGAGGTCTTGGATATCAAGGAGAGCTTAACCAAATTCACCAGTTCAGACGGACAAATCTTGTACTATCATCTCCCATACCCTTACTGGTTTTCACCGAGGCACCGATGGCGGATCCTACTACTCCCTACTACTGTTGGCTGGTGTTGCTTACCACTACCACTTAGACTACGCCACCATCATATTTGAGGAGATCGTTCGTATGGTTAAAGAAAAGGACACCACTCGCGAGAAAACCTTTATACCCTTTCAACGATTCCTGACCATCTTCATCGCCACCGACCTGGAAACCTACCACACCATCCCTCGACAATTCAATAGCCCGCAGGTCCAAGTACAACGCATCGCCAGATTCCTACGAATCAGAGACCTCCCCGACATCGTAGCCATGATCGTGCCTGTTGCCCTTCTTCGAATGCTAAATCAGGAAAATGAGGCAGTGCATGAATACATGAGAGTTAATAGGATTGCTCCTCCGGCGCAACCAGAGCCGGTTGTGCCTGCCCCAGGAGCAGTAGCACCTGGTGAGGGTCCTAGCGGTATTAGGGCTCAGGTGCGTAGGGGTGCCCCGAGCAGGGTTGTGATTGACAGGGAAGAATCAGTAGAGAGGGGCAGTGGAAGTGGTGAGGGAGAAGAGATACACGAGAGCGATGGTGTTGTGATTAGTGACTCAAAGGCCTCCACCCATGCCAAATCAGTGAATAAGTCCTCAAAAGAAAGGACTCAAACAGAATCATCCTCCTCTTGGCAATCAATCTCGTTTGGCCCACGACCTTCTCCGGTCCGTGCTGAATCCACTGGCACGCGACAAGTATCTGATCATCCCGAGGATATCCATCACGATCTATCTGACATATCTGCCACCTTTGGTGATGTACCGGTAATGGAAAGAGAAGATGAAGAAGTAGATGTTGTGGTGAGTGATAGTATAAGTGAGAAAGAAAAGGATGAGGGTGAGAGTACCCCAGACCAAGAAAGCCGGGAAGCCTCATCCACTACCGGTCAGTACACTGTTCCAGCTGGTATTGAAACACACGCTGGCATCCCACCAGTGCATGCACCTCACCCCACCAGCCACTCTACTTCCACTCAAATGGAAGTAGTTTCATTGCACGGGGATTTATCACATACACAGTCGGCAACTCGTTCGGAGTTTGCTGGCTTTGAAATCAGTGGACCGCCTCCCCCGTCCACATCTTCTTTCCTTGCGGCAGTGGGAGTGGGGGTAAACAACAACAAACTGAGCCTGCAACTGAGCCTACAAAGGCAGAATTTGAATTTGAAGCAGGTCAGGGGGCAGAGTCAGAGATGGAAAAACAAGAAACCCCAACAATCCTCCCAACAATCCAAACTCCATCAATCCAAATCTCGCAAATCCAAACACACTCAAAAGAACCAGAATCCTCTCTTCCTGAATCTTCAACAGAAAAATCCAAAGGCAAAAGGCCGATTACAACGGTAAACAGGGAGCTGCTTGACATTTTTCCACCTGAACAAGGGCAATTCAACATAGCACCCATCGATCTTATAAGTCAGCAGCAACCTCAAGAATCTGACCAGAAAGAGGGTGAGTGGCCGGTACCTGCAACTTATCATGGAGGACCTATGCCCTTGGCCACTCACGAGAGAGTAATAGCAGAAAGGCCAAACATCAGAAACATCAGGCCTAGAGAAGCTCTGGCAAAAGACCAACCTCGCTGGCCCACTCAATGGCTAAATACTTCGTATCTTGAAGAAAGAATCCTGGGTATCTTCTCAGAGACTGTCAAAGATGTTGATGATTTGTATGTGCTAAACTTAGAAGAGCATTAAAAAGCCGTCAGATTCGCCGCCACCTTCCATACAAGCGAGAAACAACAAGTAGCCTCCAAATATCCAATCATCAAGATCGAGTTCGTGTACTTGCGTAACTTCCTCAACTACCAAATGGTTCACTTCCATGTAACCAGAGCAGATGGGAAAAGGTATACATTTCACGAGGTCGAGCTTAGATTTTTGAATTTGGGAGATATAACACATGTGGAAGATGAGCTGGCCTATAAGCTTGAAAAGAATCGTGAAGAACAAAGGGCTCTCCAAGTCATCAGATACTTCATGAGAAAGAAGATCATTCTGTGCAGAACCCACGATCTACAGCTTGGTGCTGAGGCTGATCTTGCAAAGATAAATCTTCAAAGGCCTAACCAACAGCATTCCAAGCTAGACAGACACAGAAAATACACTATCATAGAAAAATTTGATGAAGACTACGAAGGAGCCGATGGATTCATCATGCCAAATCTTAACGGAGACAAAGCATTCCTTCGACTTTCAAAGCTCAGTGCATATTTTGACGGAACGCTTCAAAGATGCATATCTAAATTCCGCAGAACATGCTTCAGAAACCGTCACTTGCCTGATCAATCAGAATTGATAAAAATGACCAGAATAGCAGATCGGTTGGAGGAGAAGATTCAAGAAAGAAAGGCCATCCGGAGCTGGGAAAGACTCCTATGTCAGAGAAGCGGATGAAAAAAAAATACCTGCTTCAGCACAAGGCAACCAAAGGGGGAGATTGTTAGATATTAATTAGTTTGTTTGTCTTGTGTTCTTTTGTTTGTAATATATATCTCTAGAC
Source organism: Dittrichia graveolens (assembly GCA_038502395.1). Classification (NCBI taxonomy): domain Eukaryota; kingdom Viridiplantae; phylum Streptophyta; class Magnoliopsida; order Asterales; family Asteraceae; genus Dittrichia; species Dittrichia graveolens. The sequence goes on along the minus strand of JARJIL010000007.1, from coordinate 61,512,522 downwards.
TAGTTTATTGTATAGGCTTAGCCCACTTTGCTTATGTATTTTCTAGTCTAGTTTAATTATTAGATTTGGGCCCATGTGGCTTTAAAGCCCATGTACGTACTTGTATTTAAACCCTTGCAAACCTAGTTTGCAAGGTAACTCTTTGTAATAGAGAATTCTCTGCACTTTACGTTCAAGTTATATTCAAGAGAGAATCTTCAAGTTCATGCAAAGTGTTCATACTTGTTCATACTAACTTCATCATCTTTACTTCAAGTATTCATTGTTTACTCATCTTTTACACAACAAAGGACTTTCAGTAGGGCCTTTAAGATGACGGTGGAGGATGCCACCACTACCGACGATGTTATAACTTGTATGTTCCTGATCAACTCTATCCCTGCAAGAGTGTTATTTGATTCTGGAGCTAATCGCTCGTTTGTGTCTGTGGTGTTTTGTGGTAGATTAAATATACCTGTTATTAAACTTGCTAGTACCCTAGAGATAGAAGTAGCAGATGGCGTGATGGTTCCAGTCACGACTGCTGTGGATGGAGCTAAAATTGATATTGATAGTGTATGTTTTCCTGTTTATTTTCTTGTCATGCCTTTATCTGGTTTTGATGTGGTACTGGGTATGGATTGTTTGAGCTTGAATCAAGCAAGTATAAAATGCCACAAGAAGTTTATTTCGTTCCCATTAACGGATGGTACAAGAGTGATAGCTAGGGGTGAGAAAGCCGGGTCTGCAATATCAATAATTTCGTGTTTAAAGGCAAAGAAAGCATTGAATAAAGGTTGTGAATCGTTTATAGCGTATGTGATTGATGGAAAGAAAAAGAAGCAAGCTATGACAGACATCCGGGTGGTAACGGAATACCCGGAGGTGTTTCCAGAGGAGGAGTTACCAGGGCTGCCTCATGTTCGAGAGGTAGAATTCAAGATAGATCTGATTCCTGGATCTCGACCAGTGGCTAAAGCATTGTATAGACTGGCACCTTCAGAAATCCGAGAAATGATGACACAAATTCAAGACTTGTTAGATAAAGGATTTATCCGTCCAAGTTCTTCTCCGTGGGGTGCACCATTGTTGTTTGTAAAGAAGAAAGACGGTACATTACGTATGTGCATTGATTATCGGGAATTGAACAAGAGAACGATAAAGAATAAGTACCCGCTACCCAGAATTGATGATTTATTTGATCAACTACAAGGAGCTTCTTTCTTCTCGAAAATTGATTTAAGATCGGGTTACCATCAAGTACGGGTGTCAAAGGAGGATGTGTTAAAGACAGCTTTCCGTACGCGATATGGTCATTATGAGTTCCTGGTTATGCCATTCGGTCTAACCAACACACCAGCAATATTTATGGATCTCATGAACAGAGTCTATCGACCATTTCTTGATAAGTTTGTTATTGTCTTCATTGATGACATTTTGATTTATTCAAAGACTGAGATAGAGCATGAGCAACATTTGAGACAAATCTTGGGAACTTTGAAGAAAGAACAGTTGTACGCAAAGTTTTCGAAATGTGAATTCTGGTTAAGAGAAGTTCAGTTTTTGGGGCATATAATTTGTAAGGAAGGGATAAAGGTGGATCCTTCGAAAGTAGAGGCAGTGATGAGTTAGAATGCTCCAAGAACACCATCAGAGATAAAGAGTTTTCTAGGATTAGCTGGATACTACCTTAGATTTATCAAGGATTTTTCTAAGATTGCGGGTCCATTAACCAAGTTAACTCGGAAAGATGTGAAGTTTATGTGGGGTAACGAAAAAGACAAAGCTTTCCAGATATTAAAAGAATTGTTGTGTCAAGCTCCAATTCTTGCCTTGCCAAATGGATCTGAAGATTTTACAATATATTGTGATGCATCATTGGCTGGTTTAGGGTGTGTATTAATGCAGAAGGATCGGGTGATTGCTTATGCTTCCAGACAGTTAAAACCACATGAGAAGAATTACCCGACACATGACTTGGAGCTGGCAGCAGTTGTATTTGCCCTAAAGCTGTGTAGACACTATCTATACGGCACCAAATGCGTAATTTGTACAGATCGTAAAGTATGTGTTTACCCAGAAAGAATTGAATATGAGACAGAGACGCTGGGTAGAATTGATAAAATATTATGACTGCGAGATCAAATATCACCCTAGAAAGGCGAATGTTGTAGCAGATGCCCTGAGTCGAAAAGGAAATGGAAGTCTTATTCAGTTTATGCGAATTGAGATAGTATCTGATCTGATAGATAGATTGAAGTCTGCTCAGTTGGAAGCTCTAAAAGAAGAATATTTAAAGACTGAATTAATGAAAAAGAGAAAAGATGAATTGAATGATGATTCTCGTGGATTAAAAACATTCAAAGCTCGTGTGTGGGTGCCTAAGCTTGGAGAATGGAGACAATTAATTTTGACAGAAGCACACAAGTCGAGACTATCTATACACCCAGGAAGCACTAAAATGTATAACGATATAAAAATGCTTTACGGTGGCCTACGATGAAAGCAGATGTGGCACATTTTGTGGAATCATGTCATATGTGTGCGCAAGTAAAGGCAGAACATCAGAAGCCTTATGGGACTTTGAAGCAGTTAGAGATTCCTGAGTGGAAATGGGAGCACATCATAATGGATTTTGTAACAAAACTACCACGAACAAAGAGGAATCATGATATGATATGGGTGATAGTGGATCGTTTGACAAAGAGTGCTCATTTTCTAGCCACCTGTGAGACGGCTTCATTGGGTAAAATGGCACAACTATACATAGATGAGATCGTTGCGAGGCATGGTATACCTTTGTCAATTGTGTCTAACAGAGATTCGACGTTTGTATCTAATTTTTGGAGGAGTTTGCAAAGAGAATTAGGAACTAGAGTTAACTTGAGTACAGCATATCATCCTCAGACAGATGGTCAGACTGAACGAACCATACTGACACTTGAGGATATGTTGCGAGCTTGTGTATTAGAGTATGGTGGATCTTGGGATTCACACCTGCCTTTGATAGAATTTGCATACAATAACTCTCACCACTCCAGTATTGGAATGCCTCCGTATGAAATGTTGTATGGTCGTCGCTGCCGTACTCCGACTTGTTGGTTAGAGGCCGGTGAGAAACAGTTTGCAGGTCCTGAGATAGTAAAGTTGACTGCTGATAAGGTTGCTATAGCCAGAGATAAATTGAAAGCAGCAAGAGATAGACAATGAATGTATGCTGATCCGAAACAACGTCTGGTAAAGTTTGATGTGGGAGAGTTGGTATACTTGAAAGTTTCTCCATGGAAAGGTGTAATTCATTTCGGCAAACGTGGGAAGTTGGCTCCCTGTTTCATCGGTCCTTTCCGTATTCGTCAGGTTGTGAATGATCAAACAGTTACCCTAGATCTTCCTAAAGAGCTTGCTGGAATTCATGATACATTTAATGTCTGTTATCTGAGGAAGTGTAAGATTGATGATGAAAGCCAGATTCTTCTAGTACATGAGTTGAAAGTTGATTCTAAGAAGAGACTGATAGAGGAACCAATTGAACTGTTAGATCGAAAGGTGACCAAACTTCGAAAGAAGCAGATACCTACGGTATTGGTCAAATGGAAACACAGTTTAGGTTCCAATTTAACCTGGGAGACGGAAGCAGAGATGAAAGAAAGGTATCCCCAGTTATTTGAGCCGGAAAGGATTCCGAGGACGGAATCCTCTTAAGGAGGGGAGATTTGTAACACCCGTAAACCTGGGTTAGTAGATTAGCGGGTTTACGGTATGTGTTTGTTTGAGTTCTAATTGCTTTAATTTAATTATGTGATTAATTAAGTGAATTAGTTTATTAATTAATTAATTGAAATTTGAATAAGTATGTATGTATGTATTTATGGCCGTATGTATGTATGCATGAGTTAGTGGGGTTTTACACGTGGGGTGTATGTGGAAGAATGGTGACACCTCATTTGCATGCTAACTTGGGTGTACCAAAAACTTCTGCTCATTTTTACAAACAAGAATAGTGTGTGTATGTGTTTCTCTGCCAAGAAGAAAACCGAAGAAGAGGAAAAGAATCGGAATTCCATTTCATTGTGTGATTAATCAAAGATTTAAGGTTGGTGTTTATAAATTAGCGTGTAATAATCCTTCTTGATGTGTTATATGATTTAAAAACATGATTCATGTTTAATTTGAAGATTGCATGTTGATAACATCATGATCGGTTTTTGAAAGAATAGGATTTTGATAGTTTCGTATGTTCATATGATTCATATGGTTAATTGCATGAGAATGTATTTAGAAATGTTTAATGTATGTTTCTGGAATGATGGTTATGGATTTATAAAATCTGGGTTTGTATTGTGATATTTTAAAGTTGGCGGATTTGATAATTATGAAGCTCTTGGATTGTTTGGAAGAAGGTAATACAAATCCAAATCTTGCTTAAATCCAGAAGTATTGAAAACCGAAACTTAGAAAACCGAGACTTTGAAATCCTTGACTAAAACCGGTACTTGGATTATGACAACCCCAAATCAGATTGCTATATTTATATATGAAATCCTAAACTTGGAAAATGACAAATCAGAATCCAATACATGAAATCCGGAACTTGGAATCCGGGAATAGTGAAATCCGATACTCCTGAATCCGGGATTCGAAATTGTAACATCCGCAAACCCGGCCTAGTAGTAGGCGGGCAAATGGTAAATGGAAATGTGTAGTATGTATATTTAAAGATTTATTACGTGAATAAATGAGTAATTGATATCGTATGTGTTTATGATTAAATAAGATTGAGTTTGGTACGAGGATTGTAGAAAATACCTCGATGGTATGTTGAGTAATTGGTTAAGTAATTATTGAGAATAAATGAATTAATTGGTTTAGTTTATTAAGTATATAAAATTGTAAGTTGGTTTACATGATGAGAGAAAAGAATTATATGTGGTATATATGTAAGATATCATGTATGTATGTTAGTATGTATGTATGTGTGTATGAAGTTGGTGATGACACCTTTTATGGAGAATGTTACACGTGTGTGTGTGTGTTTGCATGTGTACAACTAAAAGAATTCATATTTTGAAAGAAGAAAAGGAAAAGTGAATTGTGTGTGTGTGTGTGTATTTTCTCTGGAAAAAGAAGAACAAAAGAAGAGTTAGAAACTTGGAAATTCAAAGAGAAGATTTGTTGTTTGATAAATCAAAACAAAGGTTAGTTTATGTTTATAGCATGCTACAAATGATTCTGATGTGTTTATATGCTGAACTTCATGAGTATATGTGATATCACCATTGATGAGTTTGAAGAAAGATTGGTGAAATGGGTTTTAACAATCTTGTTGTTTTAATTGATTAAAAGTGTTTATAATGGTTATAACATGTTGATATGAAGTTATATGTATATTAGAAGTGTTTTGAATCAAGAAATTAGATATTGTTATGATATATACGATTCTTGGTGGCTGGAAATCCGACAATTGAAGAAGAACCTTGAAATCCGAATGAACGTCGCGGCGCTACAAAGAGGGTCGCGGTGCGACCTTCATACAAATCCGAGAGTTGGGTCGGTTGGTGGAAATCCGATTGTTGCTAATCCGAATCTTCGAAATCCAACACTAGAAATCCGAAACTATGAAATCCGACTCCAAATCCGACACCCAAAATCCGGGAACTTAAAACCGATGCTCAAATCCGATAATCAAATCCGGGATACAAAATCCGATTGTGTCGCGGCGCGACAGAGGCTGTTTCAGAAAAGTTGTTTGTTTTGTTCGTATTTTGTTTTTGATAAGTTGGATTATTCATTATATGATTAAATCAAGTTGTTTATATGATTATGAGATATAAATATATATTGAGAGATATATTTATATATTTGAGACTGATTTGGTTGTTGCTGTGTTTTCAAGCAAACCACAGACTCAGTGATATTAGACAACTGAGCACGCGTGACACGAGGACTGAGGTGTGTGGAAGTTTACTCACGGGTGGTTACATTGGTAACATTATTGAATGATTGAAATATTGTTGTTTGCAAAGATTGCTTGTTGATTTGAATACGAGATATTTGACTGATGAGTCTGTTATGCAAAGATAGATTGATTATCATACCATGATAGACTGTTAAGTCTGCTATATGCTAAATGAGAATTACATGTTCAAATATGTTATATGTAAAAGAGATTTGATTGTGATTGTGACTGGAGAAGTATTGGATTGTTTGAGAACCGACTTTTGTGTTACGGGTCGGAAGAGATCAGCTTCTGTGTAAGAGCTGGTTGGGGTCAGCTGCTGATGCTAGGGCTGGGCTCGCTTGCGGTTAGTTGAACAGTAGTAGCTCCTCTGTTGCATTTGTTGCTTAGATGGGAGTTACTGTGCCAATCGACAAGGAGCTATCGGTAAACCTTTGCTTTGGCCAGCTTTGGTTGTAGGTTCGGTAGAACCGCCGGTCCTCCGGATGGAAGAGATTGTTGAATTGACGGATTGCTTGAGGATTGATGTTCAGAGGTTCCGTTGGGAACAGAGATTGTTATGTGCTTGTCTGTAGCTTCCATTCACTTAGCTTTGTGCTAATCCCCCACGGTTGATTGCTTTTTGCAGGTTTTTGTGAGTAGCTGTTTAGCTTTGCTTGTGGAAAGGGGAATTTGACCAATACTCTGATATTGTGTTTTGAGAAGAGACGAACCACATTTTATAATCTTTTGTAACACAAACGAATGTTGTGATTTGTAAAAGTACTTTGTACTTGTGATATTTATGTTAAATGAAATTAAGTATATGCTTCCGCAGCGTTTAAAAAAAATGGCTTGAGTTTTACGGTGTTACATAAATCCAATTGCTTGAAATCCAATTAAGGTGAATCCGACAGTTATGGAATCCATCGGATTTCTAAATCCGATAATTGTGAAATCCTAAAAGCTAAGTTGCGGATTTTGAGAAATCCGAGTATAAATCCGATAGTTTCAAGAATCCGACACTTTTGAGTTTTATTTATATTTGTTTATTGATTGTTGATGTTATGAATGAATTATAAATATATATGTCAGATATATTTATAGGATTTGGACTGATTGATCTCTATTGTGTTTTCAGGCAATCCAAAGACTCAGTAACATTAGATTTCTGAGTACTTCAACTGAAATTGAAAGGTGAGTGGATGTTGGATGTGAATGGTAAAGATTTGGTTAATATCATTGATGTAATGCATGATTTTATGTGATGGTTTGATATTGGAACTGCTGATTGTGAATGTTGTATTGTTGACTATTGCATGATTACGTGATCGATACGCACTCTTAGTATGATTTTGAGTTGCGTTGAGAAGTCAGCTATACGTGGAATTGGGCTGGGCTCGTTTACTGGTTGGTTGAATAGTGGTAGCCTTACTGTTGCATATGTTGCTTCAGAGTGGGATTTCACTGTGCCAATTCAGTAGAGGGCTATCGGTAAACCTTTGCTTTGGCCGGCATTGGTTGAAGGTTCTGCGCCGAACCGCCAGTCTTCTTACTGTTGTGATTACATGATTAGTATTGATTTGATGTTTGCCTTTGGGTTTAGCCTCTACTCACTTAGCTTTGTGTTAATTCCCCACAGTTGTTGCTTTTTGCAGGTTTGTGTTTGTGAATGCTTGTGGAAGGAGAAGTTGACCTAACTCTGATATCCAGATTTAAAATGAAACGAGCCAGTCTTTTGTAACACAGAGTTTTGTTGGTTGACTGTAAAGAATAGATATTTTGTTTTGTAAATATTCGTGATTGAAATTAATGTTTAAAGTTAATTAAAGCTTCCGCAGCGCAATATATATAAAAAAAATTGTTTAAAATTTATGGTGTTACAAACATGTTCCTTTGCCCGAACATATAAATATTGATGATGATAGTAATGATGATATTGATGATTATGATAATGAAGAATCCGATTCTGAACAAGAATGTGAACCACAAATTTGTAGTAGTGATGAATCAGATTGATCTGAAATTATATTTTCTAAAAAGACAAATTTGTAGTAGTGATGATTATGATTAAGTTGTTTGATTTATATAATTGTTATTTGTAAACTAACATTAATGCTCATTTCCAGTGTTTGTTCGTATATTTATATTTTTTTACAGATGGCAGCTGTGGCACGTGGTCATGGCGGAGATTGTGGTGGTGATCCTCCGGGTGGTAATTGGCAACCACCTTCCGGTGCTTGTGCCGGTGATGGACTTAAACTACTCTTGTCCATTGAGTTTGATGATATTAAACTGAATGACACATGGAGACCAGTTGGGGATAATGGCGGGCTCTTCACCAGCTACATTGGGACTTTGGTCAGGGATGTCCCATTTCGATTTTCAAGCTGGGATAAAGTTCCAGATGAAATGAAGCAACCTATACTGCCGTCTATTGAAGTTTTACTAAGTTTTTTTATATTTTGTGAATTTGTAAAAACTATACAATAAACTAACTTTTTCTTATAATTTACAGACGTATTTTGACATGAAGCCCCACTATGAGGGGCCAAACAATTCGTCGATCGTGGCAGGGATCAATAAATTGTGTTCTGAGCGGTATAGAGATAAAAAATATAAGTTTAAAGCTTAGTGGTTTAACAAGAGAGGGGGGTCGTCGAATACTGACCAACTGCGTTAAATGCCTCTGCCTAACATGGACCTGGATGAGTGGTCTATGTATATAGACTACTATTGCGGAGAGAAGACCATTAGGCGGTCACAAGTGAATACGCAAACCAGATCTCAGCAAGTACACCAAAGCTTGCATGGTAGGAAAGCATACGCTCAGTATCAATATGAGAACGTAAGTCGCTTTATCTCTAAATCCTAGTTTTGTCATAATTGCTAGAAATGAGTTATAGTCACTTCTAACGGGTCATAATTGCTATTTATATGTTATACTCGCTTCTAACGGGTCATAATTGCTATTTATAGGTTATATTCACTTCTAACGGGTCATAATTGCTATTTATGGGTTATACTCGCATCTAACGGGTCATAATTGCTATTTATGGGTTATACTCGCTTCTAACGGGTCATAATTGCTATAAATGAGTTATACTCAATTCTAACGGGTCGTAATTGCTATAAATGAGTTATATTCACTTCTAACGGGTCATAATTGCTATTTATGGGTTATACACGCTTCTAACGGGTCATAATTGCTATAAATGAGTTATAGTCACTTCTAACTGGTCGTAATTGCTATAAATGAGTTATATTCACTTCTAAAAGATCATAATTGCTATTTATGGGTTATACTCGCTTCTAACAGGTCATAATTGCTATTTATGGGTTATACTCGCTTCTAACAGGTCATAATTGCTATTTATGGGTTATACTCGCATCTAACAGGTCATAATTGCTATTTATGGGTTATACTCGCATCTAACAGGTCATAATTGCTATTTATGGGTTATACTCGCTTCTAACGGGTCATAATTGCTATTTATGGATTATATTCACCTCTAATGGGTCATAATTGCTATAAATGAGTTATACTCACTTCTAACGGGTCTTTTTATTTGTTTATAGCGTGACCCAGAAACGTTTGAACCCCCTAGCTTGATCAACAATATGCTCTAATGCATTCACGCAATGGCATCTTTACTCACGAGGCTCTTGCTGAAAACCATGTAAGTAATTATTTATGTTTTATATACTTAACATATATATATTATCTATTTATCTTATAACAATCATTCTTGTCTTATAATTACACAGCGCCGTATGGTCTATTTGAGGGACGGCCAAGTTGGGAGCCAGAATCCGTTGAGCGAAGAAGAAATCCTGTGGTCGGTTTTGGGTGAACGCCGTGGACATGTTCGTGGAGTAGGTAGAACGTTAAGTTCATCATCTTCATCCACGCAACGATCGAGCGCACAATCACGTGCCACCGGACGATTGTATACACAGGCTGAGGTAGATGAAATGTTTGAGTCTCAACGTTCCGAGATTCAAAATCTGGCACGTGTTCAAGAGAGTAATACATAGGCAATCTATCAAGCCTTAGTACACGCAGGTATTAGTGTCAATCTTTCATCTTCCACTCAATATCAGAATCAGCACAACACTAATATACCTCGTGATGAAGAGTCTAACGATGAAGACAGTAGTGATAATTAGTTTGTTAACAAACATGTCATTTGTTTTAAAACATTTATGTTGACATTCAAACTATCGTTTGTTTTGTATCAAGTAGCTATTTGACCTCTTTCATATGGTGTATTGTTTTATTTTAGTTGCTTATCGTATGGGAATGTCTGTGAATATAGCAAGTTTATGATTATTAACTCGGAAATACCGGGTGGAAACACAAATTACAGCAAGCTGCTGTAAAAAAAGGGACTTTTTGCGGTAACATATCGCCGCAAAAGACCTTTAGCGGCGAATCTGAGAAATCCCATTTTAATTATTATTTAAAAAAATATCGTATATGTCGCTGCAAAAGGGTAACTTGTCGCCGCAAAAGGATTAAATATAAAATGAATTTTAAAAGAATTAAATATTAGATGTCGCCGCAAAAGGGTAACTTGTCGCCGCAAAAGGGTAACTTGTCGCCGCAAAAAGTGTTGAATATATTATTCTTTATTTATAAATAATATAATATATGTCGCCGCAAAAAAGAAAATCGTCGCCGCAAATAGTGGACACGTAGCAAATTGTTGGTCCGTTGTGTGTCGCCGCTAATAGTTACGTATGTCGTCGCAAATAGGTTTTTGGCACAAGTTTTTTGCGGCGACGCTTTTGCGGCGACATGTCGCCGCAATAGGTTTATGAGGCGACATTTTGACCTTTTGCGACGACATATGTCGCCGCTAAAGGTCTTTTTTCTTGTAGAGCCTCACGTGTGACGTTCTTTGCCCTAACACGTGAATACTTGGTTACGCGGAGTGTATGATCATTTGGCCAACCACGAGTAGACCTGACTCTCATACCATGAAAGTTTAAAAGGTTTCAACTCAAAAACCAATTGGCTTGAGTGTAGTAACTTAGGACCTTATCATGCACATTACAAAGTCACCATCATCCAAATCTGGACAATACTCAACATTGAAATCTAGACAATACTCAACATCCAACTGCTGTCCTTCCAAAACATTGTACCCCTTCCATCCCCAACTAATTTTTCAAAAGACGCTTTCAAATTGCTTCCAACTTTTTCTAACTCGACTCCTACTTGGAAAATATTTTTCCAAATGGACAATAACTCTTTTTATAAATTTGACCCAAAACAAGCCATTATTAAGATGAAATGTCCATCACCATTTACCCAACAAATCTCAATCAAAAGTTTGTAAGCTTCCAATATTGACCCCCCTTTTTGTTAAAACTACCCATGAAGGAGAAAATTTTACATCCAAATCCCGACCCTCCCTAAAAACACTCTATTCTCACACTTTCAAGAGAATTTTAATCACAACTCTCAGAGCTCGAAACAACAAAAAAATATAGTGGTAAATTTTCAAGAGTAGATTTCATTATGGCCGATCTACCTATTTGATATGACATCTCATAAGTGTAAGAATGATAACATACTATTAATAACATCCATTTTCAAAAGAGAATTAATCTCATTTCTTATTAATTCTCCTACACACCCTAAATAATTACATGTGGAAACCACTAAAGTGTTGTTTGTTTTTTCAAAGCAAGTTTATATTCCTCCGATGTCAGCAGGCACGCCTATATTTAAGAATAGTTAGTTTTTTATGTAATCAGAAATGAGCCTTACAGATCTTGTTACATTTATTCTAGCTAAGGTGCATTATCCCTCTTTACTAATATTGGCATTCCCACGTATATATTTGTAACTCACTCTCGTTTTTTATTCTAACTCAATAACTTAGTCTTTTAAAATTCGGATATTAAGCTGAGAGTGTGTGTCAAGCAGATCATTGCTTGACCGCTCAACCACCGATCAACCCCGTTATATACACACACATACACATATATACACACATGTACATTCATAGACATACATACTACATACAACACATACATAGATATACATACATATATATATATATGTGTGTGTGTGTGTGTATGTATGCATATGTACGTACATACACACATATCAAGTTACGGGCTTTTGTTAATTCTGTCGGTATGACGTTAATATCTCATATCCGTCTTATGCCCTTATTCACTTAATTATTATATAAAAGATAAAAAATACGGAACCTAAAAACCAGGTGCTTAAAATCGAGTTGGTTTCGATAATTGTACAAGAATGTAAAGATTTTCTTGAAGTGCTTATTAAAAATAATTTACATTATAACATGATATTCTTACAAATAGTTTCTTAAGTTTAAAAAATAAACAGTCATCTTGGTACAAACCGCAAACTTTTAGCCCATATTTCTTTTTCAGACATGAAAATTCAAAAAAACAAACTATCACCTAATTCCCTTTCTTTAATTATCGCCTTGGGTCAATATATTTGCCACCTTATATTTTATAAAATATATCGCCTAAAATTAACATCGCTATCTTTTACTTCAAATACTCTTGAAAACTTTCTAGAAGAAAAACAATAAATATCCTATGATTAGTAAATCTTAATGCCAACACGCAACTTTCAGTAGATTTTTATTTTTGTTTTATTTCACATAATATAATAAAGTTTAAAAAGTATTTCATGAAGGTAACTTTAGAGTTATTTCAAAATATAAAATAAAAAGTGAGTGATTTTGATAAAATACTTTTTAAACTTCATTACTATTATATGAATTTTCTTATTTCTTTTCTTTAGGAAAAAAACTTTAATATATATATATATATAAATAAGGGTTATGATGTCATTATTATATTAAAAAAAAATTATCGGTCATCCTCTTTATTTCTTAAATGGCTTACAAACGAGTTATTTTTTTAAATGTTATTTTTAGGTGATTTAGTTTCTAAACTTTAATATCTTAACATAAGTATTTATTCAAATCATTTAAAAGATGCATTTACCTATTTTCATGATTATTTATGTAAACACGTATACCAATTAAATTAAACTATGTATTGTTTGCGATTTTTGTTTATATCTATCTTTTTAATCGGATATTGTGTTATTCAAATGCATTATTCAACGAACCATCATTCCTGATTAAACTATTACCGGAAATTTGTTGTTCAATTTTCACCAATAGCTATCGAATCTCATGTTAATTTCTATTTTTTAATTTCAGTAACAACAACTGACACAAATCTGTGAGTGTATCAATTTTTTTTCTTCATCTTCCGATTTTTATGAATGCTTTTTAATATATTTATCGATATATGAATTTATTATATGTTTAAAGTTTTATATTATAAATGTTAAAATTTTATATTAACAATCCCTCATGGTTATGTATGAATTCTTAAGCTAGTTTAATACTAAATGAATGTGAAAGGGGAGTTGAATGTGTTTGTAAACGATGGATGACGATACTACTTGTGATCAGTAGTAATCCGTCATCACCATAGATTCTAATTTTATTTAATCAATATTTAATTAATTCAAATATTAAGTTTAGCTGTCTTGTCGTAAATATTTTAACTAGGACCATGTTTATTTAAATGTTCTATGTTTTTAATTTGGATGTTGCTATATAGACATCCTAAATACAAAAGATTAAAATATTTTCATAATTATCTCTTAAGAATATGCAGATTTAGATTTAGTACAAGTAAAATTACACAAGGTACAACTCATCCAAATTCATTTTTTTTAATTTTAAAATCCTATTTTATATAATCCTATTGTTCTTCAAAACACAGATCTTTATAAGTAAGAAACAGAAAAGTTATTGTCACCGGCAACCTACTTGTTACCGCCGGCAGCCTTCTTGTTACCGCCGACGACCATTAAAACTGTAAGTATACACCTTACTTTTACATACAATCTTTTTCTAAATACAAAATCGATGAGAAAGAGATGAAGGAATGGATCAAAAGGCCGAAGATAATGGATCTGGCCGATGAGAGCCGGTTTGTATTCTTCGTTTTTCCGGTGGATCTGGGTTGTTCGTGGTGTTAGGAGATGGTTGAGGCCGGTAGTGATCGGAAGCCGGTGGACGTGTGCCGACGATGATAGAAGATGGTGCAATTCGTCGGCGGTGTGAGAAGGTCGAGGTCTCCGGCGGATGGAGGTCACCGAAAGTAATAATGGATGTTGGCGGATGAGGCGGCGATGTTAGCCGGTGTTGCCATACGATGAAGGCAAGGGCGGTGTTAGCAATGGCAGCGGCGGCGGCGATATTAGCCGGTGGTGGTAAAGGTGGCGGCGGTTGCGATGTTACCGGTTGTGGAGGCTATTGGCGTAAAGGGGAAGTGGAGAGAGAGGATGAGTAGTATTTTTGTTTAGGTTAGAAGAGGGAGATAAGTATTAGGTTAGAAGAGGGAAAGGGATGGAGTAAAGAAAGAAGAGAATATGAAGGGTTTGGGGTTGGTGTAAAAACATATCATATTATATGAAAAAGAAGATAAGTATATAACTTATTTTAAAATAATAAAACAAATCATATTATACGAAATATCAAATAAAAAAGCAATCATAATTTTTAAAATTATAATACATCAAAAAAAAAACTTCTTTAAATCTTGATAATTAGAACAAATCATATTATATATGAAATACAAAATTAAATAATAAAAAAATCATATTTTTAAAAATAATAATACATCTAAAAAAGACAAGATATAAATTAAGATAAAATTGGTTAAAACAAAAAGATTAGTTAGGATAGGAAATTAGTTAAGATAGGGTGTCATTTTAGTAGATTATGGAAGTCTATTTAACCAACCCTTTTAATTTATACATCAATCATTATTAATTAAACAATTGGTGATTAAACATAATTATCTTTAAACACTATTATATTAAAAATCCTCTGTCGAAATCAAAGTATTAACGCTCGCTAATATGATTATTTATACGTGTTTATTGTAAAACTAGAGTAAATGTCCGTGTGATATACTTATTGGTTTAAAAAATAATAAATACTAAATATTAATAAATTATATTAAATAATTATAAAACGCATAATTTAAAAAATGGCGATAGATGGCCCCAAACCTGTGGTTGAAGTGTCGACACGAGTGAGAGGGCAGACGTGACAACAAAAACGTGGTATCATGATACGAAGATACCTGATTGTATTTCTTGTACAAATTATCAGTCATTATTGTTACAATTAGATTGAGATAATAAGATCAATCTTTATTGGTTATAATTTAAAAGTATTTAAGATAATTATTAAAAATTATAAAATGGTAAACTAAGAATTTGGTTTAAAATGATATTTTAAAATGTTATAAATGGTAATTAAATATGATATTTGTATATTAGGATGGACAAATACGATATTACAATATTTAAGAAAGACATATTTGAAATTCTCTCTTATTATTTTAGTTCAAATTAAACTCAAAATTGAATCAAGTTTGAACCAAAGTTAAAATTGGATTACAATTTTTTTATCAAAATGGATGCATTAGTTTTGATATATAATTTTCTATCTAAATTAATAGCTAGGATTGTCTAATATATATTATTAATGTTAGCATTTTATTTATATTTGAAGATAATAAATTAATATTGAATATAGACAAGTATAAATTCCCTTTAAATGAGTAAAAAATATCAATTATAATTATGACAAGAAAAAAATTTAGTAGGAAAAATAATAAATAAAACAACAATTTATCCAATGTTTAAAAATTAAAATTAAGATGACTTTCATATTTTATAGTTTTATTTGTTTGATTAGCGTTGTTATAAAGATGAAAACTTGAAGAAATTAAGTATATCTGATGTGTATAATGATTCTTCAAATTGATATGAAATTTCACCTAAACATATATAATCTAAACTGAAATATTTAACCTCCACGGTGTTTATATGTCCATCATCTTCATTTGTTGGAACCAAAATTACTCTCTCATAAAATTAATTCCGGTCAAAAGATGCTTATTGATATTGTGTAATCATTTATTTGGTCAACATCTTCATTTGTTAGATGCACATGTCATACATGGTTAGACATAATTATGTTTTATCAAATTATAAAAATAAAAACATAGTATAGTGAAAATCAGAGTCAAACATCTAAATATAAATAATTAATATAAAATAATTAGTTCTTTAATTTCAAAATCATAAGGATTATTTCAAAATACAATTAACCATAATTTCTCGTTTTTATTACATAAAACCCAACTTATAAATTTTAATGAATACATAAATCACTTCATTAGCTCATAATAAATTATCTCAAAATTCGGATATCACGCTTATAACCTTCTTTTATGTCATGCAAACCTCTGACCGGTTAATCACTTACTAATAATATGTTTATTAAAACCATCACAATTGAATCAATTATTATGAAATCCTTGGAAATGAAAAAGATATAAAGAGTTTATCGTCATATGATTATGTCAATGAAAGGGATAACTGATTCAATGATTTATAAACATAAACTATCTCACAAAAAGAGATTGTACCTCACTAAGCGGTTGTAGATAGATACTCTCATAAACCCTAAATCAAAGATGCATCCATTAAACATAAATATATAACTTATACAAACATCCACTATATAATTTCATATAGTCCCTCATAATCAAATTAAAATTTGACTTTTACGAAATCAGAATTCACAATTGACCGGAAAAGTGAAATTAAAAACTAATTTGCATCAAAGTCAAATGTTAGGGAAAATTAAGGATTTCTGTAACATCCGCAAACCCAGGCTAGTTGATTAACGGGTTAGCGGCAAGTGATTTCGTAGTTAATTTACGTAAGTTGATTATATGGTTAATTGAATAAGTATTTGATTGAATTGAAAATATATTTATGAATATAAATATATATGTTACTGGAATAAGAAATAAAAAGGAAGGAAAAAGACATGTATGTTATGTATGTATGTGCATGTAAGTATGTATGTATGCATGTAGAAATCAACACCTCCTGCTTTGAATAAAATGAAGATATATATATACGTGGGTTTCAATTCATCTGCACATACTAAAAGGTGAAGTGTATGTTTGTGTGTTGAACCACTCTTGAAGAAACCTCTCAAGAAGAACAAGACTTATAAATTCAAAGTAGAAGATTTGTGATTCATAATTCTAACGGAAGGTTAGTATGTGTTTATGACATGATATTATGCATCCTGATATATTTTGTTTATGAAATCCATGTTTAAATGTGAAACCACCATGGTAGGAGCTTAAAGCTCAAAAGAACAAATGGGTTTTATGTGTTTTGATGATTTAATAAGGTTTAAGATGTTCATGATGTGTGAAAAGGTGTTCTATGAAGTTTCATATATATTAGAAGTGTTTGAATTGAGAAAATTGATGTTGGGTATGAAATATATAATTTTGGTTGGTTGGAAATCCGACAAAGGAAGAAGATGAGTTGCAGAGAACGCGTGTCGCAGCGCGACCCCAAGAATCCGGGCCATTGAAATCCGACAAAAGGCAAAATCCAAAACCCGAAATCCGCAACCCAAAATCTGCTTCCCAAATCCGAGAAACCCAAAATCCGGTTCCTAAATCCGACACTCAAAATCCGGAACCCAAATCCGACAGTGTCGCGGCGCGACAGGCCAATTTCAGGAAGCTTTATCGTTTTGCTATGAACTTGTTTGGGATGTGATGAATTATCATTTATATGATTATTTTATGTTGTTTACAAGTTAAATAGAGATATAAATATATTATGGATATATATTTATGTATAATTACTTGACTTCAGTTTGTTGTGTTCTCAGGGATTGCAAAGACTTAGTGATATTAGACAACTGAGCAGACGAGATCGAGGACTGAGGTGAGTGGAAGTGTACTCACAAGTGGTGATGGTGGTAATGTTTGTGGTTATATGAATTGAGATACTCTTATGCTTTGAAATTGCCATGATAGACTGTTTAGTCTGAGATGTCATGATAGACTGTTTAGTCTGAATTGCCATTATAGAATGTTTAACTTGATATGTGTTGATAGACTGTGTTGATTGTTATTCGTTGGTAGTCGATTGATGTTTGTTGATTGTGATCACTCGGATTGTTGTGTGGCCCGTGTACATGGTTAATGATATGTGCACGCGGCGAGACCTGTACGTATGGTTAACGATATGCGTACATGGTTAGGGGTCAGCTATCGTATGTTTTGGGCTGGGCTATCTCTATTGGTTGCACAGTTCTTGATCTTCTATGCATTTATTGCATCATAAGGGGTTTAACTGTACCAAGTAGCAAAGAGCTATCGGTAAACCTTTGCTTTGGCCCGCATCGGTTGCAGGTTCTGCAGAACCGCCGTTCCTCTAGAGGTTGGATTGGTTTGTGAAGAAGATTTGATCTATTTGAGATCTGTTTGTCTGATCGGATAATGTTTGCTTGTGTGTTGTTCTTGTTGGATGCTTGTTTGTAGCTTCTATTCACTTAGCTTTGTGCTAATTCCCTTCGGTTGATTGCTTTTTGCAGGTTTGGCTGTTTAGCCTTGTTTATGGGGAAGAGAAATTTGACCAACGCTCTGATATTATGTTTTGAGAAGAGATGAGCCTTGTTTATAAATATTTTGTAATACAACTCGATGTAATGTTTGTAAACAGTACTTTGTACTTTGTATTTGTTTAAATGAAACCAGTAAATGCTTCCGCAGCAATTTAAAAAAAATGGCTTGAGAATTTACGGTGTTACAATTTCTATTGTTTGAAACCAAGATAATTAATAAAAGAAGAATTTGAAATTTTTGTATATTAATAAAGAGTAATAAAGATTGAGTGGGCATTAATTAATTTCATTTATATGTTAATTATCATGGGTTACATAACTTTTGTTTTTCCCGAAAAATGTAAAACTAACAAAGATAATTAATCTAAGAGTGGGAATAGTTTTAAAATGCGAAGACATGAAATTTTTTTAAAGCATGATTATATTAATAATCAAACTTCAAAGAGCACTAAAAAACAGACTTGAGTACCGAGTACAAACTAAAATCAAGAACTTACTTGAAAACTAATTAGCGAACAAATGCTTACCTTTCTCAACTAGTGAGAAGGTATTTATACGCTAAGTAAACTAATCCTGACCATCCTAATAAATGACACGTGTACTGCTATACATAAAGTTAGGAATAGAAATTCAAACTGCCGTTTCAGCTTCTTTAGGAGCGCTAATTTAGCACATTGCTAAACTGGTAGAAGCGCGTATTGAAACGTGATTTCAGTTGTGATAGCCTCTTTATGACTGAAGACTTACTTCAGTTTTACGTTCCTCTTTAGAACATATTTTCAGATGAACATACGGGCTTCTTTCTTCAGATGTACGTCAGGAAGCTTTACAAAGAATAAATATGAGCCTTATGATGTTTTACACAAATGTGAGACTAACAATCTCCCCCCCCCCCCCCCCATTTGTTTATACTCCATGACTATTTACAAATTAAAATAAAGAATAAAGAAATACAAAGAATGAAAAAATGTACTCTAAGATATTACAGGTTTGAATTCATCGGGAATAGGTTTAGTGGGAATCTTTAGATCAATTTGCTTTAGATATTCATCGAGAATGTCCTTTGTGGACGTGTCTTTGTGGTCTATGAAATATCTGAGCGACTTCAAGTGTAGATATTCAGCTTTGGAAAATTCTGAAACCCTCCGAAATCTGACTTTATCATGTGCTTCAAGAAAGAAGAATCCTCGGGGATTCATTATTGCCTTACCTACTTCTTGTATTTGTCCTTAAGGTAAAGAGGTGTCCATACCTTTGCAGTTTGGAAGCTCACCTTCAGCAATGAACTCCAATATTTGCTGTTGTGACTTCTTGTAGGTTAGCTTTCTTCTCTAAAATTTCAGCTTTTTAGCTCTAGTGCGTTTACCCTTTTCAGAAGCTATTTCATGTTCAGATGCTTTCACTTTTATTTGCTTTTCGTAGTATTCAATGACCTTAGAGATTTCCCTCTGAACTATTTCTACATCCTCAGTCAACTTGTGCTTTGACAAGCATGCCATTATTTTAGCCCACTCAGTGTAACCACACTTCATTGTGACTTGCTTTATTGAAAACTTCCAGAAAATTGGAGTAGCTCTTCGTTGAAGGTTCAGAAAAATTTGATTATTCTCCTTCTTCAGCCTTACTCAAGTTATCTTTTCAGGGTGATCCCTTTGATCTCTGGTGGATGGCCACTCCTACTGTTTTTCAGCCGCAAGTTGTTTTCTTTTGGCTAACTATCCTTTTTCAACTTCAATCTTTTCCTGAAGCTTCTGTTAATATGCTCGAGAAGACATATTAACTTTATTTGCCGCAACTTCTTCAGAGGCAAGTTTTTTTGTTGCTTGTCTACGAAGCTCTTCAGTGATCCTTTTCTCTTTTACAAACAGATTTTCTTCATCTGAGTCATCTGATTCGTCTTCCCCATATTTACCTACCCTCATCAAATCATATGGAGAACTTATCACCATGAGCTTCTTCCCTTTGTCAGATTGACTGGGTTGACGATGGGTTGAAGGAGCACTTTGTCCTTCAGAAGTTAAGGCTGTTGAAATGAATTGTTTCATTTCAGCACTTGGTTGTCTTGTTTCAGCTGCTTTTATTATTTCTTGACATTCAGCTCCATCAATTTCAGATCTTAAAAGATCTGCTTCGGCCTTTCTTTGATCCAGGAATGCTTTAACCTCCCCCTCAGCTGTTGCGCTAGCTTCTTTAGCTTTGGCCTTTCGTGTCAGCTGTTTGAAGTTGTGCTTTAACATCCTCCAGGGCTTTATTTTGATCATTACTAATAGATCTCAAACGTGCTACTTCATCTTCTAAACTTTGCATTGTAGAGGCTCTTGAAAATTTCTTGTTGCACAAAAGTTGTTTTCTTTCGGCGGTGGCCTTCTTTCTTATTATCTGATAGATTTTGGACTGTCGTCTAAATTTCTCCCTCTTAGAAGCAGAGGAGATTCCTAATGCTTCTACAGACCTTGACAGTTCCTTAATCTGATCATAGAGCCCTATAAACGAGGGTGCAAATAGTTCCTGTACATGAGCTATTGTCACACCCCGCCAAGGCGGAATCGCGAAGTGTGACGGAGAGGATCGTCATAACACATTGATATAAAATAGAGAAAATCACTAAATGCAATTAATCCAACGTGTCACGACGTTCCCCCAACACAATAGGAGTCTTGTGCCGTGTTAAGTCGGTTCCACGGCAACATAGACAACCAACGAAAATAAATGATCGTGCGAAAGTAAACCCCACAACCCGGGTCAGGTATAAGGGCAACAAGCCCAAAACCAAATAATAATTTGAAGTATCAACAAACACCCATATCACAAAATAATAGTAATATTTCGGTTCATGCTATGAGTCACGTTAAGGTCCGTCTAGAGTCTTCTAGGCTCCTTAAGCGTTAGCGTTAGTATTACCTGAAAATGAACACTCTAAAAAATGTCAACACAAAAGTTGGTGAGCTCGCAGTTTTAAACAAAATAATGGCTTTGTCGTGTATACAATAGTTTGACAATAGATATAGTGTACACATACTCGCAATAGAATAATGATAACCGGACCACAATGTCCAATAGGAATAATGATAACCGGACCACAATGTCCAATAGGAATTTGTCATCCAACAAGGCCTACCAGCTGGAGCACTAAGTTGGCTAAATTGGAATTCAGTTGGCTTAACCCATCATCGGGTTCATTTAATTGGCTTAACCCATCATCGGGTTCATTTAATTGGCTTAACCCATCATCGGGTTCACACAAGCATGTAGCACATAATCCAAGTTGTCAAAAAGAATTTCAATTCACGGCATGAGAAATAAATCAATTTATTGAGTGTCATTTTCCCCCAAGAAAACATGCAAAAGGGGCCACGAGTACTCACCTTGAGTGTTGGTAGTAGCTAGTGAGATGTATTCCGCATAAAAATCTACAATAGGTTTCATGAAAATAGTTCTCATGGTGTGAAACTCTTAGGTAGTAATCTAAGTTTGATAGACTACTCTTGTATTAATTCGGATAATGTCTTTCTTATGTTAGGTGTATTTGTATTATCACTTAAATTTGTTATAAGTTCCATTACTTTATTTTAATGCTTTTAGAAATACTTTTTAGGATTCAAGTAGTTTTTTGGCAGAATTTGTAGTCACATTTTGTATTTTTAAACCCCTCTAAATAACCTAGTTATGTAACGTCCCAAATTTTTTTTCTAAAACAAGTAAACAAGAAGTTCTACTAATCATTCACCGAAATCAAGCATCGTGTAAGTTAATTACAAACCCGGGTGATAACCCGTAGAATTCAAACGTAGTTGTTTAGAATACATCATGAAACACAAAATAGTTTAATATTTGCTGAAGCTTGTGGAGTATGAGCTATCAACCGCGTGCTAGAGCCCCGCCGTGGCCATCACCTGAAAGGAAGGTTAAACAACAACCGTAAGCACAAAGCTTAGCGAGTACACTTACTTACAATCAACCATAAGGCATCAACTCATCTGTTTCACATTCATGTTACATCTTTCATTCCCGCTACCGTAGTAGACGGTCCAAACATTCCCGTCACCGTAGTAGACGGTCCAAACATTCCCGTCACCGTAGTGAACGGTCTCATCATTCCCGTCACCGAAGTGAACGGTCTCGTCATTCCCGTCACCGAAGTAAACGGTCTAATCATTCCCATCACCGAAGTGAACGGTCTAATCATTCCCGTCACCGAAGTGAATGGTCTAATCATTCCCCTCACCGAAGTGAACGGTCTCATCATTCCCGTCACTGAAGTGAACAGTCTACTCAATAGCATAGCATAACACATTATCAGTTCATCATTTCATCAATTCATCAATCATATAGCATGTAGCACATTAAACACATACACCATAAGGTTTAGATGGTAAGTAAGAATACTCACCTGTCTTGCAGTTCAATCTCACAGTCTTAGCTTACTAGAACACTTGTGGTTACTTGCTTAGCCAACCGTCACCTACAATAGGTCTAACAATCAATACCGTGCACGAATCCCTCGTTCGTTTATCCCCGTAATACATTCAGGTTTCACAAGGCGAGTAACAATAAAGAATTCATTAAAGTCCATTAAGTCGGGGACGCGTCGCGTCCATCAACCCGACACGTCACGTCAATGTAAAGTGTCGGATTCTACAATCCAGGTCTGACTGTCGGATGAATACACAAGTTAACTGGGCACTCCATGCGAAAGTCGCATGGTGCCCCCTCATGCGAAAGTCGCATGGGTATACACATGTTCACACTTGAAAGTCGCATGGATCCTATCATAAGTCGCATGAATTCACATAAGTCGCATGAACTTATACATGGTTCAATTGAAAGTTGCATGGAACAATACTAAAAGTCGCATGGCACAATATTCATACACTGAAAGTCGCATGAACTGATGTGAAAGTCGCATGGACTACTATTCACCTCATGAAAGTCACATGGAATCATACTTAACACATGAAAGTCGCATGTAATCATACTTAACACATGAAAGTCGCATGGAATCATACTTAACACATGAAAGTCGCATGGCATAAAAATTAAAGGTCTGAAAGTCGAATGGACTTCCTCAGTCCTCATGCGACTGTCGCATGGCACACTCAAGTGCCCATGTGACTGTCGCATGCTCTATCTTCTTCCCTGTAAGTTCAACTTTTTGAAAAACCCAGACTCCATAGCCATAATCAAGATTTCTTAAAACTCAACCAATTTAACTCAAACTTGTTGCAAAACATTTCTCCACTTATTTAAACACTTCTTTAAAGATTTAGCTACATTTTATCAAGTATTGAAGCTTATATCTCAAATTTCTTTCTCTTGTTCTTCATAAACCCATAACTCAAAAACCCAGATGTGAAATCATGCTACCATCAACCAAACAAGATAAAATTGATGCCTACATCATCCTAGTAAGGTAAGAAACATTACCTGATAAATCTTTCAACAATTCTTCAAGTTTTCAGATGATGCTTGACTCCTCTTCTTCTTCTTTTTCGTGGGTTTAAGCACACACCAGAGACACACACTAAAACTCTCTCTTTCTCAATGTAACAGTAGCAATTTCTTTTGAAAATGGTGTTGGGGGCTGTGCCCTAATCATATATATATATATATATATATATATATATATATCTCAAAAGGCCTTAAGCCCATATCTTCCCATTAATTGGGTCCAAGCACACTACCCAACAATACATAAGTCTAGTCCATAATCTCATTAATTCATTTAAGCCCAACATATATATATTCAACCCAATAAAACTTAACTAGTCCATTATAAATTTCACAACTCAACACAATATTATTTTCTCAAAGAAATATTCTTTTATTTATTTTTTGAAAGTTCGGGTATTACAAGTTAAATTCCTAAATTATTTATGAAATGTACTTCCATGTCTCTAGATGAAACCCTAATTTTTCCAGAATTTAATTTCATGTTTAACTATTTTTATTTATTAGTGAAAGGCAATCTGGACAGAAACCTAGCTGATCGCGTGCAATAGAAAGTTCGTATTTAATTAAAATCTTTAACAACCTTATTAAATCGTGAAATTTGTATAGTAAATCCTAAACACTTTAAGTACTATACAGTAAAAAGTTTAGTTTAAAATAACATGTTTAGGTTAAGTTTTAAATTCGTGACTTTACTCGCAATTCTGCCTAGTGAAAAGGCAGCCTTGCGCACTCTTACGGTTTAATTCCTTTGACTGACTTAATGTACTCGAAAAATTATAAACTAAATTGAGAATGAAACGAGACTCAAAGTACTACATTTTAGACCCAAGATTCGTGCAAAAATACTCCAAGAAGGCCAAGATCTGTCCTTCTCAATCCGGATCAACCTTTCTGCCCAGAATTTCAGTTTCATGATTATTAGACTTTTGATTTGAGAAATACAAATCTTTGATGATTTTGTCTTTGTTCTTGTTCGTGTGGGTATCCAAGATCACCAAGAACTTCATGGATTGGTCAAGTGCAGCACAAAGCCACGTTTTTGTTTATAGAGAGAAGGGTAGAAGTCAAGGAAAGTAAAGGATATCAATAAGAAGTAGCATGTACTTACCAAGAATCTTGATTATTGCTCACCAATTCTAGAGTTTCTTGATGGATGAAGATCAAACTTCAAGAGAGAATGAGAGAGAGAGTAGAATCGATTTTCATGAATGAGAGAATGGAGAAGGAGAGAGTGTGTTGTTTAGGAAATGAGCCTATGTACTAAAGTTGAGATCAAGTTAATTTTGGTTATGTTTTGAAATTAGAAAAGTCCACCCTCATTTCCCCCATAATTTGGCCGATTTGGTATTAATTTTCTATATATGTATATATTTTTTTTTTTTATTTTATTTCTTTGAGTAGGAGTGCAAGTGGTGCACTTAACCTTGCCATGTGTTACAATTAATGTTATTAGTGAGGGTTATTAGATTTTAAGAGTTGTTCTAGAGTTTTATTAATTTGGTTTGTAATGCCAACTTATTTGTTGTGTTATTATTATTATTATTATTATTACTTTAATGTTGGTGTCATATGGTTGCTTGTTAGTGCATTAATCTTCTTTAAAATTATTCGAGTCTCATTAGAGTGTATGTACTTATAACAAATGTTCCAAGAATTGTACTTTTATTCTCATGAGCTCTATTTAATACTTGAGCTTGTGTCACCCTTGATGTGCATTCTAGGTGCATGTAACGAATTTGTTTCGCACTTTAGGTACGTAACTATAGGATTATCTAAGTGTCATGGACTAAATAGTGCGTAAAGAGGATATACATTCTAATACTTATCACTTATTTGGATTTTTAGGATTTCAAGAGAAATCAAATGTATGAAGCATAATAACAACAAGTTGAGAGTCTAAACTGGCGAACCAGCTCTGGTAATGGATGTCACAGCTATAGCTGCTTCAGAGAGGTTCACAGCATATAATTTATCTACAGAGGAAGAAAGGGTATTGACAATGGAAGAAAGAAGTTGAAGTTTGGAATGAAGATAGGAGAATTCAATGGTGGCAGATTCAGCCATAGTAGATAGCATAGAATGAAATTGTTTGTACATCGTTAGATGCATTTGATTGCTGAAATACAAATCCATAGATAGGAATGTGGATTTCTGAAGCAGAGACTCATCAAGAGATTTGAACTCATTTTGAAAATTGTTCTGATCGTTTAAAGAACAAGAAATATTAAAGGAGGTAGTTTTGACTAGACGAGAGGGAGAAAGAAGAGTTTCAGACAAACCATGCAAAGAAGAAGAAATATCAATGGATGGTTCACAAGATTGAGGATGTAC
This sequence comes from Dittrichia graveolens, assembly GCA_038502395.1. Taxonomy (NCBI): domain Eukaryota; kingdom Viridiplantae; phylum Streptophyta; class Magnoliopsida; order Asterales; family Asteraceae; genus Dittrichia; species Dittrichia graveolens. The sequence goes on along the minus strand of JARJIL010000007.1, from coordinate 61,486,284 downwards.
AGAAGTAGGGGAATGAAGAAAAGCAAAGTCACCAGTATCATCAAGAGGATTGACACTTTTAAGGGGAGAGTGGAAAGTCGAAAATTTTCTGAAGATCAGGATGAGAGGATTGGTAATCCGTAGCATCAGCGGGTTTAAGTGATGCATTAGGGGCTTCGGTGGTAGCTGCTTTAGTTACAATCTGGCTTTGGACTGTGTCTTCATTAGCAATGGGAATCTCAACTGAAATGGGTAGGACTTTAGTATCATTGAATTAGTTAAGGAGGGCATCACTCTCATTTTGGTTAGGAACTGATAAATCATCTTCCCTGGGAGAATATGTAACACCGCTTCGGAAAACAACTACTTTTATGATATTTTAGAATTTGCAGCGGAAATTTTTTCTTTTAATAATAACAAACTGTTATTTACATCATCTTCGTTTCCAAAATATACATTGGTGTTTCCTAACACAGGAACCGACCATAATTGCAGATTACATTACAACATACAAATATAAAGTGTTCCAACCCACAAGGGGCATTTACATCAAAAAGTTACCAGCCTCACCAGGCCATCTAGTCTTTACCTGAAAAGGTAAATCATAGCACCATTAGTTAACACTTAGCTAGTGAGTACATACTTAGCATAAGTATCAACAAAGTAATTCATGCATCATACACATCGTACATAAGCACACATTGCTAGCTTAACACATAGCGGTGTGCTGACAAGATCAGTAAGAGTCATGTCTTGCAGGGGAGTCTGTCCTGCTCAACAACTCGGACCGGGGAATCAGTCACAACCATCCGCGCTGGTGGGGGAGCATAAAGCAGTCCACCAAGCATCGTTCATAGAGTTAGAGGCTACACAAGTAATCCAACTACAACCGGCCGATTACCACTCACGTTAAGGCACGGCGGTTCTGCAGAACCTTGATCCGGGATGCACCCCGAATCACCGTTAAATCCCGAGTTATGACCGAAGTCCCCTTGGGATCCAGCTAACCGGCTGACCTTAACCATGCGTCAAATGTCAGATGGTCTGCAGACTGTGCACATACACATATACGTACATTTGATCCCACAGGGATCCATCATCATCATCATATATCGTACATAGGATCCCATAGGGACCCATCATACAATCATTTACTCATACTTTCACATGCATCATCATACAGTTCATCATTCATGTACATTATCATATATTAACTAAGCGGTTCCAATCCGGACCCGCTGGCATGCACCTATTATACATCTTACAGGCAATCACAACATCATTTAAAACTTACATTCCCCTTCTTGAGCATACCTGCAAAAACATGTTAGACATACATCATACATTCACATAGTCACCTAGCATGCAAGCCTTACTCTACTGAGTCTCATGAAAGCAAGCACTCACCTGAGCAGTTTACTATGCACAGGTATACGAATCTGACTTCTCTACAATAAGTTCACCTAGAATACCACACTTACATCAATCATTCATGCATGCACAACAAGACTATAAAACAATCATAGAATCTAACTTATGGACTTACACCAAATCCGGAAAAACTGTCGGATTTGGGGAAATCCGATGGTTCTGTCGGATTTATGAAATCCGACACACATGAATCATGATATCCGACATTCTTCTTATCGGATTCCAACACTTAGGGATCCAACCATGCACACGGAATCCGACACTTGCAGATTCCGATACATAGAATGAAATCTAAGACATGGAAATCCGACAATCATACGGAATCCAACATCCTTGCGGATTCTGATACACCCAAGGAAATCCGACATTCATCAATCGGATTTCATCACTTGGGAATTCAATCATGTATACGAAATCCGACACTTTGGATTGAAATCCGATACTGTCGGATTCCGACACTTAAAATCCGGGACATACAAATCCGACACTTTACATGTAGTCCGACATAATGAAATCTGAAGCATCCGAAATCCAAGACATATGGAAATCCGATACTTCTATCGGATTCCGACACTTTGCGGATTTCATCAAACATCCGGATTTCAACATAACAGCGGATTCCGACACCTTCAAGGTGTCGGAATCCGACAACTTCATCATCTGAAATTCTGACACTTTCATAGATCATTTTAACAACTTCAAATCTGTGGATTTTAACCCCAGAACACCTTAGGACCTTATACTTTACTTGCATAGACATTTTAAACACCCCAAATCCAAACAAGAACACCAAATATGCAAAACCCATTTAGAAAGTGAGTTTTCATGTTCTTCAAGGTATTCTTGCTTGAATTTGTGGTTCTAATCATAATAAAGCATACATCTATCCTTTTCAATCCAACTACTAACCTTTTATAATCAACAATCGAATTCTTCTTCTTCTTCTTCTAAAAATCCGAGAGTAGCGAGAGAGAAAAGAGAGAGAAGTGTGCTTGCGGTTTTGTGTGCTTGGTTTTGCCACCTTTGACTTGTACAAGTCAAACATGACACACACACACCTATATATTTACATATTTCTAGAGGCGGTTTATGTCTGGATATTTTTTTATTTCATTTCCTTTTTAATTTCTTTAATTACATATTAAATACATATATACGTTCATACACATACACACAAATACACATAAACATATACTTACTTAAACTTAACATATACATATGACTAAAACACTCTCCTCTTACATTAATTACGTACACGGACACGGTATTTACAACTAGACCCAAGTTGAGGATGTTACAGAATACATAGTGTTAGTGGGTTTGTGTGACACATCAAGGGATTTAAGGGGAGTCTCAACTTCAGGGTGGACCGAAGAATCACAGACTATTGGGGCTTCAGAAACTATGGGAATTGTAGTTTCCTCATTAGAAGTGTGAGGTGCATCAAAGTCAGTTGGTTTCATTTCTGACACATCATGTGCAGTGTCTACATCCATAGTATCAGTTGGATGTACTGATGCGTCAAGGGATGTTTGGTGAATTTCAACAGGAAGGGGAAATTCCTGAACCGGTGGAGCTTGAGTAGCGGTGGGTGAGCTGACTAAATCGTTGGTAGAAGAGTTTAAAGCGAACTTGTCCAAGAGTGACTTCGGTAACAACATGGGATTTGGCAGTCTCTTCATTAGTCGTTATCAATTTTGTTATTAGAAACAATAGTTACTTTACCTTATCAGTAGTAGAAGGTTGGGGTTTCAGAAACCAAACTTTGCGCTTGATGAGCGGAGTCTCATCATCAGTGTCATCTCCTGAGGTAGAATAGGAGACAAGGGGGTGATAGAAGGGGCAAGTTTAGCGCGTTTGGCAAGAGGTTTTGGGATAGTTGGAATGGTTGGTTTGACTGGTTTGGAAGGTTTAGAGACGGTTTTTCTCTTCTTGGTTTTGGGGGGAGGGGATACAGGTGTAGTATGGGTAAGAAGAGGTTCACAAGTTAAACCAGATTGGGGAAGAGGAATTTCAGGAAAGGGAGATACATACCTACGCATCGCGTCAGTGAGCAATGGATTGAAGACTGAGTCTGAGCCTGCTCATACATAACCGGGCAAAGTTGGTGCATTAACAGGATAGGATGCAAAGAGATACTCTTCAGTCGACAGCAACGAATGGGTATGTGTTGGGATCTGGAGCGAGCAGTCAGCGAAGCACCAAGACTATCCATGATTAGTTCAGCGAAGTCAATGGTTTGACCGTGAATCAAGGCATAGACCATTTTCAGCACTGCTTCGTTAACGTGATCAAGACCACCGGTCTTGCTTGTCATACAGAAATTGAGATGGGTGATTATGCAGTTCCACTCTTTTGGAAGATGAGTTCGAACCATAGAATTACCTTTAACTTTGTGCTCATCGGCGTAGTGGAAAAAGGTGAAAAGAAGATCCTTTGCATTTGAAGTTGCCGGAGTCAGATTCTGACGAGGAAGATGAAGAATTGTGGCCAGAAAGTCTTTGTCAATGGCAGCGGGTTTTGTACCAGAGAGCATACTGAAATGGATGCTCTGTTGAGGGGTTTTTGGGGCTATGACTTCAGCAGTCATCCAGAATTCACAGAGATATTCTTCAAACATTTGAATCTTCGCAAATAAGGCGAAGTTCAATGGGTAGTTATGAAGGTAGGTAATAACTCGATGCAATGGTGAGGAAGGGATGGGAATGGTGAGATCAGCAGGGTAGTTGTTATCCTTGAAGCAGATGGAATCGATTGAGATTTTTGGGATAACATCATTTGGGAGAGTAACCTGAGGATTAGCAATTTTGGGAGCCATTTGCAAGCACAATGAAAAGCACAAATTTCAATGCTATTATCGCCGGAGAAGATGAAGTGAGAGAGAGAAACTTCAAGAGGCGGTTTAGGGTTTTAAGGGTTTTAGGCGATGATCTGAACGGTTGAGAAGATCAAAGGTGAAAATGGGCGCGTGGGGTCGGAGAACGCGCAAAGTCACTTTTTGGTGGTCAAGTGGTGAAGGCATATTTACTGGAGTAACTTTGATAAACTTCCATTCTCAACAACAAACCATTAGTAATCAGGAAAAGAATTTCACAAACAAGCAAGATGACAAGTATCACCGGAGAATTCGAAAATAATGTACATATCACTATTTGGAATTCATAATCCACAAAACACAACAATAAATAAGCAAACAAATAAATAAACACAAATAAATAGAATAAATAACAAGCAATGCCAACAATACCAAAAATCAAGCTTGGATATAACTTTAAACTGTTTTTACACAAAAGATAGATTACAACAATCTTAAGCCCAAGCTAAACATTTTTCTTAGAAGCCTCCTTTTATGTAATTACATAAATTTGAGAAGAGACTTCAATGCCCACCCCATCATCTGCTATGAGGATGGTGATTATATAGAAGACTGGGAAGAATATGAATGTGATTGTGAACTCCATGAAATCCAGATGTAGAGAAGATGAAGAAGATTTTTTAAAAGGAAGAAGGTGGAGGGAAAAGGAAAAATTATTGTCTTTAAATAATAAGAATGGTTCATGATTACGGTTTAGGAGTGATTTGACAGTCAGTGTGAGATAGGGTAAAAAATAATTATTCAAATTTAGCTTTTAGGGTGGCTGGCATTAAATGTGACAAGAAAGAACGAACAGTAACAATAAAATTTTACCTATAGGTGTCACATTTCTGACGGATTTAGCATTCCTATTTCAGCTACCAGAAGATTGAACCGATGTTCATCCAAAGGTTTGGTAAAGATATCAGCGAGCTGATGTATAGTGGAGATGAACTGAAGCTTGATTTCGTTCTTCGCAATATGATCTCGAATGAAATGATGACGTACATCAATGCGCTTCGTGCGAGAATGAAGAACCGGATGGTTTGATATTGCAATAGCACTGGTGTTGTCGCAGTAGATAGGATTTTTCTGAAAAGATATACCATAATCAACAAGTTGATTTTGCATCCACAATATTTGTGCACAACAACTTCCAGCTAAAATGTATTCAGCTTCAGCGGTAGACAAAGAAATAGAGTTATATTTCTTGCTTGCCAACAGACTAGTTTAACGCCTAGGAACTGACATCCGCTAGTGGTGCTCTTTCTGTCTATCTGACACCCTGCATAATTTGAATCTGAAAATCTAATGAGATCAAAGCCCGAGTCTCGTGAATACCAGAGGCCAAGATCAGGTGTCCCTTTCAGATATCTGAAAATCCGTCTAACAGTCGAAAGATGTAAAACTAACAAAGATATAATCTAAGTGCGGAAATAGTTTTAAAATACGAACACACGAACATTTTCAAAGCAGGATTATATTAATAATCAAACTTCAAAGAGCACTCAAGAACAGACTTGAGTACCGAGTACAAACTAAAATCAAGAACTTACTTGAAAACAAATTAGTGAACAAACGCTTACCTTTCTCAAACAGTGAGAAGTATTTATACGCTAAGTAAACTAATCCTGACCATCTAAATAAATGACATTTGTACCGCTCTACATAAAGTTAGGAACAGAAATTCAAACTGCCGTTTGAGCTTCTTCAGGAGCGCTGATTTCGCACATTGCTAAACTGGTAGAAGCATGTACTGAAACGTGATTTCAGTTGTGATAGCCTCTTTATGACTGAAGACTTACTTCAGTTTTACGTAGAGCAGATCTTCAGATGAACATACGGCCTTCTTTCTTCAAATGTACGGCGTCGGGAAGCTTTACAAAGAATAAATAATGAGCCTTCAAATGCTTCCTTTGAAAGACATCTTCAGGAATGGAATATACACAAATGTGAGACTAACAACTTTCACCAAAACGTTTTCCTATTTCTTTTGAATGATTGTTGATTGTTTGACTTGTAAAATTCAAAATCGGATATGAATTTATATGTAAATGGATGGTCCATTTGGTTACAATTATCTAATAAAATTAATTTACATTAGTCTTTTATTTATATTTAGAGGTATTATATATTTAAATAGGTTAAATCACTTTATATATTAACATATGTGATAGAAATAACAAAAAGCATTTCGTCAAGCCATATTTACACGTGTTTAAAATGATATTCAAGGATTTGAGTTTAAGTGTCGTAAGAAACAAGGTAAACTTAAATGTAGGGAGGTTAAAACTAAATTTAAAATTTGTTTAAACTATAATATGAAAACAAATTTGTATGAAGCACACATTGATTGTTTGATTAAAAAATACCGAATATCGCAAGAAAAAAAACTATATTCACTTTATTAGATGGTAGGTCTGTCGCAAACACCGATACCTGAAAAAACCGACTAACCTATTAAAGTTTCGATTAAAAAGGGTCGGTTAAATTGGTTATTGGGTAGTATTAATTGGTTATTTCCGGTTATCTATATTATTTGTGGTTCGGTTATAAGTTAGATTATATTATTCGGGTATACCCGAAATACCCAAATTTTTTAACGATGAAAACACCAACCCAACAAAGTTGTCTAGTGTATACATAATTAAGCCAATACTTATAACGAATATCACTGGTTTTCACGTCAAATAGTTTATTATTTTGTTATTTTTACAACATAATCATTTCGACCACTATCTCCACCCAACCACTGAACACCTATGACCTATGACCTTCTTTGCCCCGCCCAACTACTGCTCCTAATGCTAATCACCATCTCTCGTCCCCAACCACGACCACTATTGCTCTACCACTGCCATCTCTACATGCTTGACACCCTCTGGCACGACCACTGCAATCTCTACCATCTCAAAGGACACCTCCACATCAAGCACGTCCTGACGTAAACAATTGATGCCACGAAGGCATTTCTTTTTGGTTCTCTCATTAGTTGATATTTTGTTGTCTCGCCTATGGCTTTTGAATCCCCTTGGATTATCAACCATTGATGCCACGTTCTTTTTTGTTATGCTTGGAGATCCAAAATTAAATCTGACATTGTACATCATCTAGCAGGTCACTCAACTTTTGTATCCTCTTTGAAAATGATTTTATTTTATGCTGCAAAATTAGGTAGGGGATTCGCCCAAGTAGTAGCTTTCCATAGTTGTTTTTAGTTGTTATTACTCTTCCTCTTGTTACAGTCTTCGAATACACCCTCCGTGGAGAAGAGGTCGCAATCTCCTAAGTCCAGCCAATTGAATATCGAGTTCCACGACTTTCTTTTATCATTGTAGTTTACTAATGCATGGTTGGTAGTTTCTATCATGTTTTGGTAGTGTAGGCATAGGTTTCGGCGCAAGTCTATTCCCTCTCGTCTAGTCCTAATATTACCGGTAATGGTCAATGTTGTACCCTCCAAATAAATACTAAAATTTTTATTGGACTCAATGATATAAGCCGGATTATAAATATTTACTATATCATATTTCCTGCATTTTTGGCACCATTCTTAGCAGATTTACGCGATTTGATGCCTAATATCTTACAAATCTGCTCGAGACGATGGATCGATGATAAATGAAGTAAAAATGATGAAAATCCTTCAAAGTAGCTAGTTTAGCGAGAAATTGCAGTCAACACACCCTACAACATGAGATATGTAGGACTACAACACGACCCGTGTCCTAGGCCGTGTAGACAAGAGTGCATTCCCCTTGTATAAGCTAGATGCCCTGAGGTTAACTTGGTCAATGTGGACCGTGTTGACTAACATGGGTCGTGTTATCCACTATTCAGCAGAAAAAGACAGATTCTCAGCCATAGAATAGGGGATCGGTAACATCCTCAACTTGGGCCTAGTTGTAATTAGTGCGTACGTATGTATAGTTATTGTAATAAGAGGTATTTGTGTAAGTATTTGTTGAGTTAAATGAATATGTAAGTGTTTATATGTTCATATGTATGTATGTACGTATGTATGGTTAATATATATGTGTATTGAGTATGTATATAATTAGATATTAGGAAAACCTTTGATGAAGAAAGGTGGTGACCGCCTGTGCAATATTAAGAAGTATATATGTGTGTTTTGTTGACTTTAGTCAAACATAGCAAAGACAAACACACAAAAAAACCGCATCCTTTCTCTCGTCTCTCTACCCTCTTGCTCTCTCGGATTTCTGGAAAAGAAGAAAGAAGAACAAGGATTCTCGATTGTTTAATCTGCAAAAAGGTTAGCAACTTAGAATCATTGATGTTAGAAGATTGCGTGAATGTTAGAATCATGAAATCATGCAAGAACACCATGAAGAACATGCAAAAGCCTACTTTAAAGTGGGTTTTGGTATATTTGGTGTTCTTATATGATTTGATGTGTTTAAGATGGCTAGATGCATAGAGAATGATATTCTGGGCTTAAAGCAAGCCAAAATGAAGTTGTTTAGATGGTCAAATGATGTTATCAGAATTACAGTTGATGAAGTTATCGGATTCCGCAACTATGAAGTTGTCGGAATCCGAATGTGATGAAAACCGAAGGAAGTGTCAGATTCGGCAACTCTGTCAGGTTTCATGTATTGTAGTCTTTTTAAATATGGAATCCGCAAGTCTATCGGATTTCCATAGTTTCGGATTCCAAGTGTCGGAATCCGATAAGTATCAGATTTCATTGGAAGTATCGGATTTCCTTCTATGTATTGGAATCCGTAAGTGTCGGATTTTGTGTGCATGGTTGAAATTTCTAAGTGTTGGAATCCGATCAAGTGAGTGTCGGATTTCATGGTTTGAAAGTATCGGATTTCATGAATTCGACAGGACCATCGGATTTCCCCAAATCCGACAGTCCTAGCGGATTTGTGTGTCCAAAGTTAAATGCTATTTTGTGAGTCTTGAATGCACATGTGAATGATTGAAGTCAATCTGACATGCTAGGTGAACTTGTTAGAGGACTCAAGTCGAATACCTGTACGAAGTAAGCCACTCAGGTGAGTGCCTACTTTCATGAGACTCAGTAGAGTAAGTCTTGCATGCTAAGATGACTATGTGAGTATGCATGAATGTGTATGTATGTCTAACCTGTCTATGCATGTATGCTTAAGAAGATGAAGGTAAGGTTTGCATGATGTTGTGATTGCCTATAAGGTGTATAATAGGTGCATGCCAGCGGGTCCAGATTGGAATCGCTTAGTTAATATCTGGTAATGTGCATGAATGATGGACTGTATGATGATTGCATGTGAAAGTATGAATGATTGTATGATGGATCCCTATGGGATCCTATGTACGATATATGACTATATGATGATGATGATGGATCCCTGTGGGATCAAATATACGTATATGTGTATGTGAACTGTTTGCAGACTATATGACCCATGGTTAAGGTCAGCCGGTTAGCTGGATCCCAGAGGACTTCGGTCATGGTTCGGGATTTAACGGTGATTCGGGGTGCATCCCGGATCGAGGTTCTGCAGAACCGCCGTGCCTTAACGTGAGATTGTAATCAGCCAGGATCTGGCTGGGATTACTAGGGAACCTTGGGTTCCGTAAACGATGCTCGGTGGACTGCTTTATGCTCCCCCACTAGCGCGGATGGTTGTGTCTGATTCCCCGGTCTGAGTTGTTGAGCAGGACAGACTCCCCTGCAAGACATGACTCTTACTGATCTTGTCAGCACACCGCTATGTGTTAAGCTAGCAATGTGTGCTTATGTACGATGTGTATGATGCATGAATTACTTTGTTGATACTTATGCTAAGTATGTACTCACTAGCTAAGTGTTAGCTAATGGTGCTATGATTTATCACAAGTAACTGTTTTCAGAAGTGGTGTTACAGGATCTTGATAGTTTTCTTCTTTTCACAGAACAAGGGATCCCCTCTTTTCATCCCAAATTATTTGAGGTTGATCTTTGGTGCTTTAGGAAGGTGATTGAAGCTATGGAGTTTCTAACTCACTGTACATTCCACTTCACATCTATTTCGGGATTGGTATAATCTCTCATATTTTGGTTATGTTAGATCCGTATTTGTTACATGATTTGGGTATGTTTATTGGAACTATAAGCTAAATACATTAATTCATTTGAATTAGATGAATATTAGCTATTTGTAATATGCATATTTGATAATGATGATGATTTTGTTGACTTGGAGATTTTTGTATGTATTTCTAATGTTGAAGTGTTTTGATGAGTATGATGAATCATTAAATCTTGTGGGTGTTTTATACATTTAAGTTAGGTTTGACTTTATGTGTGAAATGCTTATCTTCAAGTATATGTATATTTAAACAAGTTTGGTTATGTCAACATTGACACTAGGTTTGTGGATTTTGATGCGATTATGCTTGGTATGTGCATTTGTGGCATCACATTAGGAATGATGGGTGATGATTTGGATTATGAGTCATTTGTATGGTCTTATGCTACAGGAAGTTATGCTTGTGTGTGTTTGGTGTGATATTTTGAATCATTAAGAAGTTATGCTTGTGATTTGGATAATTACAATTGGGTACATATGTACTTTATCTCCATTGTGCTTAATAGAGCAAGTTGAGGTGGTTGGTGTGTGTTTATCTCATTAGCTTTCCAAAAGCTTGTAGGAGTGTGTAACCTTGATAGGAGCCTATTCTACCTTTGTAGCGAGTTAATTAGGTAACCTTGACAGGTGCTTAGTTTACTTGCTAAATGAAGATATCAGCATGAATGTTCTTTATGAATCAATCCGAGGTAGTTAGCATGTGTCTATAGTGTTGACTTTCCAAATGGTTGCTATTTGTGCCTTCAAAGGCTTCAAAGTATTCCAAATGGATGTTAAGAGTGCATTTTTGAATAGAGACTTGAAAGAAGAGGTGTATGTCAAACAACCACCAAGTTTTAAGGATTCCAAGTTTCTAGATCATGTTTACTTCTTAAACAAAGACTTATATGGTCTGAAACAAGCTCCATGAGCCTGGTATGATACCCTCTTTTCATTTCTTACTACAAAAGGTTTTACAAGGGGTTGCATTCATATCAGTTTGTTCATTAGAAAGTACAAAGGTGATGTAATACTTGTGCATATATATGATTATATGTAGATGATATTATATTTGGGTCTACAAATTTGAAACTGTGTAAAAAGTTTTCTAAACTCATGTCTGATAATTACCAAATGAGCATGATGGATGAGTTAAATTACTTTCTTGGCTTACAAATTAAACAGGAAGCGGAAGAAATTTTCATTCATTAACCTAAGTATATCAATGATTTACTCAAGAAATTTGATTTTGAAAATTGTGCATCAATGAAAATACCTATGTCTACTGCTATTAAGCTAGGAAAGGACATTGATGGCAAATTAGTGAACATTACTGCTTATAGAGGTATGATTGGGTCACTTTTATATCTAACTGCAAGTAGAACAAATTTCACGTTCTCTCATATCGCCAAATTTAGATATATATATTTTAAGCGATATCTATTTTATTTTATCCTGTCATTGTTCGTAAATAAGTAAAAGATATTTAATTATCTTCATTTATTGAATTTCAAGTCAAAAAGGCGGATAATGAAAAGTTTTGAGCAAAAACCGGAAAAACCGAAAAAATTAGAAAAGGTGTCAGCGCCGACACACCTCCACCGTTTTGATCATATCTCACACATACGAACTTGGATTGAGGTGATTCAAAAGGCCACGGAACTAGACTCAGAGGGATACAATTTCACTTTTATGGTCGTATAGTAAAAAGGCAAGATCGCGGTGAGACAATTAAATATATCGCGACGCGACGCGACGATCAGATCAAAATTTCAAACTTTAAAAGAGTTTTGGATCGCGTCAAACTCACCTGTCGCAAAGCAACACTTACCCGTCATGACGCGACGACCTTGTTTTCAGTTTTTTATATAAACGCAACTCCAGATCGGTTTTAGGGGGAACAACCCAACTTATACTACCTAAATACTACCAAAACACGTCCAAAAGTGTTTCAGATGCTTGAGAAGCTTAATTTGGAGGATTGAAGCATCAATTTGAAGGATCATGGCTTTTATACGGTTTTGTCATTCCTTCTTTATTCTTATGTTTATTCTTAATTTACAGAGGTTTGACATGATCATTATATGCTAGTTCTTTCCTGTTTTCCTCCCTAGAGGAGATGAACCTCAATAAAGTTGATTGATTTATGAAAATTTGGACATGTTTGCTATAAAATTTGTCTTGTAGTTGATGATCCACATGTATTTTGGTTTCTGTTTTTAGAGTTTATATACTGAGTTTGCATAAGTTGGAGGACCAATCCGCTTCTGTAACTTGAATCTTGATTGTTTAGGACCAATAGACAGTCTAGAATAGTGATAGAGCAAACCTGGGTTAAACTTCTAAAAAATGAAACTTTAATATGTGTGATTAATATATAATGACCAATTATATATTATTACATGTTTTGTTAACCTAAACAAACATAAAGATTAAGTCTTTCTTGACGGGAACTTAAAGTCGGCTGATTATGTGTTTTGATCAATCTCATTACCATAAGGTTTGTTAAAACCATAATTATAGAGTTATATAATCTGACCATGAGTATAATTAATATAGGAATCGGTATATAGTAATTATATGTCCATTGCACGCATTAATTGAATTAATTAGCTAAAAAGAGGTGAAATCGAGTCTAGAGAGGGAAACCTTTGAATTGATAAGTTTAAATCCAATAAATTCTATTGTTTTTCTGCTTTCTTTGGTTTGCTTTTGGAATTTAATAGTGTTAGTAGTAATCTAGAATAATAAAGTTTGGATCTTTATTGATAAGATTCCAAAATCCCCCTTTTACCGCTTTAAATTAGCTTAATATTAAATTAGTATAGTTATATTCAAAATCATACTCGTTCCCCTTGTGTTCGACACCCGTACTTATTTACTATACTACGATATAATTAGGTCCTCTTGCCTATTTGTGTCGTAGTCGTGCTAAATAACTCGGATTTTTAAATTTAAAACTGGTACGCTACACGCACATCAAGTTTTTGGCGCCGTTGCCGGGGAACGGTTTTATTTTGTTATAACTTGACTAATTCTTTATTAAACGATCCTTCCCACAAGTTTCTTCTCAAAAGGAAGTTACTTTTCGTGTTTTAGTATTTAGTTCCTAGTCGTTTCGCGCGCTTTTCTGGTTTTCTGTCGATGTCTCTTTTGTGAATATGATTTGGCCTGAGGATCCAACAATCTGTTGGGATTCCTTCCTTAAAGATTTGCTGAACGAATTTTATGAGATGGCATCGAACGGGATGACTTTGAATTCATTGCAAAAGATAATGAGGATGACCACCCGATTAGCTATCCTAACAAACCACACTTTAGTCCTGAAACTGTGCTATTTAGACGACTCCGGCTCTGACGACAGTATACATTTTGAGCCTTGTGTGGAGGTGAGTCGAGAGAAGATGCTTAGTCTGATAGAGAAGCTCTAGAGTGTATCGCTAACCTGCTTGAGGAACCAGAACACCATTCAAAGGATGAACTGTCGACCCTCGTCTAACCAACACCCATTAGGTTTAGAGCCAAAACCCAATTGGGGACCCTCTCTTCTTGAGAGAGAAGACGTGGAGAATTGTGCAGATGAAATCTTGGACTATCTGGAATTCCTACTCTTCGAGGAGAACGCTCCGAATCAGAAAAGGAGGTAACCACGGAATAGAGTGAGGAGTTGGAGTCGCATTATAAAATTACTTTGGCACCGGGAATTCTGTGGGGTACTAAACGTACGGAGAAGGATCAGGCGGATAACTTAGACAACATCGGGAGCCAGTTGGAGTCTTTGCTTGAGTCACAATAAGTTCACAATCACGGGGAGGAACCATGATTCAGAACGCAGGAGAGATGTTTGTGTAGATCGAGACGGCGTGGTGGGACGCAACACTCGCAGTAGCATTCCAAATGGGTAACAAATATACATCACCTGGTAGGTATAAATATTACCACCTGCACTTGATTGCGAGTATGGGGTCATTCGTTCAAAGTCACAAGAAATAAATCCAGAGTGAAGCTAGAGACTCAGACAAAAACAAGCGCTTCTTGGAAGGCAACCCGTGGTTAGTTTAGGTTTTTCTTTCTTATTTATTTTTGTATTTCGTTTCCTTTCTCTTTCAACTTTGTGGGTATGTTGCCTAGAAACCCTCACGAGACTAAAACTCGTCCACTCGGGTTACCGAGAGGTTTAAAGGCTTGTTTTATACGCTAAATGCAACCGTGATTCCTACGAAAGTGAGTTAAGTTTTTTTTTGTCGTTCTTAGGGAGTCCTAACCTAGATAATTCTTCATATATGCTTTTGGAACTCTTCATATACAATCATATTCTGACATTACTATCCTTTGATGTATATATATTTTTATTATTGTCTGACGATATATTTTGAGCAATTTGTAATCAGTGGGGGCTTGTAATTTATGGAGTACGCGCGTATATGCTGACATCTATCTGCTCCAATCGCCTAATTGTACCCGGGGAGTTTTTCTAATTTATTTCTACCTTGTTATATCTTTATTTTATGTACAATGGGACATTGTATAATTTAAGTGTGGGGTAAGGGGTTAGAAAATAAGGTTTACTTCTTCAAAATGTATTAAACTATATACCAAATGTTAATGTGTGTATTCACATTCCAAAAATGTTATTGTGTGTATCAAACTTTCAAAATGATATTATTGTATGTATTAAACTTCCTATTGTATGTATTAAACTTATACTTTTTTTGATTTTTTATGTAATCAAAATACATACAATAACAACAAATTAAAAGTTCAATACACACAATAGCATTTTTGAAAGGTGAATACACACATTAACATTTGAGATATAGTTTAATATATTTTAGATAAGTAAACCCTAGAAAATATTTACTCGCTTGAAATTTATTTGTCCTCGTGTTAAATTATTATTTTATTTGGGCGTTAAATTTAAAATTTTTGATATCATTCGAGTAAAGGTTAGATATTAGTTAAAAATGTCAAATTGTTTGATTTATAAACAAGTTCATAAGTTATATTTAGCTTTTATGTATAGTGCTTGTGGCTATTCGACATTCCTTAGAAATTTCTAGTTATAGTAACCAATTTTAAATTTTAGAATTGCTACATAAATTAAAAGGTTAAGCTCTTTTTGAGTCCAAGCTTGACAAAAATAGACTGAGTAGAATTTTTCAATTTTCATAATCATATGGTATCAAAATGAAAAGAGCCAAATATGAAAAAAAAAATGAAAAAAATAAACAAAAGAGCTAGAAAAAAATATAAGTCAATCAGTGGCCTTTGGAACTCGAATTAGTAAAATCTGAGGGGTGTTCTATACCTAATCACCTAAAGCCAACTGGTTTGGGATCGGTTGAGTTGAATATTCGTTACATGGGTTCCATCGAAAGTCGTAGATTTGTTTAAAAAAAGAGCTTAAAAGATAAAAAAACGTATGTAAAATAAAGTTGAAAAATCTGCAATAAGTCTTGAGGTCGTGGGATTCCTAAGCGTAAATTAACCATATTAAAAAACAAATGCAATTATGAAATTAGGGATTGGCTATGTATAAATAGAAACAGTGTTAGAAAGGTTGAAAAATTAATGAGGATTATTACATAAGTGTGTGCATGATTCTAGGTATAGCTGATGTTTTGTTCTTAATCAACCTTTTGACACTCATAAGTGATATTTAATTTTTCAAAGAATGATGTATGTTATTTAAGTTTATAGCCTGGATAAAATTGTGATTTGCTTGTGGACAAGCAAAGTTCAAGTGTGGGGTATTTTGATATCACCAAATTTAGATATATATTTTAAGCAATATCTGTTTTATTTATACCTGTTATTGTTCGTAAATAAGTTAAATATATTTAATTATCTTCATTTATTGAATTTCGGGTCAAAAAGACGGATAATGAAAATTTTTGAGCAAAAACCGAAAAAATGAAAAAATTAGAAAAGAAGTAAGCGCCGACACACCTCCACTATTTTGATCATATCTCAAACATACAAACTTGGATTGAAGTGATTCAAAAGACCACGAAAACTAGACTCAGAGGGATACAATTTCAATTTTATGGTCATATAGTAAAAAGGCAAGATCGCAGTACGACAATTAAATAGATCACGACGCAACGCGACGATCACATCAAAATTTTAAATTTTAAAAGAGTTTTGGATCGCGTCAAACTCACTTGTCGCAAGCAACACTTACCCGTCGTGATGCGATGCCTCTGTTTTTAGTTTTTTATACAAACGCAACTCCAGATCGGTTTTGGGGGGAACAACCCAACTTATACTACCCAAATACTGCCAAAACACGTATAAAAGTGTTCTAGAGGCTTGAGAAGCTTAATTTGGAGGATTGAAGCATCAATTTGAAGGATCAAGGCTTGGAATCATAGCTTTTATACGGTTTTGTCATTCCTTCTTTATTCTTATGTTTATTCTTAATTTACAGGGGGTTGACATGATCATTATATGCTAGTTCTTTCGTGTTTTCCTCCCTAGAGGAAATGAACCTCAATAAAGTTGATTAATTTATGTTAATTTGGACATGTTTGCTATATAATTTGTCTTGTATTGCTTAGTTGATGATCCACATGTGTTTTGGTTTATGTTTTTAGAGTTTATATACTGAGTTTGCACAAGTTGGAGGACCAATCCGCTTCTGTGATTTGAATCTTGATTGTTTAGGACCAATAGACAGTCTAGATTAGTGATAGAGCAAACCTAGGTTAAACTTCTAAAAAAGGAAACTTTAATGTATGTGATTAATATATAATGACCATTTATATGTTAATACGTGTTCTCTTAACCTAAACAAACATAAAGATTAAGTCTTTCTTGACACGAACTTAAAATCGGCTAATTATGTGATTTTGATCAATCTCATGACCATAAGGTTTGTTAAAACCATAATTATAGAGTTATATAATCTGACCATGGGTATAACTAATATAGGAATTGGTATATAGTAATTATATGTCCATTGCACACATTAATTGAATTAATTAGCTAAAAAGAGGTGAAATCGAGTCTAGGGAGGAAAACCTTTGAATTGATAAGTTTAAATCTAATAAAGTCTGTTGCTTTCTGCTTTCTTTGGTTTTCTTTTGGAATTTAATAGTGTTAGTAGTAATCTAGAATAATAAAGTTTGGATCTTTATTGATAAGATTCCAAAATCCCCCTTTTACCGCTTTAAATTAGTTTAATATTAAATTAGTATAGTTATATTCAAAATCATACTCGTTCCCCTTGTGTTCGACACCCGTACTTAATTACTATACTACGATACGATTAGGTCCTCTTGCCTATTAGTGTTGTAGTCGTGCTTAATAACTCAGATTTATAAATTTAAAACTGGTACGCTACACACATCATTCTCAACATGTCTTTGTGCAAGATATCAAGCAGATCCCAAGGAATCTCATCTTGCTGCCATTAAAAGAATGTTCATGTATCTCAAAGAAACTCCTAATCTGGGTCTGTGGTATCCCAAAGACTCGGATTTTGAGTTAGTTAAATACATTGATTCTGATTTTGCAAAATGCACACTAGACAGAAAAAGTATTACACGAGGTTGTCAATTACTAGAAGGAAGACTGGTTAGTTGGTCTAGCAAGAAGCAGAATTCAGTATCAACATCCACTGCTGCAGCTGAATACATAGCTGCAGGTAGTTGTTGTGCTCAAATTATGTGGTTACAAAATCAACTTCTAGATTATAATTTAAAGTTTGACAACACTCCAATCCTTTGTGACAATACAAGTTGCATGTCAATCTCAAATACTAGTAATGCATTCTAAAACAAAGCATATTGAGATCAGACATCATATCTTAAGAGAAAATGTCCAAAAGAAGAAGATTTCCATGGACTACATCAATATTGATCTTCAGGTAGCTAATTTGTTCACAAAACCATTGGATGAAGTAAGGTTCAATTTCCTAATATCCAAACTAGGTATGTTAAATTTATAGTTTTGTGTGTATGTGTGTTTTAGTTATGGGTTTGCTTATGTACGTATGGTGTATCTACAGTCTCAAAATGTTCTACTTATCTAAGCATCTCTATGTTTTACTAAGTCATGAAAAAGATATTATTTTGCTCGGCTGATAGCTTTAGCTAAACAAAATGCTCAACTAAGGAAGAAATGATAAGCTAAGTACCTCATTAGCTGATATTTTTGTTCAAAACCTTATGTTAGTTGATACTCATATCAGCTGATGCTTTTAACTCATCAGTTGATACTCCATACTTGTGTAAATTTTTGTTTTTAAAGTCTTAAATGCGTTTTAACCTAGGTCATTTATGTGCCTCTATTATGTTTTACCGTTAGTCATTTAATATGTCTCCCTTTTAGCATAATTGTCTTTATTTGACGGCTTCTATTTTAGTGAGCCTTAAATAGATTTGTTTCTCTCTCTCCTCATTTACTATCTCTTTAAACTTGTTTTCCCTCTCTCCATTTTCTCTCTCGAAAACGAACTAAACCACCTTGAAATTACCCTGTTCATCATCCTCTTTACTAAAATGGCTACCTACACTCCATCTCAAACTATTCAAGCAGGAGAAAATGTTACTCCCAACACTAAAATGAACATTACATAGAACAACTGTGTGGTATGTCTTTCTATTCCTTCTTCCCGAAAAAATCAGGGATACGAACCCATGGTCGACTTCATAAGATCAAACCCTCTTTATCAATGCTTATATACTGGCCCCATTTCGTCTTTCCTTATCTCATTGGTGAGTTCTGATATTCAGCCATATACAGCACCAACAACGATATTATTTTTAGAACAATCTTTAGTGGAACTCATCAAGTTGACATCATTGTCGATTCCCTAAGAGCCTCATTTTAAATCCCCAATTTTGCTCCATATACACCTTTTCAACCCAAATCCAAACTGTTCTTCACGTTGTTGGATACGACCAGCCTATAGCCCGTGGCTAAATCAAGTTCTTTGCATTAGAACATCCATGCACATACTTATCCAATGTGATGATTAGATGTTTTGGTCTAAAGTCTGGTAGTTTCAACCTCCTCAATCAAACTGAATTGTTATGGCTCTATGCTCTAGTGAATGGAGTAAACATTGATTTTTGCTCAAATTGTATTTGCTGACCTTATTGATAAAATCACCCTAGAAACCAACAAAAAGTCTACTAGGAATCAAGTTCATTATATAAGGTTTCTGAGTTTGGTTAATCAACAGTTTATGGGTGCTAAAAATTATGAACAACTAAATGAAACTCTGGATTCCATTGTTGTACCAACAATGGGTGAAAAGATCTTTCAGCATACTACAGAAAGAGGTCTCAATAACTGCACAAATGCAAGATGTAATTAATGCAGCTAACAATGTTAATGATGCTGGTGGTGGTGATAATGATGGTGCTAATGATGATGGTGATGGTAATGGAAAAAGTAATTATGTTGGTGGTAATGATGCTCCCAATGATGATTCTAATGCTGATGATGATATCCTTGAAGAATTTGAATCCAGATTCTCATCTCAATCAGAAGGAAGTAAAGGTATAAGTTCTCATTCCCTACAATCCAAAGAGAATACACAATATGTAAGCCCAATATTTGAGAGCCCATCCACATCCCATGTTCACACACACCTCCATGAGACAAGCTCTATTGAACTCTCAACAGTTTCTAGTTCTATGCCTTTGAAAACTTTTCAAATAAGGTCTAAGAGGATAGTGCAATCTACACTGATCCAAGAGGATGTGCCATTCACACATCAGACCTCAATCCCACAAACTACCTCTTATTTTGAGGGGGAGAATGTGATGATTGAATATCAACCTTCAAGCCAAGTGGATGTAGTCTCCTAACAAGCTACATCTGTAAAAAAAGGAATCACTATTTCAGAAAAGTGTGTTGCACTTTTCCAGGGGATTGAATATCAACCTTTAAAATTATAAGGCAAAAAGTGTGGTAAATAATATTATTATATTGTTAGCGAGTTGCACTTTTTTAGAAAAGTACTATTACTTTATTCAAACTTGATTAAAATAATGTTACTTTCCACACACTTACTTTATGATTGAAATATTGTTTTCTTACTACCACCTTGTCTCCCAACACTCCTTTAAACTCTGTTGTCGATTTTCTATATATATCCTTGCATCCTCTACATGCAAGACGTACGAACTACACCTCTTGAATATCCCTCTCGAATAACAAGTTTCAAGATTTTAAGCAAGAGCAAGTTTTAGAGACAACAAAAGTGTAGAAAAACTTGTCCATATGTTAGACCTCTTAAACATTAGTTGTTTTAGAGAAGTTTGTCTATTTGTTAGACATTTTAGTTGCCATCTTTTATTGTATTTGGAATTTTTGCTTCCTTGTACATGTAATTCTTGATTCATATCAATAAGAACTATACTAAAAATATTAGTGTGTGCATTTAATTTTAAAAATAGCTTAAGTTTGTATTCAACCCCCAATTCTACAAACGTTTATTGTTGAGTACTTAATCTGGGACTAGTGCCCTCTTTATTTTATTGTGTTTTGTTGTTTAGTTTCAATTCTTTAGTTTATTTCGCTATATGCTTTGTTGCGGACAAGATAATAGTGACGGTTGATTATTAGGAGCCCTAGTTCCTTGTGTTCGATACTCCATTTTACCAAAAAGAGCTATGCTATATACGGATAGATGATACTTGCATAGCACACATGTAGTCTAATTCTAAAGTAAAACTACTTTTACAATACCGTGTGTACTCTACTATATTTATATAAAAATATGACGTGGTTCGCGCCTGTCATTCAACTTATAGAAAATTTTCGTGTCCCTCAAGATCCGTCAACTGCTGTGTTGGTGGTCGGTTCCATAACTTTCTTTCAACCACCAACAACCTTAATTTTCTTGTCGTGTACGAACCATCATCTTCAAGATGCCATCTTCCTTTATTCGTGAAGTGCTGTCTTGGTGGTCGGTTCCTCAATAAATTTCCCATCTCCTCAAATTCTACCGCTTCCCTTCCTCTTAGCGGACTTCTCCACTCCCATATCCAAATCATATCTTCTCTTTGAAACTTCCCTTTATACTTTACTTTTGATTAGTTGTTTATCCTTCTGAACAATCTTGTTGAATTGTCATTATAAAAGTAGGTATTTGAACGGTCCCTTAAAGACTTCCCAAACGAGTTTTTGAACTCTATACCCAAGCAATCTAAATCTTTTGCGATATCTACTATGGTTGCCCACATTAATTTTTTCCCTTTTATCCTTGCTGAATCTTTATTAAATCCTCAACGTGTATCATACAAAGACTTTACCACCTTTCTCCACATTGTTTCCCCATCATCTACAAATCATCACAACCATTTGCCTATTACCCAAGTTTCCGCCATCATCAAGTACAATTGTGTCATAAGGTTTTATGTGACTAGAGAACTCTACACAAGAAAAAAGAGAGACAAGAAATTTTTTGAAACTCTCGTTTTTGCATTCATAGTAGTAAATTGATTAGATTTTTAAGAATAACCTCATAGCATTTGTATGAAGGTTTTAGATCGACAAGATCAGTTTTAAGTTCACATTATGTTAGTAAATAGTAGCAGTTTTTCTAAGTGATTTATTTCTCTTTTGTCTCTTTAAGTGGTTTATAAACACCTTGATGATCTATCCAAGAGTGTGATCATATATTATTTATGTTTCTAGTTTTGTCTAAGGCTGCATATTTCTGGGTCGACCCGAAACCCAACACGAAAAAAGTGACACGAACCCGAAACGGGTCAAAAGCGGGTTGACACGAAATCGACACGAAAATAAATGTGTCGGGTTAGGGTCAATCTGACAACCCGAAAATGACCCGTTTATAGGTAAAACAATAACATTTTAAATTTTTTTTAATACTTGAAATTTAAATTTTGAAAAGAAGATTATGAATTCAAATAAGAGAGTGAAATTTTAGGACAATAAAACCCGACAAACAAAAGTACAAAATCCTTAAACGTTAAAAACTCAAAATAAACAATAAAAGATTTACAGTTAAAACAATAGTACGTTATTTTAGTATTTGTTATTTTCACTATATGATTTTGATACTTTTACATTTGATTATTTGATAGGTGATACTTTAGTATTTTGGATCGATTCATAATTCAAATTAATGATGAATAATCTTAAATTATTCGGTTGTTGAATGACATTATTTATGAGTATAGAATAGCACTAATACATCATAGTTTTTATTATATTTATTTGTATAAGTGAATAAAAAAGTAACATCAAAATTTCAATCAAACTGAAATAAATACCGAATTTAAAGTTCGAATACAACGGAAACAAACATTGATTATTAAAGTTAGAATATAAATAAAAATCGTTTTCAAAATTTACGCTGAACGTTAGAAAACAAACATGGAATTTGAAATATTGATAAAGAAAATCGTAGTTGAAACAGAAAACCGTATTCGAAAACCGAAAAAATTCTTGTCGATGACATTTGGCGTAAATGGGTCGACCTGAAGGCCGACACTAACCCGACACGAAAAAAACTGGCACGACCCGAACCTGACACGAAAATCAATGGGTCGAAATTGGGTCGACACGAAACTGACCTAAACCCGAACTACACGAACTCGATAACACGAACCCGACCTGAATTGACAACCTTAGTTTTATCTAGGATAAGACTTACTATATTGGTCTTTTCTTGACGGTTCCCTTGTGTTAAAACTTAAAATGGTAAAGGTGTAAGACAAGGAAATCCCTTATTTTCGTTCTTAATTTTATCATTATTGTGGAAGGTCTAAATTAGTGTTTTGGTTCAAATCAAGATGACATAGAAGGTTCTTCAAATGATTGAAGTCGGAAGGGATCGACTTATACGTCGATGATACAATTTCTTTAGGGTTCGGAAGTTGGAAAACATTGACAATTAACCTTTCGGGTGTTTTATATTGTTTCGAGAAGATTAAAGGTTTAATAATAAAATTTGAAAATACAAGTACGTATATTTGGGATTTTAATGTAACGAATGTAGAAGTGGAAAGCATGATCGATGTGTGAAATGTGAAGTGGGAGGCTACCTTTTACCTAGTTAGGATTTTCGGTTGGTACATTAATGAGAAATGATAAGAGTTTTAAAGCATATATTATTGATAAGTTTCAAAAAAAGATTGGAGAATTGGAAAGCTAAAATCATGACATTTGGTGGTCGGTATATCCTTACAAATTAGGTTCCCGCTAGTAAAAAAATGGGTCTAGATATCTGGTGATCGGTATATCCTTGCACATTTGGTCACTTGTGATATAAGTTTCTTGCACCGTATCACGGTAAGGGTGTAGATGTTGGTAATCTTAAAGGCAAAAAATGGGTTCTTCTCGAGAAATGATAGAGATGATTCCGGATAGAAATATGAATTAATACTGAATGACACTACAAGAAAACTGCTAATTAGCAATGGAATTTAAAGACGTCTAAAATCCGTCGCTAATTAGCAACGGATAAGTAACAATTAGTGACGGTTTTGATTTAAAAATTAAATTTTTAAAAGATTATAACTTTCGTTACAATTCCGTTGCAAATTAGCAACAAATTAATTCCGTCCTAAAATATACATGGTGAGAGAGAGAATGTGTGTCTCTTAAGAAGAAACTTTTCGGCGGAATGCTTTTTAAATAAGGGATGATTTATGCGTAACAACTTTTTGTCATATACAACAGATTAAATTGGTTGTTTGAACCATTATACTCTTGAATTAGTGAATAAACAATAATATATAGTGGGTACGTTGGTAGGGGCATAAATATACTAATCGTTATGTATGACAAAAAGTTGTGTACAAATTATTATCTTTCTTAAATACATATGACGTGGGATTGAATCTGTTTAAACATGAGGGATTGTTTTTGGGAGATAATCCTTACATAACAAGATTGACCATAAACAATAATTTTATGCGTCACCAACTATTACCATGTGCGTTAACTATTTATTTTTTATTATGTATGACTAAAACCAACGTAACCTGATCAGCTCCCTTTATTTTTATTCTACTATTAAAATCATTTAGCAAGCTCCTTGTTTGAATTTCTAGATATTTTATATATCGATAGTATTTTTACAGTTTATAATTTGTGGATTGAAAATTTCAAGGTTTGATTAATAATTGGGGTAAAGTTGTTACTAAGAGTTGTTTGTTAAAACAAAATTATTAAAGTATCGAATGATTTTATGGTCTGAATAAATCAAATGCTTTGTATGAAACTGCTTCTAAATGTGATATGATGTTTGATAAAGATTCTAAAAGAATAATCTGAATAATACAAATTAACATTTTAACCTTAACATTAATTTATTATATTATAAGATATGATTAGCAAGACAATATGTAAACAAATAAGTATTAGAATAAACTACTTTGTGTTTAATGATTTAAAATATACTTTAATATGAAATGATTTAACAATTTCTTCTGTTTTATATTAAGAAGCAACAATTAAACATATTAAGTATTAAAGGATTCAACATTATAGTTACATTCATAAGATTATAAAGCATGATGGTATTGTGTATTTATATGTTGAGGTGTTGGTCAATATAATGAAGCATCCTTGTACAAATGGATCTATCTTGAAGTTTTCTTGTGGTTAACAAACTAGCTTATGCATTAAGTAACAATGATCTTGGAAATATTTGACTATTGGTGAATTAAATAAAAAATTAAATATTTTAACCTTTTATTAAACAAATAAAAAAAGTACTTTATCAGTTTAATATAGTAGCTTATGAATTTAAATAATATTATTTTTCTAATTGACAATCCTGCCCCTCAACGCTGAAGCATTTATAAACGCACCAAAAGGTTATTGTAGTCTTTTACACTACATTCTGAGCTTGCATACGTCATAGCAAAATTTTTACATCACGTCATTCATATTAATTAGGGTTCCGTAATTTAGCGTGTGGTCGTGAATGTCACTCGCTGACGTTTTCTGATAGTTTCTTTGGAACCACTTGCATTTTCTACGATATATATATATATATTTAAAAAGTTTATTTAAAAACTATTTTTATTAAGAGAACCGAATGAATCAATTTTAGCCGTTCAATTTCTTTTTCTTTAATTGGATTGTTCATCAATGAATTTTTTACATGCATCCTGTCACACTCAATCCCCCCACGCTCTTCATCCATGAATTTCATTATCCAAAATCAACGGCTAAGATTGGTTCTCATGATTCTCGCAATAAAAACGGTATATATATATATATATGAGTTGTATTCAATATAGTCCATATAAAAAACATAGTTTTAAAATTTAGTATACAATCACATTTGATTTAATATATAATCATATATGAATTACGAAAATGTCACTCCACCCAAAATTTTAAAATGCATCTAGATCATTAATGTTGTTGATTTAATAGCTAAAATTAGTCTCTCAAGACTATTAATTAAATATGGACTATATTAAACATATTATATATATATATATATATATTTTTTAATTTTTTAGTTATTAGTAAACAAAAAACAGATATTATATTTTGCTATATTAATAAATGTGATGTGATGTATGGATGTACTTCTTGCCATTAGATCTCACACCCACCGAACATCGTATGGAGTCTTCTTCCTCCTGGCCGGAAAGTTTACCAAGCAATAGGATAAAAGCCATTGAAGAGTTGAAATAGGGTGAAAGTTTGACCGATAAGCTTCGAGAAGTGCTGGGTCAGCCGGAAAAGAAAAAGTCGGACCTTATGGCCGTTGACGGCGTGGTGGCACAGATCTTGGGGATGTTTGATAACACCCTTTCGATCTTGACCGCTAATGAGACAGCTTGTCGTAACTCCGGTGATGATATCAGATCTCCTAGCACTTGGGATGATGGGAAATCTGAAGATTCCGGTGAAAGCGTTAAGACTACTGCTGTACTACTGAAACCTAAAAGAGGCTGTTATAGAAGAAGGTATGTTTTATATATATCATAATAGTTCCCTCTTTAAGTTAACCGGGGTCTCAAGCTTCTGGCTTAGATGTATGTTTGTTAATTGTGTTATTGCTCGTCTTCGATGTGGTCTTTGATTGAAATCCCTATAAAAAAGAACTTATTGACCTCTCCAATATATGGCAAGATCTCCACTGGTAGGCAAGAGATTAATTATTGTCTTGTTTTTCTGAATTTTAGTACAGGGTACTAACTTTGTCTACCGGATTTCATATACAAATATTACTAATTATAGATATATATATATATATATATATATATATATATATATTTGATAATAATTATATATTGACTACGATGAACTTCAATTAACACAATTAACAAGCGAATGAAGAATAAAGCGTAGTGGACGATGAACTCGATTATTGACTACGAGCTAGTCATGACATGCAAACCAAACACTCACTACGTGGTGGCCTTAAGAAATAAATAAAAAGGCACTCTTTATGAATACTTACAAAAATTACAACTTTTTAATCTAAAACAAGATCGCTCGCATCAATCGTAGACTAAAGTGAAGTCGTTTGTTGTATGACTTAAATACAATCCGTTTACGTATTTATTTCAAGATTATAAAAAACAATCCATAGACAATAGACAAAAGTATATACGTACTATATAGTAGAAGTATTAAATTATCATATTCAAACAACGATTATTTCATTTTAAATCGGGTTATTCGAGTTTTATTTTGTGTCAAATTTATGTTATTTAATGAAAATATAAAAATGTCAATTTTTTTATGTTTCTCTTCATGGCAGTTTGATTTGAACTTGTTTTTTAACAGCAAAATGAATTTCAATAGACTGTTTGTTAAAACAGAATAATTAAATAATTCTATAGTATGAATAATTTAAAGGCTCTGTCTGAAAATGCGTCTAAATGAGACATGTCGTTTGGTAAGGGTTCTAAATAATACAAATTACCATTTAAACCTTAATATTAATTTATTATATTATAAGATATAAATATAATTGTGTAACAGGCAACGTGTGAAAGAAAGGTTATTAAAATAAAATACTTGATGCTTAATGATTTAGAATGTACATTAAGTTGAAATGATTCAACACAGTTCTTCTATTTTATTCAGCATTGTTTTTATTTAAAGGTGACAATCAAATATGCTGAATGCTGAACGATTCTGCATTCAACGATGAATGGTTCCATTTAGAAGTAAACAAACAACCCCTAAATGTGTTACTTGTTTGCAAGTGAAGGTGGAGAGCATAAACCATATGGGGAATTGCAACATCTTGATATTTCTGAGTGGAAATGGGACAAAATTATGATGGATTTTGTGACAAAGTTGCCAAAGACTTGGCGTGGTAATAACATGACGTCGGTGATCGTGGATCAGTTGACTAAGAGTGCTCACTTCTTGGTAAGAAAGGAAAGTGAAAAGTTAGAAAATCTAGCTAAGTTGTATGTAAGGGAGGTGTTCACAAGGCATAGAGTTCCCTAATCCATTACCTCTAACCGTGACATAATGTATCACGGTTTTGGCAGAAATTACCCTTGAGTACTACGTATCACCCTCAAATGGATAGGAAAAGCGAAAGAACAATTCAAATGCTCGAACACATGTTAAGAGCTTGCGTGATTGATTTTGGTGGTAGTTGCGATACTCATCTAACACTAGTGGAGTTTGCCTACAATAACACTTACCATGCGAGTATCGATATGGCACCTTACGAAATGCTCTACGAGAGGAAGTGACGTACTCCTGCTTGTTGGTTGAAACCCGGAGAAAAGAAATTTGTTAGACCCGAGGGGATAAAGTAGTGGTTGTTTGTGATCGGTTACGAGTAGCTCGGGAAAGACAAAAATAGTATTTAGATAAAAAGCAAAAACAGAAGACTTTTGAGGCGGGCGAGATAGTTATGCTTAAAGTCTTACCATAGAAGGGTATCATACGGTTCGGGAAGCGTGGTAAACTAGGACCTTGGCTTATTGGTTCATTCACAATGCTCGAATGGATTAAAGATTAATCCTCTAGGTTAGAGCTACCGACAGAGTTGGAGGGAATTCATGATGTGTTCCACCTCTACTACTTACAAAAGGGCTGTGACCTATGTATGAACTTCGGGTGGATGAATATTAATGGTTGATAGAGGAACCAGTAACAATACTTGACAGACAGACAAAACAACTGAGAAAGAAATGGGTCAAGTTGGTTAAAATGCAGTGGAAGAACAAACATGGGTCGGATGTGACTTGGGAGATGAAGGAAGATATGAAGGTTCGGTATCCTTAGTTATTTGCTTCGGCATCAGAAGATTCTAGGACGGAATCTTTTTAAGGGGAGGAGGATTGTGATGACCAAGATTTCTGAGGTATTATTTATAGAAATATTAGGCCACTGATGTGCGTGAATCAGATCAGGTTTTATATTTACAAAAAGGAATAACCAAAATACTGACTACAACACAAATAGACAAGTGTACATAATCGTATCGTAGTATAGTTTTAGTAAGACCGAGTGTCGAACACTTGAGAACGAGTAAGATTTCAGATTTAGTTATGTAACGCCCCAAATTCCATTACTTGGAAATATTAAGATCAAACACATATAAGTGTTCGCATCTGAAAGTGTGACATAAAAGTGGAAGCATAACTTGTTTTAAATCCTGATGTATCAAAAGATACGCACATAAATACTGTCACAGGTTTAGTACCAAAAACTTGATGTTTACAAACCGGGCATTAAGTGTTTCAAAGAGTTTATCAAACAGGTGTCAAACCGAAGCTTTGCCCTTGCCTTTGTTAAAACCTGCAAATCATTTTAAAAATAGTATCTGATAAGCTACAGAGCTTAGTGAGTAAGACAGACTAAACATCATGTAAACACACATATTAAATCATACGAAGACAATACACATATGTCTGGCAATCAATGCTAGCCTCTGGTTCTAGACCCAAGGTAGCAACATAGGTCACGGTACTGTACTGCATCTGAGCCTTACTACACATAGCAGTATGCTTACATATGAAATTACGCATTCTGCTGATATGATGTGAAGTCTAGAAGACTCACCTTCTGATTAATATTATGCAATGATCCACAGATGTCAATGATACAGGTAATATGCCAATTACCTGCTATATAAACAATACATAAAATCACTTAAGGACATTCTGATCTGAAATGGGGCCTACACGGGCCGTGTATCCCCACACGGGCCGTGTCCTTTAAATGCTACACGACCTAAGCTGGCAACATGGCCAGTGTGGTCTACTCACCCTACATGGTCCGTGTATCTCTACACGGGCTGTGTACCTCTCATGCTACACGGTCATGTAGCCCTACATGGCCTTGTGACCGCCTTACACACTACACGGCCGTGTACCGCTACACGGGCCGTGTACACTACAGACCCAGCAGACTGTTCTTAGCAAGAACTGTCGGATTTCACTAAAAAAATCCGCTAATATCATCATAAAACCGACTAAAGGTGTTTTCCTACACCTCATACAGCTGATAAACATAATCTAAACAATAACAAACATCCCTAACATGATTTCACTATTGAATCATGTGTTTAAACTCATAAACTTCAAGAAAATGATAAAAGATCTTACCTTAAGCTTCAAGAAAGAGTATGTTCTGTTAAAGCTAGCTGATACTTCTGCCTTTGATCAAAATCCAAGAAGAGAGCTTACTAGGAGCTGTGAAGACTTTGACTCCTAAGGTCAAAGTTGGTGGTATATATATATATATACAAGTTTCCCTTAATTACATAACCGGTCCCTTGACTACTCAAGTTCCATTTTGACGTTTTGGCCCCTCTAGTTTATAACCACATCTTATCACATATATTCGTTTAAAACTTATATAACACTTAGTACATTTCTCGTGTTAACTTATAAATAAAATTCTAGATGTTACAAATTATTAATTAGTCTTCCCCTAGAAAACTGAAGTGGTAACCTTCGTCTATCTGCGTAACTTTTTTTGCTTGCTCTGGGCGGCTAACAATTTATTTCATAGTTTCTGAATCTATTCTGTCTTTCACTGCACCATTTTTGTACTACCCCACTCATTCTGACCCACATTATTCAATAAGCTGGAGTTTGAAATTAATATCATTTAGTTTCATATGTTGACTTCCTGATGCTTGACTAATATCTGTTATAATGCGAAACCCTGTCAAAAAGCAATTATATACCCCAGTTTTATTCTGAATCAATAACACAATCATAAATTATGCTTTCCATCATGTATATTTCTTTCATTCTGACTGTACTCTGATGAAGCTTAATCCTTAACTTTATATGAAGTCTGTTCCAAATTCTGGAAGTGAATCAGATATCACTGTCTGAATCAATAAACACTGATATACTATTACATAATACAATCTGTTTCACATACACATATGTCAAATGCTCTGAAGATTAAGTTTCTCTAATGGAAACCAAATGCACATTTTTAATTAACCTGCCTACAACCACCCATATCACATTATAACCTCATAGGGTTTTTGGGTAATTTGGCATTCGGGTTCATAATAATATTTCCAGATATGATTTCTGACATTTAGCTTTTTTTCGTACACATTCATAAATATTTCTCCACTTATCTGACTACATCTTGTTTCATATCCAGTCAACAATAATCTACCCTCAGATCTTTATACAGTTGATGGCTTTTAACTAAATAGAAACCTAAACTTGTGAGCTTCATTTAGCTGTATCTGACCTTCATCTCCATAACCTGATACTCATAAACGGTCATATCAAATCAGTTTATCACGGCTGTCTCTAATCGGATTAATTACTTGTCATGCTTATCCATTCCTTAATACACTTTTCACTTTCGATCATTTTTGACTGATTTGTACTCATTACATTTGAATATGAGCGTTGTAACTATCATTTAAATGACTAATCTCATCTAAGTATGGTTTCTGATTTTTTTTTGCTCAAACTATCGGCTATAATCATTAGCCTTTTCTGAATAATATAATATTTCAAACTTTTATAATTAGTGTAAACGGTACTCCTTTCATTGTAATAACAATGTCTCCATATTTATAATAGCAAAACCATTGCAACTAGCTCTCTATCATGAGTCATGTAACTATCTCTGTGCGGTTTTAACTATCTAGAAATGCAAACAATAATTCTGCCCCTCTGCATTCATCCAAACCACTGTACGAGGCATCACACAATGCTATCATCTTTTCAATCAATTCAGGTAGTACAAACTGTTGCTTCACATAATTTCTGCAAATAATCCCATAGAAGCAAATAGGGTGCCCTCACAGGGCTGTTCTCTCTTCAATTCCTAGGAGTGCTTCTCATTGTTGCTGTTGATTACTTTCGGGTTCTTTGGCGGCTCCTAATTCATCACCTTCTCTATTTCTCAGAATTCATCTCGATCCATTTCTACTAATAAATTGTCTAAAGAATTTCATTCCTTATATCTTGAAATTCACATTGCAAGCTCAACATATATCTATCCCTGTTCTGTGTCACTAAGACTTTTCAAACATGATTCTCATGATCTGCTAAACCCCTGAAATAAATACGTATATCGTTGATGAACACAATTACTGACTTACTTAACATTGACCTATACACCCTATTCATTTAATACATAATCACTGCTGGTGCGGTAGCAAGGCCAAAAAGCATCATAACCACTTCAAAATACCTAAACATTTTCTGAACACAGTTTAAGGAATGTCATCCATTCTGATCTTAGACTGATGAAAATCCGACCTTGAGTCAGCTTTGACAACCACTTTACTGTAACACCGTATTTTCACCCATAAAATTTTCACTTTTAAATACACTGCGGAAGCGTTTACCAAAACATAAAAGTATTTACAACTGAAGTTAAACCACTGTTTAACAAAACCAATCAGTTTAAAATACAGTATTACAAAAACTACGGGTCGTCACAATTCCGATCAGAGTGCCTGTCAATTATTCCCCAGGCTACACCCCCTCACAACTAAACCGCAGAACTCACCAGCCACCTGTAAAAGTAGTGAGAGGTGGGTGATTAGCACAAAGCTAAGTGAATGGAAGTAAACCACCACAGATATACTAGCAAGTAACCGCATGATATCAACAACAGTAAGCACATAATCACCCTTTGCCTCACGAGAAGACCGGCGGTTCTGCAGGAACCTACAACCAATGCCGGCCAAGCAAAGGTTTACTGACAGTCTATTTGCTATTCTCACACGGTATTATCTTAAGTTGCAACGAATGCCTCAAAAGACCACAATACTGATTAGCTGAAAGCAAACAAACCCAGCCCAATATGCCCAGCCGATAGCTGACTTCACAATAGGCGCAACAATCAATTAACATATCACAGTTAATCAATTAACAGACAAACAGTCTATCCATGCATCAATCCACGTACAGTTGCAACCAAACCTGTTACAACTAATATCACCCGTGAGTAAACATCCACTCACCTCGAGTTCTCGAACTCCCACTCAGTGGTCTAATATTACTGAGGCTTGTCCTTTCCTGAGATCAGATTAAACTAAAATCAGTAACCGATTCATAAATATATACCAAACACATATATCTATATCCTTTAATCAAACATAAACATGTATGATTCATATATGCATAAACATATAACCCATAGCATTAAATAATGCAAATAACCAAGAATCCCACAAATCTGAGAACGCGTCGCGTCGTGACCATCAACGCGTCGCGTTGCGACACTCCTTTGAGCAGCCCCTTCGCACCAAGACTTCGAACAGTTCACTTCGAATTCGAACCCGACGCGTCGCGTCGCGACAAGCCTTCGAGCGGCCAACCTTCGAATGCAAAGTCCCTTACTCCGAACCACCATCTTTCAAATTCGAAACACCCGGTCACACCGCGACGTTGCGATTTCCAGATTCTTACTTCATCTTCTTCATCGTGAAACCCACAAAACTCAATAGCCACAATATGCAGTTTATTCAAGAAACTCTGTAAATCAATTTCTAATATTTCTAAACACAAATAAACATCATTTAACATGTTTAGATCTATCAAGAACACATTTAAATCATTAAAATCCGCAAGAACCACAAACCACAAAACCCACTTATGAAGGTTTTCTTTATATTCATCCATGGTAATTCACCATATAACCCAACAACTAGCATGTTAAACATGTTTTCATGATTTCTAAACAAACAAAGAAACATACTAACCTTTTCTTGAATTAACAACCCACAAGATCC
Source organism: Dittrichia graveolens (assembly GCA_038502395.1). Lineage (NCBI taxonomy): Eukaryota > Viridiplantae > Streptophyta > Magnoliopsida > Asterales > Asteraceae > Dittrichia > Dittrichia graveolens. Next base: position 61,452,800 of record JARJIL010000007.1, on the reverse strand, counting down.
AACTTTCAAGTTCTAGCTTTCTTGTTCTTTTCTCTCAAAACACACACTAAGATATTTCAATATGTTCCTTACACTTGAAGCTTCTCAAATAAAAACCCACGTAATGTTTCCTCAACCCTTGTAGCATGATGTGTCACAATACATGCACATGCAAACATACACACATACTTGCATACATACATACTTAAATACATATATATATATATATATATATATCCGTACACATATATATATATAAATAAATATCTAAACTTTAATTAAGTAATTTAATAATTAATCCAATTAAATCCATTAGTAAATAATTAAACTTATAATCAAATACTAATCACGTATAAACGTACCTTGGCCTACACAACGACTAGACCCAAAACCAGGATGTTACATTTACCCCATTATAACTGATCAAGTAATTCACATATTCTGAACAACGAACATATATTCTTGATAACCTTATTGAGCTCATAATAATTAATACACATAATATAAGTACACACTGGGTCTTATCAACCCCCTCATTTAACAATTCTTGAAATCGTTTCAATAATTCATGTATCTCTGAAGGAGCGAGTCTGTACGTAGTTCTCGTAATCAGTGAAGCTTTCAACACCACACAAATTCTAAACATACTCTGTCTGTCTGGCAGTAACCTTGGTAATTCCTTGAATTACATATCAAGATACTCACATATTACTTTCACATCTTTTTAGCTCATCTGTTCTTCTTTAATTTAATATTTATAACATAAGTTGAGAAAATAATGTATCCATACTGAAGATACTTCCCAGCTTTTGAAACTAAACACCTATATAACCTTCCTGTTTTGACTTTAGCACATATAATTAGTTCTTCCCCACTTGGGATATGAACTCGTATCACTTCTGTTAACATAATATCATAACCTGGTTATAATATAACTAGTCCATTCCAATTACTATTTGGAGCTCACTCATATTCATAGGTACAAAATACTCATCACCCATACTTCAACCAATAACACAAAATCTTCTTTGATTTTTCCTCCTTCAACATTTTATTATCTAAGAAAATTACATACCGGTTCTACATAATTTACATACATTTTAAAAGAAACCTTACATCGTATCCACTTATTTATTTAATATCTCAACTGACAAATTCCAGCTAGTTAGGACATTCTGAGGACTCATGCCCGTACTGAGCACAGTCATAACAAAACTTTCCTAAGGATAAACAATCCTTATAATTATGTCATACTTCTCCACACGTATAACAACCTTTAGTTTTATATTTACATTGACCCGTATGGTTCTTACCACAAGTCTCGCATCCTGTTCTTCTATGGGATCCCTCGGCTTTCACCTCCATTTTATCCTCCTTTATCTCATTAATCATTTCATCCTTTAGTATATGAAATTCTTCTCGAACTACACTTCTTATCTCATTCTTCATTTCTGTCATAATAGACGGCATAACTGTCTTAATACATTTTCCAAACTCATCCGAGACGACACCCCTAAGGTGTTTGGTAGGTATGGCTCCACGCCTTTCCCCATAAAGGGAAATATAGTCTTCAACCTCTCCTATGGTAATCATGTCAAGGTTTCCTTCATTTTCTGTTCTAGGATTCGCATTAGGATCCATTACACTGTAACAAAACAATTATTGGTTAATCATAATATCAATCACATCTCGCACCATTAAACTTGCCTTTATTTCACAAACACTCTACTCATTTACCGTCTTTGAATAATATTGTAGATTATACCAATACATACCTCTTTCCACTTTGTTTTAATTTACTTCTCTTAGTTCTCATAATAACTTCATGTACATGACATCTGTATATTTTGCTTTATTACCACTCTTATCACTACATCATATATTACATTATTCCTTGAAACATAGAGTTTCAGTAATTATTATACCTTCACAAATAATAATTTGGGGCTAATAATTAACCCTTTCACCTTTTATAATTAATCTTGATACTGACCCTTTTCTGATCACTTCTTTGTTCTTTCATCTGTTCTATAACTCATACAATAATATATGGCATAAACTCTGTCTCATCACTTTACTAAGTTTTCTGCACTAGATTCTCCAAATGTAGGTTCTGATATTTAACAATTTATATCTGGGGCTCAAACACCCTATCATGCTATATTCTTATAAGAATACACTCACTTGTAATACTAATTTTTATCCCTTCGTGTGTGTGACTATATTCACCTTTAAGGTTATACACTACTCTTGAACCTCCTGTGTTTACCATTTTGGTATTATAGATAAAGCATTAAGGCAATAGGTAGCTTTACCACACTACCCTCTATAACAAACAATTATTAGTACATCCAATATATCAGTACACCTACTATCAAATCCAAAGTATTTCCATACATACTAAGGCATTCTATATATATATATATATATATATATATATATATTCTCAAGTGTACTATCTTTACAAGTACCCTTCACCCGATTCAAAAGATTCCTCATGATTCTATTAAATTCCAACATGTATCATGTGTTTGTATAATATGGGCCCTTATATTACTCTAAACACACTATACACGTTCAATCTTAGCTTTATCACAAAAAGTCCCGATTCACAGGTTTAGGCCATGTATCACCAATGAAATATATCACCGATTCATATAACAATTTAATTTATCATGATTGCACATATAAATCCAACCTTTAACAGTTGTATACATATATAACATATCTGTCTTAAACATATCCTGTACTCGCATATAATGCTCACATAATACATAATCAATATATTTGCTAGTATACTCACCAAGCTGCAAGCCTCCAGTTTGACAATTTTCAAAATCCGTAGAACCATGGTTTAAGTCCAGAATGTGTCTTGTACACATCCAGATCCCTTAAACCGTGGCTCTGATACCAAGTTGTAACGCCCCAAATTCCATTACTTGGAAATATTAAGATCAAACACATGTAAGTGTTCGCATCTGAAAGTGTGACATAAAAGCGGAAGCATAACTTGTTTTAAATCTTGATGTATCAAAAGATACGCACATAAATACTGTCACAGGTTTGGTACCAAAAACTTGATGTTTACAAACCGGGCGTTAAGTGTTTCAAAGAGTTTATCAAACAGTAGTAAAACCCAAGCTTTGCCCTTACCTTTGTTAAAACCTGCAAATCGGCCGTGTACCTCTACACGGGCCTTGTACCTCTCATGCTACACGGTCATGTAGCCCTACATGGCCTTGTGACCGCCTTACACACTACACGGCCATGTACCGCTACACGGGCTGTGTACAGCTACACGGGCTGTGTACACTACAGACCCAGCAGACTGTTCTTAGCAAGAACTGTCGGATTTCACCAAAAATCCGCTAATATCATCATAAAACCGACTAGAGGTGTTTTCCTACACCTCATACAGCTGATAAACATAATCTAAACAATAACAAACATCCCTAACATGATTTCACTATTGAATCATGTGTTTAAACTCATAAACTTCAAGAAAATGATAAAAGATCTTACCTTAAGCTTCAAGAAAGAGTATGTTCTGTTAAAGCTAGCTGATACTTCTGCCTTTGATCCAAATCCAAGAAGAGAGCTTACTAGGAGCTGTAATACGTGAGTTTTGGAAGTGGAAATGAAGACTTTGACTCCTAAGGTCAAAGTTGGTGGTATATATATATATATATATATATATATATATATATATATATATACATACAAGTTTTCCTTAATTACATAACTGGTCCCTTGACTACTCAAGTTTCATTTTGACGTTTTGGCCCCTCTAGTTTATAACTACATCTGATCACATATATTCATTTATAACTTATATAACACTTAGTATATTTCTCGTATTAACTTATAAATAAAATTCTGGATATTACAAATTATTAATTAGTCTAAAGAAAACGAGTAAATAAGGGAATTTGGGAATAAAAATAAGAATGCAATCAAATATTAATTAGATAAAAGAGAAAATAATCTAAAAGTAAGATAAAGCTGAGAGCTTAGAATGGAAACAATCAATACGAAGTATTGTCACCTAAACTCGATTACCCCCTTGTCTATCATCACTCTCATGGAAGTGCAATTGATATTATTCATTAAATACATATTTCTAAATTAGCTATATCTCTTGGTCAGACTCCTAACTCTATAATTATAGAAACATTAACCCAATGGTCATGGCATTAACTATCCCTATAATTAGTCAATAGATTCGTATGAAGCTAGACTTAATCTATTGATTTGTATTGGTCACAAAATCAATTAATTAACACCGAATTGTCATCGCATGCAATTTTCAAACACATTAAAGTTTAATTCTTTATAACCTAACCCTAGGATATGGTCAATCACTTGTCATGAATCCTAATGGTCATATAAACTCATGATTAAAGCAAACATCGATAGAATGGTCATCTCAACTATGAAATACTTAGCAATAGGCATAAAGATCAAAACTTTAACACGAATGGATCTTTGAAAAAACTAAACATGATAAATTATACAATTACTAAACATCCGGGTCCATGAAAATCAAACCAATAAACAAGGGTTCATCAAATCAAGGTAAAAAATAGAAAACCTAGCCCATAGACAGACTAGAACACATAAAAAACGAAAAAGAACAGAACTTGCAAACTATTATAGACTGATGGGGGCAAACCCAAGTCAATCCCGTCAATTTTGTGGTCTTCCTCTTCGTTATTGAGCTCCAAATCTTCTCTCGGGCCTTGAAATCACTTCTGGGCGTCCTCAGCTGTCATATGGAAAGCCTAGAATCGCATGCATGTACCTTGGGTCGAAAATAGTGCTGTACTTATAGATTTCACGTTTCGGCACTGACGCGTCGCGTTTACATTTAAGACGCATCGCGTCAGACAATCAATTCGCGACATTTTCGAACTTTTCAACGGACGCGTTGCGCTGGACATTATTAACACGTCGTGTTGGAGATTAATGAAATATTCTCCTAAGTATGATTGTAGCCACCTGAGTCTAGTTTTCGTGGCCTTTTGAATCACCTAATCCGAGTTCGTATCTGTGAGATATGATCAAAATAGTGAAGGTGTGTCGGAGGTGACAACTTTTCTCATTTCCTCCGTTTCTTCGATTTTTTCCTCAAAACTTTTCATAACCCTACTTTTTAAACTGAAAACCAACAATTCAAGGTATTAAATATCGTTTTACTTATTTATGAACAATAACAGACTAAAATATAACAGATATCGCTTAAAATATGTATCTAAATATGACGATATATAGCTGTTATATATATATAACGGCTATTTGAACATTGTATTTTTTTTCTTCTGAACGTTGAGAACGTAAAAAAAACCAGCTTTGGGTTGATAGGGTGGGTTAACCGGTGAGTGGAAACCCGAAGGACCCCCGTAGGGGTGTTCCCTCTACACCCGAATTTACCCAATGGAAGTCGAATGGCTTCGGGTTAACCACTACGCGCGGATGATATCGTCATATTTAGATACATAACCATTCCTCAACACTTTTAATTCTCCTCTAAATACATAACCACCCTCAACACTTTTTATCCAAAATTCTCCTCTAAATATGGCATCTCCACCGCATGCTTCATCGAGTAGTCAAAAACCAAGAGACGCATAATAATCTTCGATCAGATTTGGTCGAGCGCGCATATTTCACGTATCCAAGTTTTGGACAACGAAGACAAATATATATTTTTATTTATTAATTTTGGTTTAGAGTTTTGTAATTTTTGTTTTATAATAATAATATTTTTATTAATGTTATGAACTTTTTATTTATATTATTTGCTATATTTTTATTTTTATAGAATTGTTTAAATATTTTATTTAATATATAAATGTATAATTAAATAAATTTAAAAAAATGAGAAAAAGATAGGGTTGATTTGTGATGGGTGCTACTTAGGTTTTGAGTTGATTTTGGTTAGAAAAGTAAAATTAAAAAAAAGCTGATTTGTCATTAATTTAGATTGATTTGGATTGGGATTTGCTATACTCTTGGTCTTATATTCTTTTTCCATTAATTATTGTTTAAGTAAATAATGAATTGGTTGTTAATTTATTGGATATTATTTTGTTTAGTGGTCTATAGATGTGTAAAAAGAAAAAAGGAATCAAGTGTAGGGACTAAAAGGGAACCATGGAAAATCTTTAAGGATTAGTTGTGTGATTAAGTCTAATATTACATTCGGGTTAATCACTTTCGGCAGCATCATTTGGTACCTACGGTAGTTTCAAAAGAACAAGTTTGTGGATACGATCAGTCAAGAGCAAGAGAAGATTCAAGAAATTCGAGTTGTGGCTTGAAGCTATCATCATCAAGTAAGTAATTTTTATTGTATATATTAAACTTATATTTTTTTATATAATTAAAATACGTAAAATAATAATAAATTAAAAGTTCAATACACATAATAACATTTTTATAAAATGAATACACATTAATATTTAAGATATAAATTAATACATTTTATACAAATCAAACCAAAAAAAAACTACGACATCTAATGTAACATTCAAATTAAGAAAGTCATGGGTGATACTCATATGGTCTTTTACACAACATTCAGAGCATGCATACGTCATAGCAAAACGATGACATGACGTCATTAATATTTTACCCATTCGAAAGTAACAGCATGCATCTCTGTTTTAATTAGGGTTCCCTAATTTAGCGCGTGGTCGTGGATATCACTCATCTAATGTTTTTCGATAATTTCTTTGGAACCACTTGCATTTTCTACGATATATATGTTTTTTTTATTTTCGTACTTCTTAATTAACAAAAAAATATATTATATTTTTCTATATTCATCGATAAATGTGATCTAGGGATGTACTTATATCTCTTGGCCGGAAAGTTTACCAAGCAATCAGATTAAAGCCATTGAAGAGTTGACGAAAGGCCAAAGTTTGACCGATAAGCCCCGAGAAATGCTGCGTCAGCCGGAAAAGATCAAGTCGGACCTCATGCCCGTTGACTGCGTGGTGGCACAGATCTTCGGGATGTTTGATAACACCTTTTCGATCTCGACTGGCGATGAGACTGGTCTTAACTCCGTTGATAATATCAGATCTCCGAGCAGTTGGTACGATTGGAAAAGAAGGTATCAGATCTCCGGTGAACGCGTTAAGACTACTGCTGTACCACTAAAACCCAAAAGACTCCGTTATAAAAGAAGGTATGTTTTATATCATGATGTATTTTAGCTCATATAACTAATAATAATAATAAACGGGTAAATGGAGGGTGTTTGTGTTTAAGTTATTGAAAACTGACGAGCTTTTAGTTCAGAGGTACGCCGCCTAATTAGTATATCCGTGGTGGTTTTTGAAATATCTCCTGGACGAAACCCATAACTATCAACAACTCCCCTCGAAAGTTATATAACTAGATATGAATTATTATCTTGTTTTTCTGAATTATAATGCAAGTTACTTAATTATCTCTACCTGATTTTATGTAGAAATATTACTAGTTATAGATTTAAACCTAAGTTTCTTGTTCTCACAGACACATATATACGCATATACATATAGTTATATATATTGTGTGTGTATATATATATATATATATTGAGAGGTAAGATCAAATAAGAACATGCACCTCCTAACATGAGAACGTAGAGAACAGTTTATAGCTCTTGATCTTTATTTAATGGCTGAGATTAATCTTAGTTAATTAAGGTATGTTGAATTTTAATGATTTTATTTAATTAAAGTAAGTTGATTTTAAATCTTTTATTTATTTAATTAAATTATTAACTTACAATTGTTTTCATCATCTTTATTTAACAATTATATATTTTGTTTGGGCAAATATAGAAAAAATGTTGCGATGGTCACCAAAGAGATTTCTACTTTGATTGATGATGGTTATGCGTGGAGAAAGTACGGACAAAAAGTGATTCTCAACTCAAAACATCAAAGGTTTGTCTTTTGCTATTAGATTGAATATTTTAATAAATCATTATTTATTTACTTAAATATTATATTGAGTTAGAAGGGTTAAAGTGGAAGGTTATAATTAAAATAAAACATAACTTTTGCTACATGAAATATAAATCACAATAGTAATAATACTACTTTAGATTTAAGAGTTATATAGTAATATAGATTATAGAAAAACATGTTACAAGAAATGTCAACACTACGAAAAGGATATTTAGGCCTGATTTTGATGGCCGATATGAGAGGGGTGGGGGGACTTGAAAGTTGTGGATTCAATCTTTGTTAAAAACCGGGTCCGAAAGTTATTTTTAAGTATATCTTTTATATAAAAACATGGTCCGTATGTTTTCTTATAAGGTCCAAATATTTGATTTTAAGCTAAACTGGGCCTAAATCTTTACATTTTAAAAATATATATACTTTTTGTTTTTTGTTGTTTCCTACCATCGAGAAATAATTCAAAATTCAAATACTACAAAATTCAAATACTACAAGATAGAGAATGATATTATTTGATCTATTAAAACATAAATAGTTATATTATCCACCTTCATTCATTACTTTATCATATCTGCTTTGTAATTCAGCTTGTATCAAAGTAGCTAGGCACAACCTTAACAATCTACAAATAATATGGACATGAATAAGAATCATATAGCTTATAAGATGAACACCATGTAACAAACAACCCTTTAAAGATGAAAACTTTCTTATAAAGATAAAGAAAAATGAACAACATTAAATATAACTAATAAACAAAGTCTTGGAACAATAGGTTGTTAAGTAAGCTAATTAATGAATCCTATAAAAACCAAATATCACTCAAATAAAGCCAACATAGACATAAATATAATTTCATATGAGCATTTGAACTTAAATTTAATATCAAGATCAAGAAATTAGCCAATGTCTGATTTTCATGGAGAAACCTACTTTCCAATTTTCATACCAAAATTATGAGATGCTAAAACTATGGGCTTATTTAGAGCTAAAGAATCTTTTTGCAAATGATATTTTAGATGTTTTATATACTATCATTATGTTTTAGAAGCAATTTTAAACTTCTAATGTAGTAAAAAAAAGAAAAAGAAAGAAAACTTACGATAATATCATATATCTTTGTACTCTAATTTTTTATAAGCAAACAAGACCAGAATGTCAGTAGTTGAATTTATAACTTCTTACTCAACTTCCTGAATCAAATCATTACTTAGTGAATTAATTAAGGCTAGCTTATATAACCGAACTAATCTACAAGCATCTATATAGTTCCACATTTAGTTTGGTTGTAGATAAGTCATTCATGACAAGGATATAAAATGAACAATTGCCTTTAGAGGGCTATTTCTAAGTTTAAAATCAAAACTCCATCCATGTACCAGATCATTCTAACAAGAACGTAATAAGGAATGACAAGAACAAAATATATCCAATATATACTAGCATTAATGGTAAATGGTATTGTCTAAGAGGCAAAGCTAAATAGAAATAATTATTTGTGTGGACCAGCTACAACCTCCAAAACAACATCTCCTTCATTAATGGTAGATCAGATTGGTTTATGTCCAAGTTCTTTCTCTTGCAATTTCTTTCTCCTGCATGTGTGGAATGTTTTAAAGATGTTAAGAATCTGGCACATGTTTTATGCTTTCCAAGATCATGCAATTATCCTGTATATCACTATCATATTATCAACAAATCATTCATAATATAGAGAGAAGAACAAGATATGTTTTAACATAATATAGGAGTCAAACTTTTTTTATTCCATACTTAAATTTGGTACATACATATATATAGATGAGGGTGGCGGTGGTTGGAGGTGGTTGGAGGAATGTTTTTTTATTCCTCCAAATACGACCGACTTCTATGTGTGCGTAAACACACACTAATATATAATTACATAATCATAAGTCTAATAATAATACATAAATAAATGTCTTTCTTAATGAACTAACTATACTTTGATTATATCATTATTTAGAGGGTTCCAACAATCTTCCTGCGTAATGATATAATTAATGTTCTTTGTTTCTTGATCCTCTTTGTTCATGCTTTCTTCAAAAATTTTAATCCTTGGTGCTGATTTCATAATGGCTTTTCGGTTGCTATTTTGAACAAAATTCCAGCAGGGTTAGTGCCGCTATCTTGGTTTCAATTTTCGTCCCGACTTCTCTTGATTTCTCTTTTGCTCAAGAGTTTTAGCGGGTTAGCACCGTCATGGTGGGGTTAGCATAATGAAAAATGAAATTGTTAGAAATCTTCAACCAAAAAAACAAAGAGGTAACATTTTATACGGAATGATCGAACTAATTAAATATAGATGAAATCTAGTGGGAAACATGTTTTCCTATTGATATATTCCTGCTGCCTAGCTATTTGAATCACAAATTTATAAGTTCATAATGTAGCAATCTGTACTCTCTAGGATGTGCCACTCACAGCCTATAAAGTTTATATTAATGTTTTAAGAAAGGTGTTTCATATATGAAATTTTACACATGTACTATTCACTGAACCGAGTTAAGGAGGCATATCATTGAACACACATGGCTTTCTATCAAGATGTAAATGATCATCACCTAGTAAAGAAAGACCTGCATAGTAAGAAAATCCAGTTCAGCCCAATAAAGGATAGAGCTTGTGAAGATATAAGGATAGAAATAAGGTTTTTAATCATTATAAAGCATAGAGCTTATGAAGAAAATGTTATAGGCATTCAAGTTAAAAAACAACACTAATTATTATGTTTGTTATGTCATCGCTTCCTTTTAGTCATCTAAAAGACTCATTTCTTTTGTTTAACTAAGTTAATTTATAACCTGTTAACCCCGGCCCTTGCATATTTGTCATCCAAAAAGAATGAATTACTTATTTTTTGCCTTTTGAATAACTCAATTCTCTCCTGCATCAAACAGATATTTAGTCATGTTGCAGATAAATGGGGAAGAAGACAAATATAGTTTCAACTTTGAGAGAGTAATATTACGTGGTTTGTTTGAAATGACTTTGGCACAAAATATATCATTGATACATATAATTTGTAGCTGAACATGATACATGTGAGTTTGAATCTTACCAAATAAAAGAATAATGGAACTGGATACACGTGAGTTTGGATCATACCAAATAAAACATCAAGTATATGAAGAAGCAAGAAAAATAGACCAAATCACAACCTTATCATAAATTAACCACCACGAAGAAACTATACAAACAAAAATTCAACCCAAGAAACCAAACAACAATTAAGAAAGATATACAAACAAAAGTCAAATAGAACTTGCAGTAAACAGAATAAAAAATACATGGAAAGAAACACAACAAAACATTCCAACAAAGGCTAAAAAACTAAAACCACCGGAAAATTAACCGCAAAAATTGAAGCAAAAATGAAACTAGAAAACTAAGCTCGGGAAAATCCGATTAAGAAGCAAGTGTCGAGTGTGAGAGGCTCTACTCAACTTCGTTTGCTCTAAAATTCAAATGAAACCGTATTTTTCGCTGGTGATGTGGAATAGCGACGGCAGAATGAACATGAGGGAAAGACAAACAAGGAGAAAGTCGGATTTTGGGCAGAAGTTGGGGTCTGGGGAAGGAGAAGCAAAGAAAAGATGGGATTTAGGGTATTTTTTGCAGTTAATGGGCGGGATGAAAATATTGATGGACTCGGTTTAAAAAAAACAAGGCTTGTATGAATTGAACTTTGGATTGGTTACTATCATAAAAAATAGTGATTGAATGTTTTCGAAGATTTGAGGTGCTCTGGAACTTAGGTTTTTGACCCTGTTTTCTTCATAAAGACCAGGTCAGGATGCTTTTCAACTTTGAGAGCCGGTTTTTGTTAAACAATCGGGTCCAACTCTTTTAAAAACGCGGACAAGGCCTTTAGAGCCCGGTTTTAGGTGTATTTTTAGAAAACCAGGTCTCGATAGGGAAGTTTGAATGTCTTTTTTGTATTAGTGTATGTTTTACTAAATATTTGTTAATTACAAGCAGGAACTATTATAGGTGCACTCACAAGTTCGAGCAAGGTTACCTAGCTACCAAACAAGTTCAAAAGACCGATGATGAGCCACCAAAGTATAGAATTACCTACTATGGGCACCATAGTTGTAAAAATTTATCAAGTACCCCTCAAATAATTTTGGATTCTCCAAACCCTAGCGATAATAATTCGGTCCTTATTAATTTCAAAACAAATACAACACTTGTTGACGGTCAACAAGTTGGCCCTTTCCCGATCATGAAACATACACCTAAAGAGCGGTTTTCTTCTCTAGGTACAAAACACAACCATATTTTTTCTCTGAACGTCGATGTACCATGGGATTTGGTTACAGGAGTTCCATCGGGACCAATGTCGTCTATGATGTCTTCCGAGTTAGATCACGAGGACATTGTCTCTTCAAGGGTATTCACATCTACATGTAGTAACCATGGCTATGGGATAGATGATTTTCTTGGAAGCAATGGTTTTGGTGACATTCCCTTTGAATTTTGTTATAGCTAATTATCTTTTTGCTTTTCTTTATTCTAAATTGGATTGTTTTCATCATATACATATAGATGGTAGGATATATGTAATCTTCTTCTATATATGATATATGTACATTCATAAATTTGGTTGAATTGGATATAATTTTATCTCAATAATTTATGAGGGATTAATGATCTTATTTCCAAACCAGTACTCTATATATATATATATATATATAGTGAAAAGTTCATTTGAGAACCGTTTTTATTACGAGAACTGCGAGAACCAATCTTAGCCGTCCAATTCCCCCTCATTCAATTGGATTGCCCACCTATGAATTCCTTACATGCACCCTGCCACACCCAATCCCCCACGCTCTTCATCCATGAATTCCATTATCCAAAATAAACGGCTAAGATTGGTTCTCGCAATAAAAACGGTTCTCAAATGAACTTTCCCCTATATATATATATAGAGGTAGGATCAAATGAGAACACCTCCTAATGTGAAAACGTGGAGAACAATTTATAGCCCTTGGATGATCTTTATTTAATGGTTGAGATTAATCTTTGTTAATTAAGGTATGTTGAATTTTAATGATTTGATTTAATTAAGGTAGGATGATTTTAGATTTTCTATTTATTTAATTAAATGATTGGTCTACAAGTGTTCTCACCGTTATCCATTTAATATGTGTTCTCACCGGATCCTTCCTCTCTCTCTCTCTATATATATATATATATATATATATATATATTGTAAGAGGTGTTTTATAGTAAAAAAGATAAGAGGTAACATGGACCGTTGGATGCACAAGAAACGTCAACAAAATTAAGTCAAAATTGATGAAATCAGGTCAAAATTAAATGAGGCAGCGGGGTAGAATAGGGAGAATAAAAATTAATATACGGAATGATTTTTATGGAAAGAACAATAATTTAGGACGTGGGTTAGAAAACTGATGCACAAGCTATGAAATTAATGAAATATCTCTACAAATCTGATACAAACCAAAATTGATGCTCAGTATCAATTTATTCTAAACAAAATAAGATAATCAATCCAAACATGAAGCAAACATTCTTCCAAAATTGATGAATATGTATTCAGAAACAAGAATTTCGTACATTTTAGATGCAGAAAAAGAAAAAACAATTTGATGAATATGTTTTTGCAACGAGTTTGAACCTTTAATCAGAACTAAAAGCACATAGTCTCCATCTTCTCGACATCTGATTTGCATCAAAATTGAAAATTTTCTACAAAGGGTAACGACGCATACAAAATATTCGACCAACAATTTACATCAAAATTGATCTCAAAAGTTGTACACAAAGTAATAAATGATGAACCAACGAGAAGAAGATGAATAATTATACACAACCGGAGAAATTAATCTAAAAATAGTTATATGTTATAAGAAATTTAATCTCAATAATGTTGAATTATTATGCATGTTGATGAAAAGAATTGTTGATACAGAAACGAAAGTTATAAAAATCAAATTGATGAACAACGCTAAGCACCTGACAAGCTAAAGCCTAGAGCAATTGATGAACTAGAACAAAAATGACGTAGATTACAAAAAGTGATACAGATTTAATTCACAATCCAAACTTGTAGCAATATTATCCTAAAATTGATGAATAGGTACAAAAACAAGAAACAAAATGAATGCAATTTACCAATTTACATTGAACATAGAAGATTTACAATCTAAACTTGCAGCAAATATTCACCCAAAATTGATGAATATGTACAAAAAACAAGAACAGAACTCATTGAGATTCTAAAAAAGAAAAACACATAGATTTAATAACCCATATTCAACGACCAACAAATTGATAAATAATAAGAAATTAACTTAAAGTCGAGTCTTTCAAAATGATACATGAGAATTTTATAAATGATGAACACTTTTAACACTTAAACACACTGATGAACTAAAAATAGTATTCAACAAAGGCTGTAAATCATTTGCAGAGAAAAGCCTCAGAAGATATATCGCTAGTTGTGATTCCGATAAGGCGAAGCTTAAGAGTGTTGCTGTTATATCTCAATCGTTGATGTGGAGATCGCCGCTAATCGATGTTGGTGGCCGCTGTGTATCAATCGCACAAGGGCTATGATACTAGAGTGCTTAGTCTTCATCACCGTTGAAGCCTAAGGATGCGAGAGGACATCGGAAATGACATAGGGGTGCGGATGCGAGAGGAAGGTGTTGGGCGATAATCAAGCGGCGACATTGTTGTCGCCAAATTTGAACCAGTTGTTGTTTAGGGTTCTTAAATGAGGGGGAAAGGTCCGAAGATTCAGAAAGAGAGAGTATTTTGTGAATTAGATTCCCAAAATACCCTTTTAATAATATAGCCACGTGTCAACTTTAAGTTGCCTCTTACACCTCTTACAAAAACACATCTTACTTGATCCTATCCCTATATATATATATATATATATATATAGGGGAGGGTTCATTTAAGAACCGTTTTTATTGCGAGAACCGTGAGAACCAATCTTAGCCGTTCATTTTGGATAATGAAACTCATGGATGAAGAGCGTGGGAGGATTGAGTGTGGCAGGGTGCATGTAAGGAATTCATGGGTTGGCAATGCAATTAAAGGAGGGGAAATTGGACGGCTAGATTGGTTCTCGCGGTTCTCACAATAAAAATGGTTCTCAAATGAACTTCTTCCTATATATATATATATGTGTGTGTGTGTGTGTGTATGCATGATCGCGTGATTTATGTGTAAGTATATGATTGAGAAAAGTAGCTATAGGTCCAATAAAAATCTAATCATTTGTAAATCATGTCAAGATCAATTAATTAGGTTATCTTGTTGAGTGTTAGGGGGTGTTTGGTATGTGGAAAGGGAAAGGGAAAAAAGGGTTTCTCTTGTTTGGGTGTATTTGAGGCGGAGAAATGGAGAGAAATCTCATTTCTCTTTCCCGGTTGTCTTTGTAAAATCATTTCTCTCCATTTTGAGGAGAAAAGGCGAGATTTGGCGTTGATGTCGTTGTTGTTGCGATGTCTGTATACTTGCGATGTCTATGGTGTCGATGTCGTCGTCGTCGCGATGTAACCCTAATCGTCGCCGTCGTCGTCTGTTGCGATGTCTCCGTCGTCGTCATCGCGATGTAACCCTAGTCGTTGCCGTCGTCGTCTGTTGCGATGTCCCCGTCGTCGTCGTCGCGATGTAACCCTAGTCGTTGCCGTCGTCGTCTGTTGCGATGTCGCCGTCGTCGTCGTCGCGATGTAACCCTAGTCGTTGTCGTCGTCGTCTGTTTCAATTTCGCCGTCGTCGTCGTCACGATGTAACCCTAATCATTGCGATGTCGTCGTCTGTTGCGACGTTGCCGACGTGTGTACGGCGAGGCGGCGTTGGCGTCGTCGTCTGTCGTCGTCCTCTGTTGCGATGTCTGTCGTCGCCAATGGAACCCTAACACTGTTGCGATGGACCCTAAGGCGATGATGAGTTCCGGCGTCGGCATGGCGGCGTCGCCGCCGCCGCCGACGAGCTTCCGACGACTTGAGCCTAATTTCTTGTTTTCATTTCTTGATGGGACCAAACAAGAACATGTTTTACTCATTTCATTTCTCCCTATTTCTATTTCTTTCCCATTTCCCCCCTTTTCTTTTCCCCCTACCAAACATACCCTTAGTGTCGGTTAGAGATGCGAGGTGGGAGTGAACTGCACTGTAAAATCTATCTTAGTACATAGAAGAATTCAAATGGCAAAATACAAATATTAACCGTCAAATGCTTTACCCATCTATCACTCCCACCTTCCTTCTTTGGAGTGGGAAGTACTAGAGTCTGATGAGGGTCCAGTCATAATGAAGTAGGAAGGTGGGAGCAAACTGCACTGTGAGAAGTCGATGAGAGAAAAATGGCAACCAAAGGAAGAAGGGACACGGCTAGGGTAAGAGCCGAGAAAAAGATGGTGAGTTGGGAAAAAGAGTGAAGGAGAGAAAAAAGGAACGACGATTGGCTCTCATACCATGAAATATTATGAATGCTCAATAGAATCTTTAATGGTACAATATATCAAATGATCTTTCTAGCGAAGTAGTGGTATCATGGACTTATTAAGGTATTACTTTCTCTAAAAAGATAGAGGGTTCATGTCCCGCAGAAACATAAGTGTAATTAGGTGGGTGTATATGTTTGCCTTAAGAAAACAATACATGGCTACATGAGCCCCATACTAGACTATACATCGAAATACACAATAATGCACAATATTCATATGGTTTACCCAAATGTTTTTTTTTTTTGGATAGTAAAAGCTCCTTCACTAAAAGTAATCCAAATAACTTAAGAAAAAGATTGATCTTTTCTTTAATTAGTCTGTTAACAATAAATAAATAAAAAGGCACTCTCTACGAATTGAATACGTACAAAAATTACAACTTTTTAATCTAAAACAAGATGCATGGCTCATATTAATTTTAATTTTACACAATAGTTTTTAGTCGTAAATAACAGTTTTTAGTCATACATAAGAAGCTATAACTAGTTAATGCATATGGTACAATTTGATGATTTATAAAGTTATTATATAAGACCATTTTTATTATGTACGAATTAAATGTTTCTAAGATTAAGAAAAACAATCAAATATGCATGCACAGTAGCGGATTTAAAGACTAGACAAAAGTATGCACTATGTAGTAGCGGTATTAAATTATCATATTCAAATAACGATTATTTCATTTTAAATCGGGTTATTTGGAGTTTTATTCTGTTTTAAGTTTATGTTATTTGATGAAAATATAAAAATGTCAATTTCTATGTTGACCACTTTTATTTCGCTTTTTTCTTCACGGTTTGTGTGAGTGTGAATTTTTTTTTGGTTTTTTTCACACAAAAAAGTGTTTAAGAATTATTCATAACTATAAGCGTCACCAATTGACATTAATCAATGCCTTAACCAACATTGATGTCGTTGTCACCAACTATCAGCACTAACAGTGTTGTCACCATCATCAACCACTAGCTCAACTTACTATTGCCACTAACAACCATCATCACCACCATTACTACCGACTACTGCCACCGCCATCAAGTTGTACAACACACAAACATATATATATATATATATAATGATTACCTATATTAACCAAGCAATATCAATGGTAATAATAATACTAGGGAATGTTCATTACATTTCTTTATATACCCTTACCTTTTTCCATTCCCATTTCACTCTATTTAAGCAAACATCCACTAAGTATAAAATGTAGGAAAATAAATTTCAACAAAAAAGGGTATGGATAAATTTATGTATATATATATTAATTAAATATATAAATATATTTAAATAATTGTAACATAATGAACCGTAGACTTCTCACCTCTATTAATAAACAAATTAAATCTAAAAATTAAAAAACTCTTTTTTTCTTCTCACCTCGATTCAGAACCCCTAATATTCTTTGATTCATCTGATGAAGCTTTCACATTGTCTCCTTCTCTCGAACAATTAGCTACTTGAGTTTCAGAACCAAAGTTACTCTCGATATCATTTGATGAAATTGATCCCTCAATACCTCGATCTTCAAATACTTCAACAGCGATTGAGTTTCAGAATCAAAAGTCACCCTTGATATCTCGATTGTAACGTCCCAAATTTTTTTAACAACTCATTCATAATAGATGTCAGGAAACAAATAATAATGTAGTTGCATAACAATCGGTAATTAAATAAGTGCACAATTCTCCTTGAGTACATCTGGCATCATTGTTTATCATTAAAACTAATACTATTAAAACTCAATCGATAAGTTGCGGAAGCTTGGATAATGAGCTATCAGGGTCGAGCTGGGCCCCGCCGAGGTCGCCACCTGAAAAAGAGTTAAAACAACAACTGTAAACCCAAGGCTTAGCGAGTATACTACTTACAAACCAAATAGTTTATATAACTGCTCATAACTCATACCCACTATCGTACTAAGTGGTCTCATCATACCCATCAACTAAGACACTCTCATCTCACCCGTTGTTGTCACAACGGTCTAACATACCCGACACCAAAGTGTCGGTCTCATACCCGACACCGAAGTGTCGGTCTCATACCCGACACCGAAGTGTCGGTCTCATATCCGACACCGAAGTGTCGGTCTCATACCCGACACCAAAGTGTACGGTTTGCACATACCCGTCACCGGAGTGAACGGTCTAGTCATACCCGTTACCGAAGTAAACGGTCTAGTCATACACGTTATCGAAGTAAACAGTCTAATAAAGTTTCAGTCATAACTCATAGCTGTTCATGTATTCACATACATACATTATGTTGGGGAGATATCACTTCACCCTAATAATCAACTCTGCCTATCCTAAAACATAGAATTTGATGATAACCAAACCCTACATTTAGTATGACTTATAAAGAATTCAAACATGTGTTATTTGAATCAGTTTATGTAAAAATATGCTAAGTATGGAACCATCAGCTGACCATCAGCTGAGCATCAGATCCTACTCAATGTATCAGCCAAGGGATATCAGCCAAGGAGCATCAGATGAAGAAAACAAGTAAAGAAGACCGTCAGCTGAGGAAAATAAACCATCAGCTGAGTGAAGAAAGTTGATCAGCTGAGTGCCTACACTATCAGCTGAGCAAGGATTTCGCTCAGCTACTCCATGAGCTGAGTGAACAAATGGATCAGCTGAGGCCCAGAGCATCAGCTAAGTAAGTATTCTCTTACACAAGTCATCTCTCCACATAAACTGATGTATTTGAATGATCAACTGAGCATTCTTGATCAACTGATCATACGAATACATAAGCTTATGTCCTCCTAAGCTTACTATTGATCAGCTGAGCATCTATATGATCATCTGAGCAATATGTATCAACTGAGTCCTAGCAAAAAGTGATCAACTGATATGTTTTTGTCAACTGAGTAGTGAATATCAGAGTTCCTAGTACAATCTGTTAGCTGAGTCGTGCAAAATGTCAAATCTGCACTATCTTTTCAGATTGTAAGTCATATGTAAAAGGTAGAACATGTGTTGTTCTATTATGCCTTAGATCTTGGTTTGTAAAAGTAAAAATGCACTTTTTGGATCAAGTATGAGACAAAAAGGTTTGATCTTATCCTCTGGAAAAGGATAATGATACCTCAAACAGACGAAGATCTTGAAGATTTGTTCAAACAACTAAGTATGGCTGGCAATCCTATACTTGGTAAAGTCAAATCAAACAGAAGCATGGTGTTGATTAAAGTACAAGCATGGAAAGGGAAAGAAACTTCTACAAGACAGTAGATGTGGGTTTTAATATTTTATATTGTGAGTGGGTTGCACTTTTACAGAAAGTACAATTACTTTTATCAATCTAATGATTAAAGTAACTTTACTTTTCACCCACTACCTTTACAAATAAAATATTATATTTTCACATCCTCTTTGTCTCCTACCTTCATGCGATCGGATACACCAAGATTTCTATATATACTCATGCATGGTGGACATGCAAAGACACAACACAGTGAAGTCTCCACTCCACAGAAAGAAAATCTCATCAGTTGAGAAATTCATAGAGTTTAAGCATTGTGTAGAATCAAACTTGTTCATGTGTTGAACACTCTATATACATTAGTTGTTTTAGAGTTAGCTTGCCTATGTGTTAGACGAATAGATTGCCACCTTTTATTGTACTTAGAATTTCCGCTTCTAGTACATGTAATTCTTGATTCAATATCAATAAGAATTATATAAAAGTATATCAGTGTGTCTTTAAATTTTTTAAAGCTAAAGTTTGTATTCAACCCCCCTTTCTACAAACATTTGTTGTTGTGTACTCAATCTGGGACTAACAACTGGTATCAGAGCAGGTTAGATAATCAATATCTAGATCTGTTTTGCTTACTCTACAACTGCTTCTACTCCTCTCAAAATGGCCTCATCAACAAACAACATGAATATCTCAAACACTGGGTCCTTAACAAGATGTCCCATGTTTGATGCATAAAATTTCTCCATGTGGAAAAGTAGAGCACATCTTTTCTTATCCATCCTTGATATCCAAATGCTTGAAATAGTCACTGATGGTCCTTATGTTCCAACATCAGTGTTATCCATTCCATCAGAATTTGAAGGTCAAACCTCTACAACAGAAAGAATCATAACCAAACCCATGCATCTGTGGACAGATGAAGATAAGAGGTTGGTTAGCCTAGATGTTAAGGCTAGATCAGCTCTTGTCTCTACACTACCTAATGAGATCTATCATCAAGTGCTTAACTGTACTTCTGCTAAAGAGATGTTAGATACACTCATAGTTGCATATGAAGGGACTGAAGAGGTGTAGGAGAACAAGAAGCTCCTCCTCAATAGAAAGTATGAGGTCTTCTTTGCTCAGAAAGGTGAGAGTCTTACACAGACATACACCAGGTTCAACTGCCTAGTTAATGACTTGAAAAGGGCAGACATAACTAAGAGCAACTTTGTTTTGGTGAACAAGTTTCTAGACTCCCTCCCTGAAAAATGGGATCACTTTGTCACTGTTCTAAGACATAGTGAGAAGATAAAGGGAATGTCTCTGGTTGCTCTCTATGGTAACTTACTAAACCATGAGCAATCAGTCAAACAAAGGAAGTTGTCATCCAAAGAGATGAAGGAGGTCGTGAAAGCTGCACCAACTGCCCTTGTATCAAGAGATACAAAGATGAGAAGCTTTGCAGCTATTGATTCTGGTTTTGATGAAGAAGGAGATGAAGTGGAGAGTGCTGGAGAAAGTGATGAGGAGAATGATTGTGAGGAGAGTAATCTGGAAGAGCTGGTTGAAGGTGTAGCAATGCTGGTTAAGAAGTTCAGACCTTTCAAGAAGGGAAAGGGTGTCAAGAGGTTCAACAAGAGGTCATCAAAGTTTGTCAAGCCCAAATCCACATTTGATGCCTCCATAGCAGAGTGTTATAAGTGTGGCAAGATTGGCCACATAGCCAGTGACTGTAAGTCCAAATATAACACTGGTTCTTCATCTGTGCAAAAACAGGAGGGCAAAATTGATTTTGAAGCCAAGTTCAAGAAACTCCTTACTGCTGTCCTTGATAAGAAGAAGAAGAAGAAAGCCCAGGGCCAAGTTCTTGTTGCTGAAGAAGAAGATTGGGCAGAAGAAGATCTCTCCTCAGATGAAGATGAGGTGATCTCTGCTCAGTTTTGCATGATGGCCAACAACAATGATGGTAGTTCATTTGATGAAGACATGAAAAAGGCTGCAAAAGCTTGTTCAACTACCAACTGGGATCCTTCTTCTATGTATCAGGTTGGAAAATTTATTAACTATGATGATAATGAGAAGAATGCTATGTTTGATTACTTGTGTATTGATTTCCAGTCTGCTATTCAAAGAGAGAAGAAGCTAAAACTAGAAGTAGAATCACTAAAGGAAAAATTAATTCTTAAGGATGAGGAACTTAAGTAGATAACTATCTTAAATGATGAGCTAGCTAATCAAAAGATACTTAATGAGATCTTAATAAAAGAAACTAGTGAAGCAACCAAAAAGTTTAATGACCTCCAAAAAGTAGTAAAGTCTTGGTGTGTATCTGCATAAAAGACCACTCAGTGTGTCATGGAGCAGATACCCAAACAAGTTCAAGCTATTATTGGTGGAAATTACTCTAAGGCTGCTAACTGCGTTGATTCTAATAAGAACCTTAATATCTTAGACAAAGCTGACATTTTGCCACAGACTTTTCACAAAACTGTTAAAGGCAAAAGTGTGTTCACAAATAAGTTTGTTAGAAGCAAAAGTTCCCACTTAAAAGAATCAATTATTCCATCTGTTGAATCATCCTCTAGTAAGATTTAAGAAAGTAAAAATCCTAATAATATAAAGTCAAAGGATGTGAGTAAAGGAAAGGAATCATTGGTTGAAACCTCAGAGACATTATGTTGTCAAACCTTGATAACAGATGACTTAAATCTTAGTATTTCACAAACTGAAGAATCATTAGCTAATACTACTCCATCAACTGATAGGTTAGTAGATGATAGATGCTCAGCTAATAACCTATCAGCTGATCATAACTCATCTTCTAAACAATCAATTGATCTAGAAGTAATCAACTCTCTTTCATAGAAGAAACTATGAGTAAAAAAATGATGTTCACATTGTTCCTATTTCTGACACTCCAAAGATTGGTCAAAAACTTTCTAAAAACAAAGATCAATCTAAGGTGCCTGTAAATAAAGACCTAAGAAATTTACAGGATAAGCTTCATAAGCTGAATGGTCAAGTTAGTCAAATGATGACTGATAATTATCAAATGACTGATAAGAAAACTCATAGGCATTCAAACAATGTTGTTCAATGCTCCAAGACCAAAAAATCCCAAAAATGTTATAAATGTGGAAGCAAAGAGCATAAGGCATTTGAATGTTCTTTAGAAGGGAATTCAAGACAGCGGACTTGTAATGATAACACAATCATTCCTCTCATACATAAGAAACCTAAGATGAAGTGGAAAGCTACGTGCATTCCACAGGGATCCACTAAGTAGTGGATTCCTACTTGTGTCACTAACTCTTCTTTCATTCAATCTGTGCAGGGTGTTGGTTCTTGGTTTCTTGACAGTGGATGTTCAAGAACCATGACAGGTAACAAGGTTTTGCTCAGTAACTACAAGAAAGAGAAATGTCCAAGGGTGACCTTTGGTGACTACAACCATGGGCAAACAAAAGGCTTTGGTGAACTTCATAATGGGAACCTCAAACTGTCCAAAGTTTCATATGTCAAAGGGCTAAAATACAATCTCATAAGCATAAGTCAATTGTGTGATGGAGATAATGAAGTCCACTTCACAAAGACCGGAGGCTCCATAATAAATAAATAAGGTAATACAATGTTTAGTGCCAAGAGAACCAAGGATGTGTATACACTTGACATGTCCTCTGGTGACCCTTCAAAGGAAACATGTTTGTACTCCAAGAATAATGAGGATACAAATTGGCTGTGGCACAAGAGGCTTTCCCACCTTAATTTCAAAAATATCAACAAGTTGAGCAAGGGTGAACTAGTGTCAGGATTACCTTCTCTGACTTATCTTAAGCCTAAACCTTGCTCTGCTTGTGAGAAGGGAAAGCAGCATAAGACATCATTTCCATCCAAGCAGTCCTTCTCAATTACAGAACCTTTCTACATGTTGCACATGGATCTCTTTGGTCCTGTTGCAACTGCTAGTATTGGTGGAAGTAAGTATGCTCTTGTATTGGTTGATGAATTCTCAAGATACACTTGGGTTTTCTTTCTTAAAGCAAAGAGTGAGGCTGCTGAAGAAATTATTTGTTTTATCAAGAAGATGGAAGTATTGAATGGCAATCTGGTGAGGAGTCTTAGAAGTGATCATGGAACTGAATTCAGAAATCAAACTCTGGAATCCTTCTGTGATGAGAAAGGGATATCTC
This sequence comes from Dittrichia graveolens, assembly GCA_038502395.1. Taxonomy (NCBI): domain Eukaryota; kingdom Viridiplantae; phylum Streptophyta; class Magnoliopsida; order Asterales; family Asteraceae; genus Dittrichia; species Dittrichia graveolens. Next base: position 61,428,957 of record JARJIL010000007.1, on the reverse strand, counting down.
AAAACTTTTCTGCTCCAAGAACCCCACAACAAAATGGTGTAGCTGAAAGAAGAAATAGAACATTGATTGAAGCTGTTAGAACCATGTTGTGTGAAAGTGGGTTATCCTTTAATTTCTGGGCTGAGGCTGTAAGTTGTGCATGTTTCACAAAGAACAGGTCCCTTATTATCAAGAGGCACAACAAAACTCCATATGAAGTGCTCAAGGGAAGGAAGCCAAGCATCGGCTTTCTGCATATTTTTGGTTGTCAATGTTTCATACTCAATCAAAAGGATCAATTGCAGAAGTTTGCTCCTAAAGCTGATGAAGGAGTGTTTGTAGGTTACTTAGTGATTTCTAAAGCATACAGAGTATACAACCTCAGAACCAAAGTCATAGAAGAATCCATCAATGTAAGTTTCAATGAAAATGACTTTGTTGCTTCCTGTTCTTCTAATCATGTTTCAGGTGAAGAATTTAATGATCTCATGCAAACTGGAGAAGACACTCCAGAGCAAGTAGATCCCTCTCCACCAGCTGCTCATGATGTAGATGAACCTATTCCTATCCAAATCTTTAACCATGTACAATCATCCTCATCAAATCCTATACCTCTACTGAATCATGTGGAAAATGACTCAACATCATTGGACTCTAATTCAATATCACACATTCCCTCTTCAGTAGAGATACCCACAGATTGCAACCATGAAGTTATATCAGCCACTCAAAATGAACTCACTTCTACTGCTGATAGCCAACATATAACTTCTTCTCCCCAAATCCAAATGAATCCCAATTCCCAAGCAATCCAAAAAGCCTTCAAAGACCTCAAGCACCATCCTCATAATTTGGTGATAGGCAACATAGATGATCCAGTTAGAACAAGATCAAACGCTTGCAACATCTGCTTGTATTCTGGATTTGTCTCAATGATTGAAACAAAGAAGGTTGATGAAGCTCTCAATGATCCCCACTCGGTGTCTGCCATGCAAGAGGAACTGACAGAATTCAAAAGAAATAATGTATGGACTTTGGTACCCAAACCAAAGGATAAATACATCATTGGAACAAAGTGGGTGTTTAGAAATAAGATAGATGAAAATGGGCAAATCATAAGAAACAAAGCAAGGCTAGTGGCACAGGGGTATTGTCATGAAGAAGGTATTGATTTTGATGAAACCTTTGCCCCTTGTTGCAAGATTGGAAGCTATCAGACTATTCCTAGCCTATGCTGCCTTCAAAAACTTCAAGGTGTTCCAAATGGATGTGAAGTGTGCATTTCTGAATGGAGATCTGAAAGAAGAGGTGTATGTGAAACAACCTCCTGGTTTTGAGGAGTCAAGCTTACCTGATCATGTTTACTTTCTAAACAAAACTTTATATGGTCTTAAACAAGATCCAAGAGCCTGATATGATACCCTCTCTTCTTTTCTCATTAACAAAGGTTTTACAAGAGGATACATTGATAGCACTTTATTTATAAGGAAGTACAATGGTGATGTGATACTTGTGCAGATATATGTAGATGATATAATATTTGGGTCTACTAATTTGGAACTATGCAAAAAGTTTTCTAAACTCATGTCTGATAATTATCAGATGATGGGTGAGTTAAACTATTTTCTTGGTTTGCAAATTAAACAAGAGGTTGATGGTATTTTCATTCATCAAACAAAGTATGTCAAAGATTTACTCAAGAAGTTTGATTTTGAAAACTGTTCTTCAATGAAAACACTTATGTCTACTTCTATCAAGTTAGGAAAGGACACTGATGGCAAATCAGTGAACATTACTACTTATAGAGGAATGATTGGGTCACTTTTATACCTCACTGCAAGTAGACCAGATATAATGTTTTCAACATGTCTCTGTGCAAGATATCAAGCAGATCCTAAGGAATCACATCTTGATGCTGTTAAGAGAATATTCAGATATCTCAAAGGAACTCCTAATCTTGGTCTTTGGTACCCCAAAGACTCAGATTTTGAGTTAGTTGGATATTCTGATTCTGATTTTGTAGGGTGTACATTAGATAGAAAAAGTACTTCAGGTGGTTGTCAACTTCTAGGAGGAAGATTGATTAGTTGGTCTAGTAAGAAACATAATTCAGTGTCAACATCCACTACAGAGGCATAATACATTGCCGCAGGAAGCTGTTGTGCTCAAATTTTGTGGTTAAAAAATCAACTACTTGACTATGATGTGAAGTTTGAAGACACCCCAATTCTATGTGACAATACAAGTGCAATCTCCATCTCAAATAATCCAGTCATGCATTCAAAGACAAAGCATATTGAAATCATACATCATTTTCTCAGAGACAATGTGCAAAAGAAGAAGGTAACTTTGCACTACATCAACACTGATTTGCAACTTGCAGATTTATTCACCAAGCCATTAGATGAAGCAAGGTTCAATTTCCTAATATCCAAACTAGGTATGCTTAATTTTTAGTTTAGAATAGTGGTAATTTAGCCTATGTTAATTTATAAGTGTTGAAAATCATGGATCACTTATCTAAGCATCTCTAAGTCTTACTTAATCTATGAAAATTGAGTAACTATGCTAAGCTGATACCTATCAGCTGATCACCCTAAGATAAGAAGGAAATGCTTAGCTAAGTACTTTCCTAAGCTGCTACTCCAAATTTTCACTATCAGCTGATAGTTTTTCATCAGCTGATACCCCTCAGCTGATGCATTTCTATGATCAGCTGATACCCCTCAGCTGATGCATTTCTATGATCAGCTGATGGTTCAACACTTGGTAAATTTTTACTTTTTACGTTCATTTAATGCTTTTTAACCATAGTTATTTACTCCGTTTGTCAGATTTCATTTAATAACTAATTAATTTATTTTCCGTTAGAATTTTTGTAAGTATCTAACGATCTCTGTTAACTAACCTTCATAAATATCCCACTTCCTCTCTCATTCACCTTTACCCGTTCAAACTTTCTAAATTCCCTCTCTCTCTCTCTACAAAGAACTACCCTAACTTCTCTCTCGATACTCACTGTTCATCATCCCTACCAAATGACCACCTATATTCCAGACCCCGTTGTGGTGAGAATGTTGCACCTAACTAACCAATGAATATAACTCCAAACAACATTCTACTTTGCACCACCATCCCCGCCTCGTGAGAAAACCAAGGTTATGAGCCAATGGTTCAGTTTCTTCAGGCTCATCCTTTGTTCGATAGTCTCACTGCTGATCCACACTACATATACCCTACAATTATTAGTGAGCTATGGTACTCCGCAACCTACAACCTAAACGACAACACCATCCACTGCACCCTAGCCCAAGGAAACTACCATCTCCAAATCACCACAGAAACACTACGAGAAGCCACTAGTATTCCTCACTTCCCACCTTACACAGCTTTTCCCTCCAGAGCAGAAGTTCAAACCGTTTTGCAAACCATCGGCTACAATGAACCTGTAGTGCATGGTCAAGTAAAAGTCTCTGCTCTTTCTCATCCATGGAAGTATTTGGCCAACGTGGTCATACGTTGTTTTGGTCCAAAATCTGGAAGCCACCATCTGATCAATCAAACTGAGCTTCTGGTGCTCTATTCCCTAGTCTTTGGGGTAAACATCGACTTTGCTCAAGTTATATTTTCTGATCTTACTGATAAAATCACTCAAAGCACAAACAAAAAATCATCAAGGTCTCAGGTGCCCTACATTCGATTCTTAAGCCTGATAGCTATGAGGGAGATTGGAGAAAATGATTATGTGGGCTTAACTGAACATCAAGAGCATATTCCTGTCCCTGCCATGGGTGAAAAGGTATTCCACTTTATTAAGTCAAACAGAGGTCCTCCAATCACTACCCAAATGCAAGAGTTAATAGATGCTGCCAATGACAATGCTAGTGCTGGTGATGATGATGAGAATGATGATGATAATGATGGTGATGATGCTGAGGAAAGTCACACTAGCACTCATAATGAAGATGATGATGCTGGTGATGGTGATGCTGGTGAATTTACTCCTATCAGTCCAATGGTATTAAGTCCTCTTGGTGGTGATGGTGATGCCCAAGAACAAGAAATTTCTGAGCAAATTCTGGAGCTCATTGACAAGAGCAGGCACATCATGTCCCAAGGTAAGGACAGTTCTGATTCCACCTCGGAGGATATTCAAATGGTAGTCCCAACCTTTGATAGCACATCCTCCTCTCCAGTCCATACACCAATCCAACAGCCAAGCTCTAGTGAACCTCATGTGGTCACTAGTTCTACTCCAATTCGTAGCCCCATATATACAAGGTCACCAGAAGTGACTCATTATGAGCACTTTGAGGGAGTGCAATGCACACCTCTGACCTCATATTATTAATATTATTTATCCCTTAAATTTGTGTTAAAATATGTCCTAACACGTAGTTTCGCGTGACATATGTAAAAAAAACGCTAACATATTCAAAAAAAATTAAGTTCATAAAACCCGTCGCAACGCGCGGGCGAAAAAAATCCTAGTTTACTACCTAAAATGGAGGTTTAGTACATGTTTTTTTTAAATATTTCATCTGACCTTGAAACTAATATAATATACTAATTAGATGTATGTATGATACGCGAGTTGGTTTAAAATATAATAAATATTAATAAGATATAATAAATAATTATAAAACACAAAAAAATAATAAATTAAAACGATGACATACTACGTCAACGCCCGTACCAACGGTGGAAGCGTTGATGCAAGGTTGATGACAGATTGCTATGGCAAAAACATGGTGTCATATAAGAAAAGATGCGATTATATTTCGTGTATAAACCATCAATGATTATTGTTACAGTTATGGCAATAATGTCAAGTCTTTATTGGTTATAATTAAAAAGAAATTAAAATAATTATAAAACTTTTTAAAATGGTAAACTTAATAATGTGGTTAAATATGATATTTCAAAATATTATAAGTAAATTAGGGTGAACAAATACAATATTTTAATATTTAAGAAAAACATATATAAGATTCCTCTAATTATTGTGATTCAAACTAAAGTAAAAAATGAATTCAATTTTGATCAAGAAAAATCAAAATTGAAATTCTAATTTTGATTAAATTGATGGTCAATACTGAGCAATTGAATTTATTTTATTACATGAAGTGTTAGGACCATTTAATAAATTTGATGCATGTTAGTTTTTTATTTATATTAGAAAATTGATAACATCTTTAATTCTTTCACCTTATAAGATTCCTAATATCAGTGATGTCAAAAAAATACACATATAAGTTATAAAAATATATTTAACTTATCACGTTTTGTTATTATTTGTATTCAACTATCAAATTTATCTTTTAATGTAAATAACTTTCAAAACATACATTTATATTATCAAATATGGTGTAGTACGTCCCAAGCAAACATGGATGACACATGTTATGGTGATGTGACAATGACATAGTGATGACATGGTTTGTTATATGTTTTATCTTTATAAAAAATAATTCAAAATAAAGGAATATAATATTAACAACATCAACAATAAAACAACTATTTCACGAAAACATAGTTGGTTAAATATTATATAAGATAATGATATCCTCTCTCTACCTCCATAGCTCACACTCTCTTATTATACACTAACACCACCACCACCGGACACCACCTACCACTCGAGACCACCCACCAGCGCAGACCACCACTAGACACGCCACAACCTCTTTTATCACTACCTCCACATCCTTTCTCTTTCACCTCCTTTATCTCTCTCTCTCTCTCCACCCCACACATTCAAACTAAGTAAATCAAACCTAAATCTGGTTTGAACACATACGAAATGTTCATGGCCGCCATCGAAATCAAACTTAATCAAACCAGTGTTCACCGCCGCCGTCACCTTTCGGACCTACGGTTCTTGAAATCAAACCTAAATCTGGTTTGAACACATACCCACCACCACCACAGTTTTATTGAAACTCTTCGGATAACAATCACAAAAACTAAAAATAAATCTAGAAAAATCCTTAAGTAGAAGCCCTAAATCTGAAAAACAATCAACACGACTCAGATTTGAAAAAAAAACCTTAAACCGACAACTTCAGTTCTTCCATGCTCAGATATGGTGGTGGCGGTGCTTAAATCAAAGGATGGTGGTGGTGGTGGCAGTTCTAGGGTAGTGAGGAAAAAGTAGTAGTGAGGAAAAAGTAGTAGTGGGGCAGTGGTCCTTGCCTCCTTGGAGAGAGAGAGAGAAAGGAGAAAGAGAGCAGGGAGTGTGGTGGTGGTAGGTGGTGGCGTGGTGGTGGATGGCTGTGGAGACGGTGGTTCAAAAATGAGAGGGAGAGGTCAGTGAGCCGAGAGAGGGAGAGAGGAGAGAGAAAGAGAAAGAGAGAGGAGAGAGAGAGAGTGTGTGTGTATAGATATAGATATATATATATATATATATTATTTAAAAAGATTATATACTATTTTAATTGATAAGAAGTTAGAAAAGCCGGTAAAAAGACCAAAGTACTCTTGATTTAACGGAGTTAAGTAATGGTCACGTTAAAAAGGATTGTCCAGGTCACATAATCGATCTTAAAGGACTATCTTAGTCATTTTTAAAGTTAAAGTTTCAAATCGAAAGAAATGACAAAATTAAAGGATGAATTTGACAATTAACTCCAAATAATATGATCAATCGTTTTTCAATGTATCCATGTTTTAGAAGGTTATCCCGGTGAGAAGTCTATTTTTCCAAATACGCCATACACACATATTTACCTCGTGTGAAAGCCATGAAGCCAAAAGAATCTGTCTATCAAAATATTTTCACTTAACATTTTTCTGTGATAGGAGTTAGAACATGTAGGTAAAAGTTTCTATTAAAAGGTTTCATGTCTGTCGATCCCATCCTAGCAAGTCAAGAATTTAAGTTTACATATATAGTACTCTTGAGGTTGAAAATATTATCTATGACATGTCATCTTGAAAATACTATAAGGACATGTTTAGTTCATGAGATTTTGAGAGGTTTTGAATGATTTGCATTTAAATCTCTTGAAATCTCAAATCCTATAGGTGTGGGATTTTAAAGTCCTTGAGGGAGGGGTGGTATTTATAAATCCCCCATATATGGGATTTCAAAATTAGAACATATTTAACCGCAATTCATAGTTCGCCTTCACCACATTAACCGACGCTTCACTCTCGCTGTCGCTGCCATAACCGGTCACCGCCATAACCGTCACCCGCATCACCATTGTCGGCCACCACCACCGCCATCTCCCTTCAGCGCCTCCGCCTCCGCCGCAGTGGCCCTTCACCGCTTCCGCTGCTCTCTCTCTTTATTGCCTCCGGCTCCGGCTCCGTCGCCCTTCATTGCCTCCGCTACCGTCGCCCTTCATTGCACCCGCCTCTACTGTCGTCGCCCTTTATCGTCTCTGCCTTTCTGTCTCCGAGCCAGTCAAGTTGTGAAGGTGAGTTGACTCCTTCACAATCTTTGTTCTAGAAATCCCATTGTCTTTTCCATGAACCAAACAATAGATGTGATTGAATTTGAAATCCATGAATTTTGAAATCCTTAAGATTTCAAGTCAATGAACTAAACACCTCCTAAATCTTTTTGCTACAAGGTTCTAACATCGTCACTTGAAGGGACTTTGCAAAAATCAAGAGAAAAGTTAGGGTAAAGGGGGTATGTGTGTCTAAGTCCTTCCATGTGAAATTCCTTTGTCGGAGAACTAGTTACGTGGACAGAAATAGATGTCATTGATAGACAACAATGAACCCATTTACACAAACTCATTTGTGTCATAAAATTTATTTGAAATTTCGTTTGTGATAAGAACCATCTAAAATTTATCTCTTAAAAAAATAATATGTTCCATTTGCTCTAAAATCTTATTGATGACTTATGAGGTTTAATCCACAAAAAGTTAATCAAGAACATAGCAGTTATAACATCAGTAGTAGTGGCATCCTCCACCGTCATTTTGAAAGCCCTACCCTCTGTAGTAGGTGGATTCTTCCTCTTCTGTCCGGCTGTAGATGATCCCCCAGCTACCCCTGCCCCTGTATCTGACCTTGCCTTCTTTCCCACCGGGCATTCTCCCACTCTATGCCCTTCTTTTTGACAGTTCCAACAAACACTGCGTGGGAACCTGCAGTTCTTAAGATCATGCCCAAACTGGCCACATTTAACACATCTCCTGGTTTGGGGTGTACACTGTCCGTTGTGGTAAGACTTGCACCGACCACACCACGGTGCTTTTTGGGTTGACCCACTAAAATTTGACCTCCTGTTCTGGTCTCCCTGTCTGTTCCAACTACCTTCTCCACCCTACCTCTTTTGGGAATTATAATGATCGATTCTCAATTTTTGTTGAGCAATCCTTTCCCCACTCAGTCTGTTTTTGGCAATCAAATCCCCTTCTGCTGATTTGGCTAATGTGAAAGCTTGTGATAAGGTGGTAGCCCACCTAGTGGCGCTATGAAGATCATGGTGCAGTTCTCCAACAAAGTAAGCGATCTTGGACTCTTCGTCAGGTACCCAGTGCTTAACAAACCGCCTTTTCTGATTAAATTGCCTGATCAGATCATCTACTGCCATGTTCCCGGTTATTTGTAGATCCATGAATTCTTTCTTGATCTTGGCAACCTCAAATGTACTGTAATACTATTCACAAAGGTTTTCCTGGAACTGACTCCAAGTAATGCTTTCCTGTTGTTGCTCAGTAAAATGGCCGGTGATAGAATCCCACCAAACCATAGCATCACCTTTCAGCATCCTTGATGCATATTTTACCTTCAATTCATTCTCAAAGTTACAGGCATCAAGTGCCTTCACCATTTCCCTCAGCCAGTTCAAGGTTATGTTAGGGTCAGGACTTCCACTATACTCAGAAGGCTTACAGTCAAGGAATTGTTTGTATGTGCATGGTTGTTTATACCCAGGGAACGCAAAAGGGTAAGCTCCTAGTTGTGGATACAGATAATAAAATGGTTGTTGTATCATCTGTATCACTGGTAGTAGGGGTATCGATACTGGTGGTATTGTTGCCTGTGTAGAGATCGCAGTTGGCATTGGAGTTTGTTCGGGTTGGGTTAATCTTTGTTCCAAGTTATGAATCTTAGTTCTAAGATCCAGTAGTTCATTCTCCAACTTGAATATGTATTCACTTGGATCTTCTTCTTGTTCCTGTCCAGATGTTCCTGCTCGGTTAGTGGCATCCAACTCTTCTATTATAGGTGCCTCTGCTGATGATTGGGTCACAGGAGGGAGGATAGGGGTCTCTCTATCAGCCATATCTGTTACAATTATATCATCTCACAACTCATTAGCATAAACCGTTAGTACTCAAAATACTAACTACTACAAACAACTCTAACTCACTCTAATTCCCCCTAAGGAAAGCTTGACCTGTCACGAGCCAATATTTGGGAATGCAACACTCTAGTCGTGCATGCATCGCCAAACCAAGGCTCTGACACCAAACTGTAACACCATAAAATCTAAGCCATTTTTTAATTGCGTAGCGGAAGCTTTAATTAAATAAACATACATTTCATTCACAAACATTTACATAACAAAATATATGTTCTTTAAATCCAATCAAACGTAAACTATGTGTTACAAAATAGACTTTCTCGTTTCGTTTTTAAATCTAGACATCCGAGTTAGGTCAACTTCTCCTTCATCAAACACTCACAAGCACAAACCTGCAAAAAGCAACAACTGTGGGGAATTAGCACAAATCTAAGTGAGTAGAGGCTAAACCCAAAAGCAAACATCAAGCCAATACTAAACATGTAATCACAAATCTAAGAAGACCGGCGGTTCGGCGCAGAACCTACAACCAATGCCGGCCAAAGCAAAGGTTTACCGATAGCCCTCTACTGAATTGGCAAAGTGAAATCCCACTCTGATGCAACATATGCATCAGTAAGGCTACCACTGTTCAACCAACCAGTAGACGAGCCCAGCCCAATTCCACGTGTAGCTGACTTCCCAAACGCAACTCAAAATCATACTTAGAGTGTGTATCGATCAAATAGTCATGCAACAGACATCAATAAATAATACTCACAATCAACAGTTCCAATATCAATCCATCAAACACAATCATGCATCACATCAATAACATTAACCATAATCCTTACCATTCACGTTCAACATCCACTCACCTTTCTATCTCAGATGAAGTACTCAGAAATCTAATGTTATTGAGCCTTTGGATTGCCTGAAAACACAATAAAAACCAATCAGTCCAAATCTCATAAATATATCTCATCATATATTTATAATTCATTCACGACATCAAACAATCAATAAACAATTATAAATCAAAACACAAAGTGTCGGATTTGCTGAACTATCGGATTTGTACTTGGATTCTTGAAAATCCGCAACTCGAGTATCGGATTCTTAGAAATCCGCAACACATGTATCGGATTCTAAGTCTCGGTTTTAGGAATGTCGGATTTCACTATTCCCGGATTTCAAGTTCCGGATTTGGGTATCGGATTTTGACTTATCATTTTCCAAGTATATGATTTCATATATATATATATAGAACAATCGGATATGGTGTTGTCATATTCCAAGTATCGGATTTCTAGTATAGGATTGTGAGTATCGGTTTTGCTTCCACCGGATTTAAGGTTCCGGATTTCAGTAGTATCGGTTTTCTACAAACAATCGATTTTCCTACCTTCTTTCCCAACAATCCGAGAACATCATAATTTCATCAAAAACTTATAAAACCCAGATTTTATAACAATCATCAAATCATAACAGAAACATATTAAAACACTTATAAACACATATTCAAGCTTTGAAACATCATATAAACATGTATTCATGCATTAAAACATTTTTTAAACACATAAACCATAAGAACACATAAAACCCATAAAATCAAGTTCTAAAAAAAACCGATTCTATAGTTCTTCATAATTTTCATGTTAATCATCAACAATCCTACCCCAATTAATGTAAAACCCGATATTTTGTAAATTATAAATATATATATATATATATTGACAAGTTCACTTGAAATTAGTAAAATATATGTGTAAGATAATAATTATGTCTTATATATATGTATGTATATATATATATATATGTGTGTGTGTGTGTGTGTATGAGTGAAAGAGGAAAAGGGGAAATAAGTGCAAGGGCCAAATATGTAAATATGTATAAATATATGTTGACTCTTCTATTGGAGTCAATGGAGAAGAAAGAAGAAGAAAATTCTGGAACTCCATAGAGAGAGAGAGGCGTGAGAGCCAAGAGAGTGGATTCTAGAGAGAGAAACCAAGAAATCAAGAAGAAATCAAAGGGAAATTGGTGGTTTTGGTGATTTAACTCAAGATTTGGTGATACCTCTTCTTCTTCTTCAGCCTTGGTGTGATTTTGGAGCAAAAGAGTGAAGAAACGAAGTTGGGTTTCGTAAACCAAGTAAGTCAAATCTTTAATTTGTGTTTGGTTTGAGTAATACATGAAGTATTTGGTGATTCTTGGTTTGATTTTGGGTTTAATGTGTTTAATGAGTCAAAAGTTGGGTTATTGCCAAAATTAGGGCTTGAAATGATCAAATGTGTTTAAAGTGTTGGAATATTGAGTTGGATGGTGATTTTACATGTGGTATTGATGATTGATGCTAAAATATTGGTTGATTGTAGTGATTGTTGATTATTTATGTTGAAAATGGGTTTAATGGGTCAAAAGATGGAAAAATTGTTGTGTATGGAGTTTTGATGATCAAAGTTATGTTAGATGTTGTTAATATGGTATGTTGAAGTGTTCTTGGGGTGTTTATGTTGCTTCAAATGAGGTAGACTTGTAAGACATGAAGTTAGTTGTGAAAAGAAAGGAAAAAGTTTGGGCCTGCAGCAATGAAATCAGCCCCGGATAACTTCCATGTGTGGTTAACTTAACTAAGTTAACCTTGTGTTTTGGTGATCATAGGTTTATGATCAAGTGTTAAGCTTTGGTTTGGATGGGGTTGTGATCCTCATCACACCCTCAGGTGAGTACACCCTGCGGATACCCAACTGTTTGATAAGTTTACAAGTCATCATGTTGTGTTTTGATTGTTTGGCAATTATTTGACGAATCTTGATGATTCAAATGATGTGGATTACGAAACTGTTTTATAAATGCGGGTTATATGATTTGAAACTGTTTAAGAGTTTTGAACTTACCGAATAAGTAAACCATGTATTGTTTTATACTATGGTTTTTGTGAAGTATAAATGCTTTATGAAACCTTAGGACTAGAAACTCTCATACCCTTTGGTTAGATGATACTCATTCAATTCACGACTGGATGCTACAAACGAAATTCTTATAATTAAATTCTAACATATCCGCATACGTTAATATATATATATATATATCATGTAAGTATACAATCTCTTCTCGTACTTTGAAAGGAATCAACTATTTGATCATTCTCATTCTTCATATCGAGCAACACACTCATCTATATATTAACCATTGCCTGAAACAATGATCATATACACTCTTCAGCCCGATTTCCCTACTACGCAGTAATTCAATGATCAAGGTCTACAAATTTCACGTTATCCATAAGTATATAAATTTTAACGTTATACTTTAACTCCGCTAACATAATCATTTTGGACAATTATGCCAATTTGATCGAAGTCTCCATTCAACAACACTTTATCTATTAATCACTCTGATTTTCTCTATAATTTCATATTTATCACAATCTATTTATTAAACTAGGGAAACAGCAATCCTCGGAGTATGCTTAATTGCACTCGTAGGCGTTAAGTTTTCTTATTAATTATTTATATAAAATATAACAAAAATTTCATCCAGCTCCCCATTCGACACTAAACAATAGTATATAATTTGAAAAAAAAAATTATTTCAATATTCTCTATCTCATCGCGTATTCACTCGGTGTTCGTTCCACTAATCATTTTAGCGTTACACGACACAACTTATTATTTATCCCAACACGAGTTTATGTAACTCATTTGTTTAATAATCAATTCTTATCATCACTTATCACTACCACTATCAAGGTGGTTCATATAAATTGTTTTATCACTGTTAATTATTTTCAATTCTTACGCAGCACTCCCCCACTTAAGGTGAACTCAGGGTATAAATATAAGGTATTACTCACTTGTAATTCAACCATTAATACAATAGTCCTCTTTTATTTCAACTTATATCAAGATTACAATGTGTGTGTCTATATATATATATATATATATATATATATATATATAAAAGAAAGCACTACGGTCTGTATGACATACGCTAAATAACACTAAAACTAAAGTCACTCTTATCATTTAGGACAATCAGATGATTCTTGCCCATACTGAGCACAGTTATAACAAAACTTTCCTAAGGATAAACAATCCTTATAATTGTGTCTTACGTTTCTACACGTATAACAACCTTTGGTCTTATATTTACACAGCCCGGTATGGTTCTTACCACACGTTTCACATCCTGTTCTTTCCCGAGGCCCCTCAGTTTTAACTTCTACTTTCCCTTTCCTTCATTAATTAATTCATCATTCATTATGTGGAATTCTTCTAGAACAATCCTCCTCATCTCGTTTTTCATATCAGCCACTATAGGTGGTATATTTGCCGTAATACATCTATCAAAGTCATTCGATATGACATTCCTCATATGTTTAGTAGGTATAGCTTCATGTCTCTCCCCATAAAGGAAAATATAGTCCTCAATCTCTTCTATCGCAACCATGTAAGGGTTTCCTTCATTCCTCTCATCATTTATAGCTCTTTGATTTACATTCTGATCCATCTTACAGAAACAAAACAACTCTTAGTCATATAACATAATCAAAATATATACCACTCACACCTTTTATGGCTTATTATTTTCTTTATTTCATGTATACTTTAATTTCTCCCCATATTTGAATAATATTAATTATTCACATTAACTCATATCTCGTTTTTCAAAATTGGATGATCTCTATCCACTTTATGTTAAATTATCTCCTCATACTTCCCACCATAATTATTATATATGTACACACCATTTGTACCCTTCTATGTTTTGACCACTCTTATCAATACATCATAAAATTCATCATCCTTTTTGAAACCTAAAGTTTCAGCAATTATTAATTAGTAATTTCTAGTACTCATTCTCTCATTATGATTTTACACATCCTTGCTTGTACTTATCCAATCCATGGAGGCTGATATGCAGCATTACACTTACTAATACTCTCACATTCTTATATTCTTTTTAAATTTATAGTCTCAATCTCATTATATAGATAATACTATCATTGTTGCATTTATCATTCTTGTAATGCATCTCCTTTCTCATATGTATTTTAGGATTAAATCACTTACTCTTTAGAAGAGTTTAATGAAGTGTGATCTTTTTATTTCTCTCTTGTATTTTAATTAATAACGTCTTTTCCTGTTAGGCATACCTAGCCTAAGCTTTTCCATCACGTATTCTTTTATTTGTTTTTTAATTTAATTCTAATGATCATCATACCCACTTTCGTAATCAATTATTTATTTGTTTTCACTCTTACTTTGATAGTAAATTTAAATATTCATGTAATATTTTAATTTCTACACCTTTCTCATTTTATTTGGAATATCATTAAATCCTTTCTCAGGTTCATTATTTATTTCTTATTATCACTCTTACTTTGATAATCAATTACTATAATGGAGTAGTATAATAACTACTACCAATTCACATTTTGTTTAAACGTCTTAAAACTCTCCTCATAAACATGATCTCTTTTTCATTATACAATACTTTCAATAGTAATAAGTTTTGTCATACTGCATAACTCTTAATATATTTAAATACTATATTATTCACCTTTAGTCTTACGCTTAGTTAAGCCTTGTATAAGTCTTTATTCTTTGTTTCTCTTAGTAATACATGTAATAGTTTAGTACTATATATATCATTTAACTCATATTTGGTCCTTTAACATAGTATCGAACTACCCAATCCTTAGTCCTTATCTCATTCAAGTATTAATTCATTGTTTGATTACAATAATCACTTTACTTTGATACATTGTACTCTTTAGTACTATATTTAATCTTATACTTCATTTATTTAAAATAAACATCAACATAAACTATTATTTACACAATTTCCCATCACTTGATTCACAGGGCATTAGCATGACAATCTTGAGCTCATTTGCATACCATATGTTCATTACACACACTGGCCACGCGTTGTAATAATCACCCTATATACATTGTTCTTGATGACATCATGAAATACCCCGATTCACAAGCTTATGTCCGTATATCACATTGTCAATTTTCAATTATACTCATTATACAGTTTATCAACACTACACAACGCAATAGTTTCACATTGATCATGAAATTTTACACGAAATTATCATATGAAAAATCTCTTTTCTCTAGTGTCACTCAGACATAACATCATTTAATACTTTATTCACACTGTAGTCTACTTTAGAACATAACAAAGTATCTCTATCTTAATTATGCATGTATCACTTGTTCTGCCATATAGCACACAATCACATATAAACACAAAATTTCATCATATCATACTGAATGCTACCATAACATACTCGTGGTAGTCTTACATTACCTCTGAATGATTTTGTGGCACATCGACAATAGTCTTACATCCACATCTTTGTCCGCCACAGAAGTAGACGATCTATATCATACTGAACATATAGTTCACACAATCATAACAACAAATATGAGTGATCACTTCTGACTTGGCTCTAGTGGACATCTCTTCCCATGGTTTAAGTCCAGGTATCACACTTGTGCAACTGAATCCCTTAAACCTAGGATCTGATACTAAGTTGTAACGCTTATTTTTTTAAAAGCGTGCAACAAGAAAACAACAATAATACTATTTGAAATAGAGCAATAACCGGCACACGCAATATAAAAATAGTTTTCCTTTGATATTGCACAAAATCTCTTTAGCATCTCCACATGGAAGCCTCGTCTGCCACAAAACCTGAAAAGAATAAACACCGGAAGAATGAGCTAGAAAGCCGAGTGATTACTCAACAGAATACACAAATCAAAAATATAAATATATATGAGTAAACTCATCCGATTATGTCACTCAGGCCTCCACATGTCACTCTGGCTATCATGTGCCACTGATACTATCTCATTTGCCACTCCTTATTTGCCATTGAGGCATCTCATTCGCCACTTAGGCGTTTCATTTGCAATCCGGGCAATATTGCAAATAAATATACAACATATACACACACAGTTGCAAACAACATCATAGATAATCACATCAATACCACATTACATCCTGAGTCACCATGTATAAGATCACATAGATAAGCTAGCACTCCTCTTCTTAGTATTTATTTGCATACTCACAATGTATATTGATATGTGTTTATAACATATATCTCCGTAAGACCCTTTTCCTTTAAACACACTTATATATATATATAATATATATATATATATCTATCTTAGTATTGTTCATTACACAACTGATTGCACTAAACTTCATACTCGTATAACATTGATCATAGATACACCTTAGTATATAGAATTAATTATTACGTATTAATTTCACCTCTATCCCCTTTGTCATTATATGGGGTTTACCTCTCACTTATTCATTATACTCTTCTTTCACCATTTAGTATAAATCCAATATACTAAATTCAAACACAGATGTTTATGTCTGTCTCATATCTCTTATTATATTTAGGCTCCTTTCCGTTAATTATGCATCCAACGCTATACTCATTAATTAACGATTATTAACATTTTACTTAGTAGTAACAGATTATAACATTTATGTAACCATTTCCACTTATTAATGACTACGAATAATCATAAGTAATTAATAACTCCAAGTACCGGGTTGAGGTACTCACCTGTAGTCCAGCACTTTCCGAGCATCTCTTATATTTTTCTTAGGTCCTCAAATACCTATGAATAATTATATGATACTCATTTCTCTTATTCAAATCAAAACACTGCTTTTAAAACACTACACAGGATAAGTCACGCCCATGCCTTCCGAGGCACGTCCGTGCCCTTACTCATAGGTATGCGTGTGATTACATATCACACCCTGGGCCTATCTAGGGTAAGGCACACCTGTACTTCTTCGAGAATGTCTCAGGCCTCCTGGGTACACCCTGGGGCATGGTTTGTTCTAAAGAGGCACGCTCGTGCACGTCAACTTACAGCAGCAGTTCGACCAGAACTCACCGTTTTTCATCCGGAGTTCATGTCAATTCACTTTCACGACGTAACTAATACTTCTAATTATTCTCATATCACTTACTAACTATATTTGACATAATTTTAACATCCTTTCATCATAAATCATCAATTAAACTCAGTAAATCAATTAACAACTCAAAACACAACTATGGTAAAACACATACAATCTATACTTGATTTTCCCAATCAGCATATGATTATGAGGTCGATATCTAAAGTAGATTTTAGAGAATCAGAAGAGTTGACTTCTGATAGTAAGGCTCCTATTTCTGAATTGAGACATGTTCTCTAACACTGAGATAGAGTTAAGACTCTTCTATCTTGATGATGGATGTCTTTTGTGACAAGAGCTAACACATATTTTATTAAACTTAGTGCGGTGTCCTTAGAGCACAAGAGATGATTTGGTATTTGACCATAAGGAAGCATACGACGATGCCGGTAGCTTGAGTTGGTTGAGAGTATTAACCTTGGGATTGGTTTTATCTGGGCATGGAAAGGGTTGTGACCTAAGCATGGAGTCATGGTTTATAGTCCTAATAGTTCCATTGCGGGTCTTGTAAACCAAAAGATGTTTTGGACTAAATGAGGTGACTTAGAGGTGCACGACGAGAGACATTGTGGGATAAAGATCTCTAGATAGAGTTTGTGCTTGTAGATAATATCGTCTTGAGGACGATAATTGTGTTACCTATTGCTGTTGGGTCGATGCGAGCATCAAGATTTGATATGAATTATCAGTTCTAGTGAACTTTTTTTTGAACTATGTTAATCGGGTGCAAAGGTATGAACTCGTGCATTAGTTATTGTTATGGATTGCAAGTATAGCTATTAAATTAAGATATGATTTTTTGAACAATTAAGTTATGTGAAGCACCATGGCTTAAATGGTAACTTTTATACCGTTGGAAATTTCCAGAATAGAAGTTAGTTTGTATTCCTATGGTTGTGTGGCAAGGTTGTCAAGGATCTTGAGAGAAGATGACACGAGTTAGGTCATTGTTGAGCATTTGATAAAAGAATAATTTTATCTTTGATGACATTCATGAACTTACTTCCCTGGACATGCGGGTACGTTATATATGGACATGATTATGTCGAGGCATGGAATCATAGTATTCATTTATGGCTAAATACATGTGTTACTCTAACTATGAGAGAAATCCTTAAAGGAACGTTCATATTCATGTATATATTGTATACCCTTGAGCACCGATGAGTTAATTGAGGCTATGTTTATGTCCTGACACGAAGAAAGCAGGGCTCCGATTAATCATTACCCATTCTCAAGTTTGCCTACAGTTGTCTTTTGTGTGTGAGAAGTTGGGATTCTTTCAATTGAGATAATGGAGGAGTAATGCAATTACACACTTGATGACTTAGATTTGTCAAGGAATAATTGAAAAATGAGATATATTATAAAGATCCTTAATGAGGTTATGTGGTACTGGAAAATTGAAAAGTGATTGGTAGTTCACTAACTAATGTGAATAATAGCAAGTCATGGGATTAAGTGACTAGGTTGTCATAAAGAGTCCCAAAATTGGGTTAATGATATGAAACCTCTGAAAGTGCATTGGGAAGTTAATTATGAACTTTCTACTAGTGAGTTACTAGGCTATTTAAGAAAGTCTAGTTTAAAGAATTGATTTTCATTTTGATTGAGAGAACTTGTATAAATGATTCATACCATTGGTTAAGTGTATCAAATTATGACTAAAGTTTAAGTCTAGTTAAGAGAACTGATCACCCTTATAGAAAGAAAGATCAAGAGATTATGAAAACGGTGTATGCTGCTAGTTATGTTATTTGGTCCAAGTTAGGATCTCAGCATAAGATGTATATATATATATAGGCTTGTGCATTGATTTGATTCCAAGGACGGAATCTTTTAAGGAGGGAGGAGTTGTAAAATCCCGAACTTTGAAATACTATTAAACTGGAATAATGAGGTGTTTAAAAACCCATTAGATTTTTACGAATGAGATTTGATATACAAGATCTTGAATATTATATGTTAGTAATAACTATGAAAGTTTTATGTATGTGTCGCAAATAAAGTTTTTTTGCCTTAAAGAAATAAAAAGAAACTTGAGGGGTGAATTATGGAAAATTGGATATAAATATCCCCCATTCACTCAATTTGATTCATTTGAGTCTTTTGGGTTTAGCCATATTGATGGAGAGGGAGAGAGGGAGAAAGAGGGCAAGAAGATGAAATCAAATCTAAGTGAAGAAATCCAATGGGGATCTTGTTGTTTGTGGTGTTTGAAGATCAAATTGGGTATTTTAATAGATTTTCTAACCTTAGAGCTTGTTTTTGGGCAAGATATAAAGCTACTCAAATTTGAGGAGGTGATCCAGTAAGTTCTATCACCGATTCGTGTTTGATTTTATTAATACATGACCTATTTAGTGATTTATTGTTGATATGTGTTGGTTGTATTATAAATGGGTCAATTTTGGTTTAAATTATGAAATTAGGGTTTCAATCAGCAAAGCCAAGTTAAGTGGTGATGTTAAAGTTGTTTTTGTAGTGCTTTGGACTTCTTTGCATGTTGCTATGAATTTTGGTTGAAAGGTTTTGGGTTGTGGTTGAAAATAACATTAGAAAATAGTAGAATTTTACTGTTCATGTGGGGTTCGCGGCGCAATCCCCATGCGTCACGGTGTGAATTCGAAGGTTCTGTTAAGGTAAGTTTTCCAGCGATTTGTAGCCGGCACGAAGGGCTACGCTTCGAAGCACGAAGATCCTTGATCAATCCAAAAACATTATTTTGATCCCTTTAACCTTGTAATTGATTAGGGATTGATTCTTTTGATTATAGAAAATTAAAATGGAGTATTTTAAGACATGAAAGGGTGTCTAAGCATAGAATCAAGCTTATACTCTTAAGAAATCTTGTTTTCGGTTAACTTATGCAAGTTGGCCTTATGTTTTGTGATTATAGGACTATTGAGCCGGTGATTGAGCTTTGGTTTTGATAGGAAGTGATTCTCATCACTTCATCAGGTGAGCACGCCCTGGAGATACCTAACTTTTGTAAAAGATTACAAGTCATTATGAATGTTTGTATGTTTGGCAATTTATTTTGTGAAACTTATTGAATTAAGGGATGTGGAACTTGTGTAATCTTTCTATGTTGATGAACATCATTATGAAAAACAAATGAGGCCAATGCTTCACTTAGCAGAAGGTCTATGTTGATTACATGTTTTTACTTGATAGTTTCTTGAGACATGATAGTCCATATATGATTAAGCTATGATCTTGCATTATCTCATGTGATCTTGAGATGATGAATTTTGTTTACACCTAGTGTGTGTTGTGGACATTGAGATGCCAATTCTGGATATCATTTATTGAGCTTTGTGCTCAAGAGCTATGGATTATGTGATACTTATTTGTGGTTCTTGGGCTTAAATGCTTGAGTTACTTGGCCTTTATGGCATGTGATTATTGCGACCCTTATGGCATGAGTTTTAGTCCAAACTAGTGTGGTTTCAATTACACATCCATTTGTGTTTTGACCATTATGAGCGTGTGTGTGGTTCAAGAGGTTGCGGCTAACCGAACCAAGAGACACGTGTGTGGTATCATTGAGATATGTTGCAATTGGAGGAGGGGGATGATAGTACCCATTATGACCGTATGGTTCAAGAGGCTGACTAGCGAACCGAACCAGTGTATACACGAGTGGACTTGGGGAACATGTCATTCACTCCTAACAACCGTTGAATGGTGGATTGCTTCGTGCTCCCCCACCTTGATGGGGAGATGTGGTTATCCCCCATGTGGGCACGTGTTAACCATGGCTAGTTACCATGTGAAGATACTATAACACAATGGACAAACCCATATCCTTATGTGCTTTTATGTGTATGCTAGTATGAAATGTACGTTGCCAAACACGTGTTTTCGAAAGATGGTGACTTGCTTTCTTTAAGATCAATGTTTTTGGTTATACTAACTAGTTATGTTTTATAGCTAACCGGTGTATAAATGTTTTGTATTTGCGGGGCGGGTAGATACCTTGGGCATTGCTTTGGTTTGTATTATCTTCTAGTAATCTTGGACTTCCTATTCGTCTTTTTATGGTCGTGAGATTGACTATGATAACACCGAAAGCTTTTGGGTCATATACAACTATGGAATTTATTATTAAAATTGTACTGTATTTTGTAGAAATACTGTAAATGAATTATAATGCTTTTGCTTTTAGTTTAAGGGTTTTACATAAACCATATTTTAAAATAAGTTTTGAAAAAGTTTAAATTTGAACTAAAAATCAGCGTGTTACAATTCCCTAATCGTATGTCTTGAATTAAAAACTGTAATCTAGGATGGATCGTAAAACGGCATTGTAAGCTAATGGTAATTCTTGAATCGTAAATTAGTTGTGACAGAAATCGTAATGGTAATTCTTGAATCGTAAATTAGTTGTGACAGAAATCGTAATTCAGTGTTACAAAAGGAATCGTAAATCAATTGAGTAAGGTAAATCGTAAACCAACCTATAAATGGATCGCGTATCATCAATCGAAAAATGAACATGATGGTCAAACCGTGAATTGTGATTTCAAATCAAGATCATGAACTACGACGAATCGCAAATAGAGAATATGAATGTGTGGGCGTGTGGTACTTCGGATCCCAAACTAGGATCGTGAATCATGTGAACTAGGTAATCATAAACTAGTAAGTGAGGACTCAATCGAAAATCGTAGTCTCTGTAATTAAATTATTAGTAAATCGAGTTCGTAGGTGGGATTTTTTAGTGTCATATGAATAGTGAATTATTACTCGGTAATTAACTTAGTGGAAACACATTTGTAGGCTCCTGTCGATAAACTTGCTTAACTTTACGAACTTGCTGATTTACTATGATCATCGGGTGAGTTTTTACTAACTTTTATCTTATATTGTGATACGTGTTCATGTGTGATTATGTGATGTTACCTGAGTAGATGGAAAAATTGGCAGATGGCCACCCCGCCTGTGTGGCACTTAGAGTAGATGGATACTTTGGCAAATGGCCACCCTGCCTGTGTGGCATAACTGATGAGATGGGCATATTATGCTTGGATATGATATCTGATGTAATCTATGAGTATAGTGTGCTCAATAAGCTTTGTGTATAACCCATCAAATATGATATATGTCAAGACCGTCTCGAGTGGACAAAGGCATGGCCTCAGTGTGACAACTATTCTTCTGCAACTAAAATTTTATATCACTCTGATCTTTTCTTGGATGGTTGTAAAAAATTTAATATTTGATCTATGTCGTAAGTCTAGTGTGTTTGGTAGGTGCTTAAATTGGATTTGAATGTATTGGGTTATCCATGGGAAGTATATATTTATTTAATTTTTTTTAAAAAATAGGGCATTACATTACATGAAAAGTATAACATGATTTTTGTGATGCTCCATACCCTAGTGTAAGTATACTCTTCATAGTTGATGTGGATCTTATGCCATTGTTGGGGCACTTATGCCCTGTTTTAGGCTTCAATGCCATCGATAAGGCTTTTATGCCCTATATTAGGCTCTTTCACCAATGCTGAGACTCTTAAGTCCTCTTATGCCATCGATGAGGCTTTATGCCTTGTATTAGGATCATGTGTCCAGGATCAAACGCTTAAGCTCTAGAGCACATTCTTATTCATGGATGATGCTTCCGCATGTATTTTTATCCTTTTGTGGTGTTTTACATCTTATTTTAGGTACATCATGATTTTAACAGCATTAACTCCTCGGACCTTCCCTTGAGGACATGTCCTGCATGATAATTTTTCAAGATACACCTTGTGTAGCAACCGATCAGATCCCGTTTTACATGGCGGTGGTTTATATTTTGACTTGCATGACAGTGGTTCATAGTTCTGTAGGGTAGTGGTTCATATTCTATCCTACAGAGTAATTAATCACATTCTGCCTTGTAGGACAATGGTTTATATTCCGTCTTACACGGTAATAGATATATTGTTCAGTATGCTACAGCCCTTTGCCTTCTTCTCCCTATCTGGGTACAATCCTGAGGGTGCAAACTATTTGTAATTACGCATGGGGAAACACCCGGCATGATGTAATCAAGATCCCATGTAAAATATAGGGACACATGTCTCTACAAAGAAATTACAATGTGGTTTCCTGTGTAGGCAAGGAATACAAACGTCCTTTCCTTCTTCAAGGCAACCTCCACCAAGAAGACCGTTGCAACTACCAAGTATTAACTTGGCGAGTATAATTAAAGAAACATGTCATGATAGTAAAATAGTGACAACCAGTTTTCTCCATAAACACCCTGCAATGCAGTGCCGTGTGATGAAGGGAACACCGGTATCCTTGTCTGCCTGAAGTCATCCTCTTTTGAAAAACTTGGACAACTCCTTAAAATTGTCTTGGGAGTATAATTCACATATTTCTAATAATGGATATCAATAATAAATGAAGGCGACACCTAGTATCATGTCCTGCATGGCAATGGTTTATATTCTGCCCTGCATGGTAGTCGTTCATGTTTAAGCCCAATCTATCTTCACTTCCTATCCTGCCATGTATGGAAGTAGTTCATGCTTAAGGCCTATCTATTGGCACTTCCTATCATTCATTGCATGGAAGTGGTTTATATTCTGTCTGCGTAGCAGTGGTTCATGTTTAAGCCCTATCTAGTGGCATTTCATATCCTGCTTTGTATGGTAGTAGTTCATGTTTAAGACCTATCATGTATTGGCATGTAACACCGCCTTTGCTATATTAAAAATCAGTATAAATTTGAGTTTTCAAACTGCATGGGTCCGTTTGTAATTTTAATATTTACCTGTTTGTTTACTTAACTGAATTGCATAACAATGCAACGGAATTTTAAACCACAAACAAACCAACCCTATTAACTATTACAGTATAAAAACACATGTTTGGCGTATATACAAATATACAATACAAAAATTGCCAAACATGCCGGGTGTTACTTTAATCTAAACCGACCATTGTAATATAATACCAAAAGTAGTGTTCCTTCAAAAAGGCATGTACAACTGCCACAAGTGTCCCCAACTCGCCAAGCCTGCCTAATCCTTATCTGTAAAAAGGGAAATATCAACAACATTAGCTATTTAAAATAGCTAGTGAATACAGGCAAGAATGAATACAATAAAAACAAGTCATACATAAAAAAATGAGCATACAATGCTATCCTATCACATAGCGGTAATGCTGACATGTCCAGCGGTGTTATATCTTGCCAGATAGCTAGTCCAGCTCAACAACTACCACCGGGGGAATCAAACACCGCCAATTGTGCTGGTTTCATCACATAAGTGACTCTACCTGCTTGTTACGGAGCCATAGGCTCATTAGGCTTAGCCAATTAAGGCAATCACCCCAAGAGTTTAAAGGAACGGCACTCGAGTACCGTTGATCCCGAACAATTGCCCGAAGGCCCATAGGACCCAACTAAAGCTTACCTTCAATAACACATATGTCTGGACGTTCACATAGCTCATCAATAACCCTTTACAGGGACAATAGCATGCATGCATTTACATATAACTTGTATTCATCAAAATATCACAATATATGCACATGTACTTAAATACATGTCTAGCATATCATTCATCATGTGAATACTTGTTTTCTAATCTTATTTGCATATACATACAATTCTATGTGCAATAAATAGCATACAATATTCATCTAACTAAATTAGCATTCAAACCTTCCTTTATTGGACTCATAGAAGCCGGTACTCACCTGAGTGTTTAAAACAGCACAAAAATGGATTCGACTCTCCTTGTTTGCTTAATTACCTATTGTATACATACAAGTTCATTTAGATTATCATACAACATGTACATATACCAACACTAGTGTTAAACTCCCTAATTATGTGTTTAAATTAGTAAAAATACATAAACCAATCCTGCAGAGAAGATCGCGCCGCAAAACCCATAAGGGTCGCGTCGTGACCTCAGACCAGAGGCACGAATACAGCCCCTGCACTGCTGTGTTTTCCATCCAAACTCAAGTTCAACATGTTCTTAATTATTTCCATGTTACACATTAAGTTTGGGACATTAGTAGGAGTCTATAAACACTAACATAACAGGCTTTAACATATGATTCAAGTTTGAATCATCAAATCATCATATTTGAGCCATTTGGTCTAATTCAAGAAATTCATCCAAACTAACATCTATAATTCAAAATATGAGTTCTAAACTACTTGTAGATGATGCTAGAACTGATTGCAATACAAAAATCCAAGCTTTAGTGGCTAATTTGTTTAACCCATTTTTGACCTATATCCTAAAATGAAGAACAAGGATGAAGAGAGGCTTACAAGAACAAGATGATGATGACGAGAGGATTAGAATCAGTTGGAAGACTTGATTAATGCTTAATCTCTAGCCTTTGATTGATCTTGTATGGTTTTCTCCTTCAATCTTCCAAGAACAAACAAGAAGAGATGAGTGTGTGTGTGCTTACGTGTTTTTTGTGTGTTTTGGCTGAAGTGGCAGCCTTAAGAACCAACTCTAGGTTCTTAATTATCCACAAGGGGTATTTTGTTCCCCTTTTCAACATACAACACAACACCCGACTAACCGTTTCAACTAACGAAGATATTTTCGGAATCCTCGCTTGAAACCAGTTAATATTTTATTATTCTTATCTATTTTCGTTATTATTTTTCAAACCTCATTTACTAACCAATAGTATATTTTCTATTAATACCCATAAGTATATTTTCATTTAATTAAATTCAAGTACCAATAGCACGCACGAATAGGCCCGATTTGAGGATGTTACATGGCACTTAGTATTCTACCCTGCATGGTAGTGGTTTATATTCTACCCTGCGTTGCAGTGGTTCATGTTTAAGCCCAATCTAGTGGCGCTTTCTATCCTACCCTGTATGGATGTAGTTCATGTTTATGCCCGATTTATTGGCATTTCGTATCATGTCATGTGTGGTAAAAGATAATATCTTATTCTGCATGACATCCAAATTGTATCCTGACCTACGTGGCAGTAGTTCACATCTTGACACTCGGAAGTCCTAGTGTTATATCCCCAGTCCCTGAAGTCCTACATAAAGAAGAACCTACTAACAACTATAACAACTTATGCAACGGATGACATAACGACAACCACTATACCGTCAGTGTACACTAGAAGACATGAGTCCAGTCATAATTGGTTCTTGACGACATGCTCATAAAGGACCTCTAATGGGATCGTATTATAAGTTCGCCATGACTTCTGTGAATTAGCTGTACCGAACTTGGGGGACTTAATGGTGTACCCCCTTTTCGGGACTTTGGTTTGGGCTCATTTATGTAATCCAACACAAAGATTTGGACCGGGCCTATTTATGTGGCCCAACCCAAAGATTTAGACTTTGCCACGGTTTCTCCGTTATAAATCACAGACTCACCTACCTCATTTAAGGATTCTCTCTTCACCTCGTCGCTTCCAATCTCTCACTAGGAGTCTCTCCTAACCTCACCAATGAAGAAACGGCCACACTCGTTACCCTTGCCACAAATTCTCGATCTGAGACACGGGTTATCCATCAAACAATGGGAGACGAACGTCACAAAACCTCATCGGTCCCTTCCCGCACTCAGCCTACTAACATATGCACGATCAGTGTTCTATTTGGGATTTTAAATTTCAAATTGAAGAGTATGCACCTAACCTTTTGCATGAATGTATAAAGGGTAGAGTAAGCCAAACAACGAAATAGGCCACGTTTTTTACATTATAATAAATGTTAACATGGTCTACATTGTAATAGATGACATCTGTCAATGCATATATGTGACTTGATGGTGTACCCCCTTTTTGGGACTTTGGTTTGGGCTCATTTATGCAGCCCAACACAAAGATTTGGACCGGGCCTATTTATGTGGCCCAACCCAAAGATTTGGACTTTGCCCTAGTTTCTCTCTATAAATCAAAGGCTCACCCGCCTCATTTAAGGATTCTTCCACTCTCTCACTAGGAGTCTTTCCTAACCTCACCAATGAAGAAACGGCCACACTCGTCACCCTTGCCACAAATTCTCGATCCGAGACACAGGTTATCCATCAAATGGGAGACGAACATCACAAAACCTCATCAGTCCCTTCCCGCACTCAGCCTACTAACATATGCACGATCAGTGTTCTATATGGGATTTTAAATTTCAAATTGAAGAGTATGCATCCAACCCTTTGCATGAATGTATAAAGGGCGGAGAAGCCGAACAACGGAATAGGCCACGTTTTTTACATTATAATAAGTGTTAACATGGTCTACATTGTAATAGATGACATCCGTCAATGCATATATGTGAGACACGTACACAACCCGCATAACCTCTTAAATTTTGTAGGTTGGCATATTAGAGGGTACTTCAATTGTGGGTTGAGAGGTCATTTGCGAGCTAACAAGTCGTAACTGGGTTAGCATGTCAATGACGAGTTGAGAAGTTTCATTAGTATGTCTAAAAGTCACACGAGCTCTCTTAAAAGGGCAAAATGCATAAATATACAATCAACTTTGCCTTAATTGTCATTGTATACAACTAACTTTAAATTCTTAAAAATAATACAACTAACTTTTTAAAAAAATTCATTGTATGCACATAACTTTTTTTTGTGTGTAGTCTTTAACTACCATTGTATACAATAAACTTTTTCATAATTTCCATAGTATACAACAACTTGCATACAATGGGAGGATTATAAAAGTTGATTGTATTATTTTTTAAAAAATAATGTTGATTGTATACAATGATAACTAAGACAAAGTTGATTATATTTTCATGCAATTTACTATTCAAACAATCTGGAAATCTTTGAATATAAAACCACACATCAACCTTCTAAAATCAACATAACAAAAACATTTATGTATGACTCGTAATGAGATTGTAAGAGTCTGGAAGATAATTATTTAATTAGGGTAAAATTTAACTTATGCATGAAAAATTAAACATAAAAGTTAAATAGGTTAGCGGGTCCATCTGTAAAATTTATGTATGAATCAAACATGACTCGTTCATACCTGTCAATCAAAACTTATTTATTTTGTGTATCAAGTTTGTGTGATAATCACCACCCCTAAATCATAGTGTGCACCGATACAAAATGACTTCATAAATTGTACAATGGTAAATACAAGCTATTTACTTTTTGGTCTTAAGGCACACGCTTTGAATTTAACCATATATTTTTTTAACAGCATGAATTTAGCCATCTTTAATCTCTTTTCCTATTCAAAGTTTTAAAGATATATGTTTTTGTTTTTTCGCGTAGGTTTATGGTCCTATTATAGAGTTAATTACAAATTAAATCTTGTCATGTGAGTCGTTGAAAATTACGAGTTTGATTTTTGGGTTCGAAAACTTATAAGTTTGGTCTTTATTGACTCAAATTTATTGCAATTTTGTTCCCTATGTTAATTATAAGATGTCAAACAATTCTAAATAAACATTTTGCCATTTTTTGTCCACGTGATTTGTAGCTAACTTCTGTTTTGTTCTCTCGATAAATAATTTTTTATTTTAATCATATTTACTACTTAAATTAATCAGTTATTACTAATGACTATTTTATTAACCAATATTATTACAACTAAATTAACCCTAATTAAAATATTTACTACTATTGAACAATTATTATTGTTAATTTTATTTAATTAACCATTATTATTAATTATTCAATTAACATTTTATCTCTAATTATATTTAATAATATTTAATTGACCACTGTTATTACAACGTATATTTAATTAATCATTATTATTACCATTAAATTAGCTTAAATTAAACACATCATGGTTAATTCTATATATATACTTCTTCTCATATATTGCAATCAAGTTTTGATTTCAAGTTTTACATATTTCGGTTTGCCGTTTCAAGTGAGTTTCAATATTTAACCTTGAATGTCAAGCTTTATTATATATAAATTTGTCCAGATAATTAAAACCAAAATACAAATTGAAAAAATCGAAGTGAAACTTAAAAACCGAACAAAAACTTGAAAAATCAAACTAAAAAATAACCAAACGAAAACCGGACTAACTTGGAACGAAGTCAGAGTGGTCTGGGTAGTAACTATCCATATGGTCTTACAAAAAGACTTGTGATGGACCGGTTCAAGGGTATTCCAATCCTTGATGGTCCCGATATGCGTTACATGTGCACTTCTTTGTATTGTCTAGTTTTTTTAATATTCGAGGTTTTCGGGTGATGTATTGCACCATGAACAATGCATGAGTGGAGTCATTACCGTTGGGCTATTTGAAATGATACTTTGGTATATTTTTCGGCACAGTTTTTGTCCAGACTAGTTCAGTTTTTGTTTTGATATTTTTTGGTTTGGTTTTTCAACTTTTGGTTTGGTTCTAAGTTTTCGGTTCTATTTTTTCGGTTCAACTTCAATTGTGCAGTGTGTATTGTGCAATTTATCTTTTATTTCAACTTTTTAAAAAATTGGGTCGTTACATATCGAAATAATTTTTCCGTGTGTAGCGGGGTATTATTTATAATCATTATTTAATTCCATTCTTGGACACGTAATTATTAACTAATAATTCGATAAAAACAAGGGCCCCTAATTTAGTGAGGAGCGAGTAACTTTCTATTAGTACAAAAAATTATTACAATAATTACATATTCGGCCTATTTTGGAGATGTTAAAAGTAGTGAGAATCAACCATGTTTAATTTGAGTTAATTTAGTTGTAATTATGATGGTTACTTTAGTTGTAATAATAAATGGTTAATTAAATAAGTAAATTTGATTAAATATTATATTAAATAGTAATAAAAGGGTAGTTAAATAAATAATAATATTGATAATTAAAATCAATAATAATAACTGTTAATTTGTGGTAAATGTTTTAATTAGAGTTAATTTAGTTGTAATAATAATGGTTATTAAAAGAAAAATTAGTAATAAATGATTGGTTTAATTAGTAAATATGTTTAAAACGAAACAAAAAAAATAAGCGAGAGAGCAAAACTGAAATTCTTCATATATACAATTGTGATGAATTTTTACTGTTCACACCTAGAACATTCTAGGCCTCTTTTTTTTATTTTTATATCTAGATAAGTACTAAGTATGACAAAGTGAAATAAAATGTCTTATAGATGAGATGGTTAAGGCATTTGTATACGGTAATTTAGTTGTAATAATGATGGTTACTTTAGTTGTAATAATAAATGGTTAATTAAATAAGTAAATTTGATTAAATATTATATTAAATAGTAGTAAAAGGGTAGTTAAATAAATAATAATATTCATAATTAAAATTAATAATAATAACTGTTAATTTGTGGTAAATGTTTTAATTAGGGTTAATTTAGTTGTAATAATAATGGTTATTAAAAGAAAAATTAGTAATAAATGATTGGTTTAATTAGTAAATATGTTTAAAATGAAAAAAAATTAAGCGAGAGACCAAAACTGAAATTCTTCATATATACAATTGTGATGAATTTTTACTATTCACACCTAGAACATTCTAGGCCTCTTTTTTTTATTTTTATATCTAGATAAATACTAAGTATGGCAAAGTGAAATAAAATGTCTTATAGATGAGATGGTTAAGGCATTTGTATACGGTAAGTTATCAAGGTTTCAGGTTCGAATCTAGCTAAATGGCTTTTTTCCTTAGATTGGTTAAGGCATTTGTATACGGTAAGTTATCAAGGTTTCAGATTCGAATCTAGCTAAATGGCTTTTTTCCTTAGATTTGTTTCCTTCTAATTTTTTAATACTAACCCTTTCTCTTTACTCATATTTCAATAACTAACATTATACTCGCGCAATGCTACGGTAAATAGTTTCTGTTTTATAACATGTCGCTTTCAAGAATATAATGATACGTCATTTGCACGATACATTATCACGAAAAAGTTTTTACAACATGTCCGTTTCTTTCATTTTTCTTTTATTTTCATCAACTATTTTATTAATTTTAAAAATAAATTTAAAAGACATTAAAATAAGAAAAATAGATTTATATTTATGAAATAAGGAAACATAAGAGTTAATAAGATTTTGGAAATTATGTTAATATGTGTGGATAATTGTGTTTGTGTGAGAATGTGTTAGTGTGGGAGAATATGTTTTAAATAAGTAAAAAGTTACAGAAAATTAAGAGAGAAAGTGAAATGGTTAAGAATGAGTGCATAGGATTAATCTATATACAATTAAAGGTCAAGATTTTATTTTGATTAAATTTTAAGAACTCTTAAAATTAAGGAAAAGAGAGAATGTTAAATGATTTATATAGCACTATAGATAACCATAAATAATTTGTAAATTATAATAAAGGGTTTAGTTCCTGAAAGTGTATCGAAGTTGTCACTTTTTGCTATTGTATGCATCCAACTTCCAAAACTACCATTTGGTATATCAAAGTCTCCAAAACTATCAAATAATGTATGAGGAAACCTATCCTCTAAGTAACAGGTAATTTTTTTATTTTTCTATTTTTTTATAATTCCACATCAGAAAATAACTGCCACATGTGTATTTATCTTCAAAAAATCATATAGCCAAATTCAAAATGATGAATACTAGGTTTGAAGATCTGGAAAAGAAGAAGAAATCAGATCCCAAATGAATCAGAAACAAAATCTTTAATAGAAACAAATGAATTAGATGAATCAAAAATATAATTATTCTCATAACTAAATATATTTGGGTTCAACCTTCATCTTAAAGAACATGAATCACATGAACAAATTTCGGAGACCAAATCATATGGATATGAATAAACAAATCAAAGAAAAAGAAATTTGAAAAACCCAAATCGTAACTTGAAGCAATGAACCGGGTAAAAGAAGAACCCTAAATCGTAACTTGAAAAACCCAAATCGTAACTTGAAGAAATATGAAAAACCCAAGAACCATATCACCGGAGAAGATGAAGCGATGGTGGTGGTGGTGCAATTAGATTCAATCGAATATTGAATTAAAACCCAAGAACCATATCACTGGAGAAGACGAATACTTAGGGTTTTTCAGATTTGGCTATAT
Source organism: Dittrichia graveolens (assembly GCA_038502395.1). Lineage (NCBI taxonomy): Eukaryota > Viridiplantae > Streptophyta > Magnoliopsida > Asterales > Asteraceae > Dittrichia > Dittrichia graveolens. The sequence goes on along the minus strand of JARJIL010000007.1, from coordinate 61,396,712 downwards.
AATAGAATGATATACAATCCAAGAGTAGAAACCCTAAATCAAAACGCTTACGTTGCATATGAACCTTAACCTGGTTCATCTCACTAGAATCGATGAGCATCAAATGAGCAATCAATGGCGGCGGCGGCGCCCTTGGTGGTGGCGGTGTCATGCCGCTAAAGAAGATGAGCACTCAAGAACCATCTCACCGTAGAAGATGAAATGATGGTGGTGGTGCCGCCTTGGTGGTGGCAGTGTTATGCCGCCGGATTCAATCGATGGTGGCGGTGTCTCCTTGGTGGTGGCGGTGTTGCCCTTGGATTCAATCGATGGTGGTGGTGTCGCCTTGGTGGTGGCAGTGTTATGCCGCCGGAGAAGATGACACTCAAGAACCATATCACCGGAGAATATGAAGCGATGGTGGTGGTGGTGCGATTGGATTCAATCGATGTTGGTGGTGGTGGTGCCTTAGATTCAATCGCAGATGAAGCAATGATCTGGGTAAAAGAAGATATTATTATTTTTTATTAATATTATTATTCTAAGTCATTGCCACCTAATTTACCATGTAAGCAAAACCGTTGACAAATCACCAGCCACGTCACCCATAACCTACTATCAAAGGTAACGATACATTAAACGGTAGTTTTTGAAAGTTCGGTACACTAAATGGTAGTTTTGAAAGTTGGGTATACACAATAGCAAAAAATGACAACTTCGATATGCTTTTGGATACTAAACCTTATAATAAAAACAAGTAACTTTACTAGGATTTAAAAAATAACTTTAATTAGTATAGTTTTTCAAGAAAAAAAATGTTATGCTACTATTTATAGAATAACCTTACATGATTTTTATTTTACGTTTCATGTATCATATATGATAACTTTTTTGTTACTTTTTTGGACATATTCAATGGAAATGTGAAATCTAAAACTATATATGGATTTAATACACCTAAATAAGTTTACATAATATATCTTTTGTAGTCGAGCAAATTATAACTTTCTCATCATGACAAAATTAACCAAATCCTAAAAACTTAAACCCTTTAAAATATAATCAAACATGAAAAACTGAAATTTATATCTAAATAGTACAATATGTATGAGAATAATTCAAAACATTCTATAAAAGTGTAAAACTAGATTTCTTAACTATAAATGATTAATAACTAAATAGCTTCATATTAATTTTTTTAAAATTATTTTGCTAGATATCTTACCAAAAAATTCAATATATGTAACTTGTAACGAAGCGCAAGCCCTCTAACCTAGTTAACTACAAGTCTACTCTAACACCCAAGGTTTGGAAATTTCTTTAGTTAGTAACTCTTCTATATGATGTGTTTTAATATTGCCTAATTGAGATTAGGAGGTGTTTAGAAACTTGAGGGACTTATGTTGTCATTTTGAAACTAGAAAAGTACAGGGACTAATTGTGCCAACTTTCAAAGATTCATATATAAGTAAGCAGATTTGACTTTAGTGAGTCAAACTTCTCATTTTACTTCATCTGCTTCCACGAGAGAACTTAGAACAAAGCTTTTCTTTGAGGTTTGTGAGCAAGAACAGCAAGAGCAAGTGATTTCCATCTGTTCTAGGTAGACACAAGCTAAACGTAAGGTTTCAAGCTTGAAGTTTTTGAAGTTTAAGTGGGTCTTAAGATTGATTCATGGTGAATCAAGATTAAAGCATGTTTTGGTTGTTTTTATTGGTTTATAAGTTGTTTGGGGTGTAGGAAAACACCTGAGTAGTGTTTTATGAATTGTTAGCAAGTGTTTTTGAGGTTTCAATCAGATTCACAGCAGACAGTCGGCGAACTGGAGCTGTAGGTAGAAAGGCACGGGCGTGCCTTTGAGGGGTACGGCCGTGCCTCGTGGCCGTGACCGCCTCTGTTCTTGAGGTCCGGGCGTACCTGAGTAGGGTACGGGCGTGCCTTGGTTCAGCTTAGGGTGTGCCTAACCCGGTATGCCCATGCTTATTAGGGCCTGCTTTTGGGCCTTGAGCCTAGGGGCATGGGCGTACCTTGCGGGGGTATGGGCGTACCTTGCAGGGGTACGGGCGTGCCCTGCCCCTGGTCAGTTTGTTTAAGTGCTGAGTTGAGCGTATTTTGATGCTATAACTGTATATGATTGTAGGGATTACTATTTTCTAAACTCTGATTCATATCTGTGATATGTGTGTGATACATTGCAATGTGATATATTATTGATCAGAGGACGAGAGAGAGATAGCTGTAGCATGCTGCTTTGTGCAATAGTGCTATGGACAACGTTTTAGCCTTTTTGGCGGATGCTAAGATAGTGAAGTACTGTGTCCATAGGAACTGTTACAACATTCGTATATGTGTATGCGCATGCTTATATGATTTACAGTTTAGATTTCTCACTAAGCTCTCGTAGCTTATCAGATACTGCTTACTGTTGTTTTGCAGGACGTGATTCCTCCAAAGGCAAGGCCCCAGTTTGACAGAGGTTGTTGTATGAGAGAAAATCTGTATTTTGAGACCTAACGCCTGGTTGTATTTTGAAAAACAAGTCTTTTGTTGTAAATATTGAATAACACTCTTTTATATGAACCAGAGGGTTCAGTATTACTTTGTAGCTTCCGCTTTTATATAAACTCTTTTTATTCTAAAATACTTCTATTTTAAAGCTTTACTTTGTTTATGAATTTGGGGCGTTACATCTACAAACCACATGGATCAAAAAAGGTGGATAAATTGGCCATTTAGAATTATTTAACATCTTACTAACAGTCGTAGACTAAATCTGTAATAAATTTAGATTAATAGGGATCAAAACGGTAACTTTTCAACTTCGGGAATCAAAATAGTAATTTTTAGCAAACCACGTTAAGCAAATCTCTAATTAACTCCCTATTATATATTGTTTATATAAGTATTAGGTGTCACGCTTCTATCTTTTGAAATTTATTACCTAAAGTGAAGGGTGAGTACGTGATTTTTCTTTTAATATTTCATATGACGTTGAAACTAATATTATTTATTAATAGCATCTTTAATTCTTTAACCTTATAAAATTCCTAATATCTCTTGTATACAGATGCGGAACTAGGATATTAGTATAGCGGAGTTAGGTCTTAATTTATCATAACAATAATGATACACATACACATACACACACACACACACATATATATATATATATATATATATATATATGAACGACATAAAAAAAGTTTTATTATCTATCTAGATAAATGAATAATAAAAGTTTATTTAAAAACAAGAAACTTGCGTGTTAAAATAACAAATAAACTTTGCCAAAATCGGTTTTCAAAGTTTTCTCATAATCACCAATTTGTTTGTCATGAACTAACATGCTAGAAGCGTAATATTAACTAAAACAATAACCCGAATGCTTTATCTTGATAAAACTTAAACAAAACCAAAAAATAACGATAAAAAATCTTACTTCGCCTATTTGTAGTTGGACATGGTTTTGTTTCTTTGAATAGAACTCATTTGTTATATTGTCTATAAGGAAATTATTAGCTATTGCTCTCAATTTAAAGAACCAAACTGATTTAAAGATAATTGTCACTCATGCTATTACGAAACCTTATTTTCATTACTTGGAAAGCTTTTTCAAAAATCAGAATCATCACTTTGAGCCTTCCTTTGTCGTTTCTATTTTGAGTTATACTTGGGCTACTAATTAACTATAATTAGGGGGTTTATATACATGTGTGGACTTTGTCTTCTAAAATACTAATAATTATGATGATCTTATTGGAGGGGGTGTAGCACCCTTCAGGCCTCCTTTGTCTCCACCTCTACTTGTATGTCAAAAAATATGGGTTTAACTCATCAAAATATTATTATGTGTATATCTAACTATCAAACTTATCTTTTAATGTAAACAACTCTCAAAACTTACATTTTAATTTATCAAACCTAATGTAGCAAGTCCCAAGCTGACATGCATGACACATGTTAAGATGACATGGTGATGATATGGTTGCTTGTATTATTTTTTTTGGTAAAAAAAATTAAGTAGATATAATAATAACAACAATAATAAAACGAATGTTTTATATGTTTCATGAAACCAAGTTTCCATTCATCATAAGTTCACTGTTTTTTAAAATAGGCTTCCATTCACAGATTGATCATCATTTGTTCAATATTCTTGTGTTTATTATTCAAAGGGGCGATGTTTGAAGAAACATTTTTTTTAGATTTAAAATATTCATGGTTGTGATTTTATTTTTATGATTTCATCGCAACAACACCATTGATGTTTTGCTAATCCGGTTCATCTTGATGATTTGGTTCATGTATGTGGCAATTAAGAATTTTGCTCGTTTTTTATTTGGTTCATTTTCATGCCTCTTTGGGTTCATCGATGTTTGTCGGATTTGATGATTTGGGTTTTTGTTCCATTTACTTAAAACATGTACATTTAGGGTTTAAATTTGTTAATCAATGCTCTAGGTTTCATTGGTCAATGTTAATATGTAGAAGTTTTTTGTTTCAAACTCAGGGTTTTGATTTAACTTCCGTAAGTTAGGTTTTGTTATACGATTTAGGGTTAGGGTTGGGATTTGTTTGATTTGTTTTTTCATTTATTTAGATTTAGATCTGGATTTCACCGGCTTACCGGTGGTTCATAATCAATTTCATCAAAGTTTTTATTTGTTCTTTAACTTCTAGATTTAAGCAGGTAGCTTTTTGTTTCAATTTTGAGTTTAATTCTTAATAGATGTTTATCAAATGATAATTAAATAACCGAATACATGAAATGGTAACTTCGAGAGTTCCATACATTAGAATAACAGGTTTTAAAATTTGACGCATATATACAATAACAAAATATAATAACTTATACGTATTTTCGTGAGCAAAACCCAAAAAATATATATACATAAAAATAATTAGATCCCTAAATTCTTTATTATGAGTAAATATACGGAAAAGCAAAATACTAGAAATCTGATCATCACTAAAGAGAGAGTAAACTAAACAATTAATATCATTAGATAACTATAATGATACTAAATTAACCCGGCCACTTCCTTCGATATATTAAAGCTGAAAAAGTATTATTCTTTATTACAGTATTTAAAGGATAAACTTAATATGAGATTCTTAATTATTCAGAGCATAGTCACATGCATAATTCATTCATTCTTAATCACCAACTATGAACATTTTAATAAACACACCGTGCTAACATCATCAAAACCCTGCTAGTGGCTCCAAAGTTAAAAGAATAAAAGCATTATTGTGAGACCTGAAGATGGAGACTCACTGTTAAACAAATAAATCAAGGCTGCTGGCTGCTATCTTAGCTTGATTTTGTGTTATCTGGTCGTTTGTGTTAAATATGTTTGATATGTATTTTTTTAAGTTTTAAAATACGGTTTTCATTAGAATTTCTAGTTTGTTTTCATACAACTTTGTATATGATTTTCGCTTTGATTCATGTTTTAAAATTAATGTTCGTTTGATTTTACTCAAACTTCGAATTCGGTCGTTTTAAATTTGCTCGGTTTTATTTTTCTGATTCGGATTATATAAATAAATATAATAAATAATGTGATAAAAAATTATGACATTAAACAACTGAAATAAAATTAAAATAATGCATCGATATATATAAGTATCAAATTGATGTGATCAAAATATCAAATTCTAGAATGATGTAATATTATTTTGACTTATAAGTCTTTTGTTTTATTCTAAATTTTTTACTTTTAACTTTTTAAGGTTTAGTGTTTTTGTTGGGCGTATATTATTGCCCTCGTATGTCACTCTTCCATTTGAGTTCAAAATCCGTTTTCTAAATTTACATTTTAAGTTTCAAAAGAAAATTCTATAATTCATTGGTAAAATGGATGATAGGGTCACTTTCGGGCTTCGGCTTGATCGTAACCTGACTTACATTTTTGTGTCAAAGTTTGAGTTCATGCTGGATCCGCATCAATTTTTCCTTGTTAGGTTCTGGTTGTACTTCATGTCGAGTTAAAAATGACCGGTCTTAAAAAATAGAAAAAATAAAAAAGAATCGATATATATTGATTAGAGATTATCATTTATAGTTGTACACCTATTCTTAAATAGTTGTCGAGGAGATAATTAATACATAGTTTTAGAAGTGTCAATTTTACACATAATCTAGAGAACGTGTAAGATTCGGAACAGAACAATCCTTATTTGTATTATAGAGTTAATATTTACCCTTATCGAATATGCAGTTTAGATAAGTCAAATATACAATTTAATCTAAATTATTGATCATTCAAATATAAAAACTGAAATTAATTCTATAATTTATGTATATAAGGCTTGTTCTTAATTGATTTTTTTCTCTAAAGATTCACATTAAGTGTAGTTTTATGTTTGGATATAATAATAATAATAGTAATAATAATAAAACAAGATAAATTATTTGAAATAGGATAAATTAGGAAAGTATTATCTAAACTAGATACTCCTGAAATGGGTTGTTCCTCAATTAGTAATTGTTGTTTGTTAGCCCCAATTTGACTTTTTCACTCAAAATGTACACATGAGCATTTTCCTTAAAATGTATATCTTATTTTCCATCTAGCAATTTGCAATTAGAAAAATAGAATGCCAGCTATATATTGATTGTGAATATACTCTTAGAATTCATTTAGTATATATTATGAAAAAATTAATAACAACAATAACAATAATATTAATATTGATAATATTATTATTATTATTATTATTATATTTTTATTTACTCTTGTTTTAATATTTTCCATAAAATATTGATAAGATTATAAATCTAGACAGTTTTCATAAGTGATTCTAACTTCTAACTAAGACATACTTTTGTTTATGGTTCGTATGCTTTGATTTGTTTTCTTCTTTTCATGAAGTATTTAGAAAACTAATTTTATACTTTTATTAAGTTGTATATTAAATGAAACGTTACATACTATTTTTGGAAGAGACTGAAATTTTTAGTTTAAATTCTAGAAAATAAAACAAAGAGATAAATTTTTGGGTTTTAAAAAAACATATTAAGAAAGGACAGATTATATAAAGATACAATAAACTTTGTCTTAATTATTATTGTATACAACAAACTTTTTTTTAGTAATAATACAATCAACTTTAATAATTTTTTCATTTTATGTAAACAAACTTTTTCTCTGGTTTTTTGTTATCATTATATACAATGAAATTTATTTTAATTCTTATTATATACAATAATTTGTAAAGAATAAAAAAATTATAAAAATTAAATATATTATTTTTAAAATAAAAAATGGATTGAATATAATAATAATTAAAACAAAATATATTATAGTTTCATTAAATTTAATCATTTAATGACAAATTGGGCAAGTTGCTTTTTAAAGCGTGGATGCCAGTTTTGCCATATATGGTCAAAATAACCAGCTCGTCTAACGAACACAAATTGCCGAATTAGTATTTACTATTTAGTCATAGTTTATTCTAGGGTGGTGCTAATTAAATAATAAAAAATATATTTTGACTTTTCGCGAGTTGGTTATTTTTCTGCAAGAAGTTTTTTAGAAAACAATATATTTCTCTATATACCAATAGAGTTATGACTGTTTATCAGATTCATAACCTATTATTACGTACATGATTATGTCGTATTGTAATTGTTGTGGTTGTCATTTAAAAAATAAAAAATATATTTATAATTTTGCCAGTTGCTTGTTTACCCAGGTCTATATGAAGAAGTCCGTCTAGCTATTGGTATATGTATGATATCTACATCTTATCATTCTTTTCCCACGTCTATATAAGATTCTTATCTTCTCGTTATTACGAGATTAGGTTTTAAAGTTGTTGTAGTAGTTATGAAAAACTTACTATTATAATACCTGTGTGGTTTTTAAGTTCATTGAAAAAAATGTTTATATATTTAATATATTATCTCTATTTAAAAAATCATAAAATTTTGAAAACTTATATATGTTAATAACATATAACTATAAGAGTTGTTTTCAATAAATTCTATGTAAAAACACAGTCATAAAATTTTAATATTCAATCACACGTGATTTAGAATACAGTAAAATGAGATTTGTAAAAGCATAACATGTGAATTACAAAAATGTCACTCCGTCCAAAATTTTAAAAAGCAATCTGGACCATTGATGTCATTGATCCAAAGACTAATCTGTTTGGTTAATGGAAAGGAATGGTAAAGGAATGGAATAGACGAAAAAATGGAATGGATAAAAGAATGGAATAGTTCATTATCATTCCATAAGCATGTTTGGTTACTTTCACGGAATGGAATGAATCATTACTGCAGTATGTTTGGTAGATAGAAATAGATATTGGAATTAAATGAAATAAATAAACAATGATCAAAATGCCACTGTATTAAAAAATAGATATAACTTAAATTTAAATAATTTCATATATAAAAATTTATTTTAAGTACACTTTACACATCTTTAAAAAATTAATAAAAATCAAAACTACGAGATTATCATTAATAAATAAAAATCAGATTGATGCTTCAGCTACTCACGATCAGATTGAAAAAGAAGCAGGAACAATTGACTGGAAATATAACAGAGAAGATAATTTGGGGATAGGATCGTGGGTTAGTTAGGGGTATAATGGTCAATTTTCATGTAAACAAGGAATGGAATGAGATTACTTGTGGAATCATTGTTTCCTTACCGTTGTCTCAAACAAACAAGTTTTTAACAGAGTAATGGAATGGGGCATTTCATTCACTTCCTCATTCCTGCATAACAAACACTGCCTAAAATTCGTCCCTTAGAACTATGAATTAAGTATGGACTATATTGAACATTCTTGTAACACCGCCTCAGCTATTATCAAAATCAGTGAAAATTTAAGTTTTTAAATTGCGTGGATCTATTTGTAATAAAAGTGTTTACCTGATTGATTATCTAACTAGTAATTTAAAACAACGCAGCGGAGTATTTTAAACCAAACAAACAAACCCTATTAATTATTACAGATTAAAACCACAATGATTTGGCGTTTATATATACATATCAAAAATGATGCCAAATCACATAATACCAGTGTTACTACATCATCGACCGACCATTGTATTCAAAATACCATATACAGTGTTCCGTCCCAAAAGACATATACATATCCCAGCAGAGATCCCCTCTCATCAGGTACACCTACTCCTTATCTCTAAAAAGGAAATATCAACGGGATTAGCTATATAAAATAGCTAGTGAGTACTAACAGGCATGAATAGCAATAGAGCACATATATCAGGAGTTAGCAAGCAATGCTATCCTATCACATAGCGGAGTGCTGACATGTCCAGCGAGTGTATTATATTGCCGGGTTGCAAGTCCAGCTCAAACCACTACTACCGGGGGAATCAAACACTGCCAAACGCGCTGGTTTCACCACGTAAGTGAATCACCATGCTCGTTTAGGAGCCAAAGTCTCATAGGCTTAGCCATTTAAGTCAATCACCCCAGATAATCTAAGGAACGACACTCGAGTACCGTTGATCCAGAACATTATGCCTGAAGGCCCAGGATCCAGCCGAAGCTAACCTTAATCAAGAAATTGTCCGGACATACATATAGCTCATCAATAATCCTTTTCAGGAACAATTGCATGCATGCTTTTACAGATAACTTGTATTCATCAATATATATGCACATGTATTTAAATACATGTTCACATATCATTTAATCATGGCATAACTTACTTGCATACATATAACTTCTATGTGTACCATATTTAGCATACAATAAACGTGCAATTCAATTTGCATTTAAATCTCCCTTTACTGAACTCATGAAAGTCAATACTCACTTGAGCTTCTAAACTAAGAAATTATACTATTCAGGCTCTTCCCAGTCGTTGGAATCACCTAAACAATATCCCGTATATCAATATTACATGAAACAGTAAATTCTGTACTGAAACAGGGCTCCTTACGGCCACAAGCAGTTGCTTGCGCCCACAAGGAGTGTGCTTTACTTGCGCCCGTAAGGCAAAACCATGCTTGCGCCCACAAAAGGGGTCCTTGCGCCCGCAAGCACAGATCCTTGCGGCCGCGAGGGATTTCCTTACGCCCGCAAGCAAGCCTGCACAGACCAGTGTCGATTTCCAGCCAAAGAGAGAAAGAGGCAAGAGTTTAGTGTGTGTATGTATGTGTGAATGTGTGTTTCATCAGGGAAAGATATACATGAGAACCAATATTGGTTCTCATTTATCCACAAGGGGTATTTTGTTCCCCTTTTCAACATACAACTCAACGCACGAGTACCCGTTTTAACTAACGGGGATATTTTTGGAAACCTCGTTTGAAACCATTTAATATTTAATCATTTTTATCTATTTTCTTTCGTATTTTCAAATTCCCATTTAATTAACCAATAACTTATTTTCTTTCGTATTTTCAAATTCCCATTTAATTAACCAATAACTTATTTTATTTAAATACTTAACATATATTCTAATTTAATTCTTTTAAATTAGTTTACGTACCAAATGAAGCGCACTAATAGGCCCGATTTGAGGATGCTACAACTCTACCCCCCCTAAGAAGATTCCGTCCTCGGAATCTGCTCAGCTGGAAATAAATGAGGGTATCGTGCCTTCATGTCATCCTCAGTTTCCCATGTCATGTTGGGACCTAGGTTGTGCTTCCACTTGACAAGAACAGTCTGATCATCTTCTTACACAACTTCTTTGTCTTTGCGTTAAGAATTTCAACTGGCTCCTCTACAAGACATTTAGCTGAATCAACCTTCAGCTCTTGCAGAGGTAGAACTTGATCTTCATCAACTTTACACTTTCTTAGATAGCATACATTGAAATTGTTGTGAATACTAGATAACTCAGGAGGTAATTCAATAGATACAGTCTGCTCGTTGACCTTTCGGATGATTCTGAATGGACCAATATAACGTGGACTCAGCTTGCCTTTATGTCCAAACCGAATTACCCCCTTCCAAGGAGATACCTTCAAGAAAACCATTTCACCTTCATAGAATTCAACAGGTCGGTGCTTTAGGTCTGCATAAATCTTTTGACGATCACGAGCTGCTTTCAATTTCTCCAGAGCTATTTTAACTTTATCAGAAGTGATCTACACAATTTCGGGTCCGGCATACTGCTTCTCACCCGGTTCAAGCCAACAAGTGGGAGTGCGACAACGCCTCCCATATAACATCTAATATGGTGGCATCCCGATACTAGAATGATTAGAGTTATTATAAGCAAACTCTATCAACGGGAGATGAGAATCCCAAGAACCACCATATTCGAGCACGCATGCTCACAGCATATCTTCTAGATTCTGAATGGTTCTTTCAGACTGACCATCCGTTTGTGGATGATAAGCAGTACTAAGATGAACCCGTGTACCAAGCTCACGTTGTAAGCTTTGCCAGAAATTTGACACGAAACGAGAGTCACGGTCAGAGACAATCGAACAAGGTAAACCGTGACGTGTGACAATCTCGTTAATATAAAGTTGAGCTAGGCGTGTCAATGATGCAGATTCATTCGTAGCAAGAAAATGAGCGCTCTTGGTCAATCGGTCAACGATGACCCAAATCATATTGTGCCTTCTGAATGTCTTGGGCAGCTTGGTGACAAAATCCATTGTAATATTATCCCATTTCCATTCTGGAATATCAAGTTGTTGCAGATTGCCATAAGGCCTTTGGTGCTTGATATCGCGCTAAATATATATATATATATATATATATATATATTATGCGATATCGGGTTGGTTTTAGCCGGAAACCATGCATTTAATTGTAAAAAGGTACGTTTACCGTTTCTTTTATGTTTTGCAGGCTAAAAAGGCGAAATATCTAAATAATTGAAGAAATGAGACAAAGAAAGAAAGAATAAAAAGAAGCCCAAAATAAAAGAAAAGAAAATAAAGTTAAGAGCCCAACTGGCCCAAGCCCAAAAGAGAAGAAAAGGTCAACCGGGCGTGAAATTAGGCGTCGCGGCGCGACAACTATATACGTCGCGGCGCTACGAAGTCTTCCGAATAGGGCCTATCTCTTCGCCACGTGGTGTCGCGGCGCGACCAAAATGTCCGTCGCGGCGTGACGCGTCAAGATAACGACAGATTCGAATTTTAAAAGAAGTGGGATCGGGCTAAAACTCATCGTCGCGGCGCGACACATGCTTGTTGCGGCGCGATCCCCTGTTTTTCGAAATCTATAAATAGGGCTCGTTCCAGTTGATTTTATGCATTCCAACTCAATTCATTCGACCCCGTGCGGTGAAAAAGAGCCAAGAAGACGTTCCAGGGGCTGTGGAGCTCAGATTTGAAGGATTGGAGCTTGGATTTTGAAGATTTCGGCTTTAGATCATCCTGGTTTTATCATTATTTCTTATCCATCTTCTGTTTTTTAATGTTTATTAATTTTCAGAAGTTTATTGGGATGTTTCTAGGCTAGTTCTTTCTTTTTTTCCTCCCTAAAGGAGATGGACCTCAATAAAGTTGATTAATTTATGTTAATTTGGACATGTTTGCTATATAAATTGTTTTGTATTGCTTAATTGATGATCCACATGTGTTCTTATTTCTATTTTTGAAGTTTATTTACTGAGTTTATACAAGTTGGAGGACCAATCCGCGTGTGTGACTTGAATCTTGATTGTTTAGGACCAATAGACAATCTAGACTAGTGATAGACCAATCCTAGGTTAAGCTTCTAAAAAAGGAAACTTTAATGTGTGTGATGAATATATAATGACCAATTATATGTTAATACATGTTTTGTTAACCTAAACAAACATAACGATTAAGTCTTTCTTAACACGAACTTAAAACCGGATAACTTTGTGTTTTAATCGACTTCATGACCTTAAGTTTGATTAAATTGCATAGTTAATAAAGTTAGTTAATTCGATCAAGATGCTAACGAATATAGGAATCGGTATATGGTAATTTATTGTCCATTGCACGCATTAATTGAATTAATTAACTAAAAAGAGGTGAATCGAGTCTAGGGAGGGAAACCTTTGAATTGATAAGTTTAAATCCATAAAGTTTGTTGCTTTCACTTCCTTTGGTTTGTTCTTGGTTCGTGTTGCTATTATTTATTGAGTTGGATCATAAAGTTTGGATCTTTATTATTAAGGTTCTAATTCCCCCTTTTAGTTGTTTATATTAGTTTAATATTTAATTAGTATAGTTATATTCAAAATCATACCCGTTCCCCTTGTGTTCGACACCCGTACTTATTTACTATACTACGATACGATTAGGTTCTCTTGCCTATTTGTGTTGTAGTCGTACTAAATAATTCGGATTTATAAATTTAAAACTGGTGTGCAATACGCACATCAGTGCTCAGTTTTGACTTGTGCACATATTTGACACTTCTCCACGAAGGAAGCGATGTCTCTTTTAAGAGTAGGCCACCAATACAGCCTTTTGAGATCATAATATATGTTTGTTATACCTGGGTGAATAGACAACCTGGAATTGTGTGCTTCCTGTAATATCAACTCACGGTTGCCTCCAATGAATGGTACCCAGATTTGGGATTGAAAGTCTTCAAACCCTGACTGTCATCAATAAGCTGATCTTTCAGCTTTCTCATAGTCTCTACCTTCAGATTCTCCTCTTGTAATGCCAGTTGCCGTGCTTCCTTAAATTAGAAATAATATCAGGAACCATAGTAAGTTTCATGAATTTGGCTTCAGTTGAAACCCCTTTTCTGCTCAAGGCATCAGCTACTACATTAGCTTTGCCTGGTTGATAACGGATCTCACAATCATAGTCTTTAATCAACTCAATCCAGCGTCGTTGCCTCATATTGAGTTCTTTTTGAAAAAATCCATATTGTAAGCTTTTATGATCCATGCATATAACACATTTTGTGCCATATAAGTAATGCCTCCACAACTTTAATGCAAATACAACTGCTGCGAGTTCAAGATCATGTGTTGGGTAGTTCTTTTCATGCGGTTTTAATTGACATGAAGAATAGGCAATCACCTTGTCGCGTTGCATTAGAACACATCCCAAACTAGAATAAGAAGCATCACAATATACTATGAAATCCTCCGACCCATTTGGCAGAGTAAGAATTAGAGCTTCACAACGTAGCCGCTTTAAAGTTTGAAAGGATTGCTCATGTGCATCAGACCACACATAAGCAACATCCTTCCGTGTCAATTTAGTAAGAGGACCAGCGAGTTTAGAAAAATCGCGAATAAATCGCCGATAATATCCAGCAAGACCAAGGAAACTCTTGATCTCTGTAGGAGATTTGGGAACCTCCCAATTCATCACTGCCTCTACTTTAGCAGGATCTACTTTCACACCTTCCCTGCAGATAACGTGACCAAGAAAATGCACCTCCCGAAGCGAAAACTCACATTTAGAAAGTTTGGCATAGAGTTGTTCTCGCTTAAGAGTTTCGAGAACTTGGCGAAGATGTGATTCATGTTCAGCTTCGGTCTTTGAATAGATCAAGATATCATCAATAAATACTATCACGAACTTGTCCAGAAATGGACGAAAAATTCGATTCATGAGATCCATAAAGATAGCTGGTGCATTGGTGGAGCCGAATGGCATCACCAAGAATTCATAATGGCCGTAGCGGGTACGAAAAGCCGTCTTCGGAATATCTTCAGCTTGAACCCGTACTTGATGGTACCCTGATCGGAGATCAATCTTAGAAAAGCACGTTGCTCCCTGCAATTGATCAAATAAGTCATCTATGCGCGGGAGTGGGTATTTATTCTTTATAGTTCGCTTGTTAAGCTCCCTATAATCTATGCACATTCGCATAGTCCCATCTTTCTTCTTGACGAAAAGAACTGGAGCTCCCCAAGGAGAAGAGCTCGGTGAATGAAGCCCTTGTCAAGCAATTCTTGTATCTGATTCATCATCTTGCGGATTTCAGAAGGTGCGCGACGATACGGAGCTTTAGCCACTGGAGTAGCTCCGGGAACAACGTTGATCTTATAATCCACATCCCTAACCGGAGGCAGTCCGGGTAATTTATCTCGAAAGACTTCAGGATATTCTGACACTACCCTGATATTCTCCACTGGGTGTTTCTCCATCTAAGTATTAATAACATAAGCGAAATAGGAGACACAACCTTTTGTAACAGATTTCTGAGCTTGAAGTCAACTGCTAAAGGTTGTGACTCTTATCTGGCATACGTTATTGATGCTACGATGGAGAAGCGACCAGTTCGTGATATTCGGATGGTGTCTGAATACCCTGAGGTATTCCCTAAAGAACTTCCGGGTTGCCTCCGATTCGTGATGTTGAATTCAAGATAGAGCTTATTCCAAGAGCTACACCTGTGGCTCGTTCTGAAAAGGTGCTAAAGAAGTATTGCACCGATTATGATTTGGAAAGAATGGAGAGGGATTTCAATGATCTCCAGAAAGGGGATAAGCCGATCGAAGAACACATAATTGCATTCACTGACAAAATGCGGTTTGTTCCCCATCTGATTCCTGACGAGACCACCAAGATAAGGCGGTTTGTGGCAACTCTGCCACTGTAATTTCGCCCTCATGTTCGGGCAGTTGTTGAACTGGATCGGGCGTTTGATATAGACCGACAAATGGAAGGTGACCGTCTTTACTGCAAAGGAGAATCTGCCGGTGCAGGGTCAAAGAGGAAATTTCAGCCATCTGATAAATCGGGTCCTTCCAAAGGACAATCCTCAGCAGGTGGGAAAACAGATTCCTCAAAGAAGCCGAGGCCTAATTCTCCTTGGTGTAATCCGTGCCGTACATACCACTCTCGTGAGTGTTCTGACTCTACCAGACGTTGTTGGAGGTGCGGGCAGAAGGGCCACGCTACGACAGAGTGTGGTTTCAAAGAAGATGTCTGTTATCGGTGCCATAAGCCCGGGCACAAGCTGACTGATTGTCCAGACAGACAAAGTGCTAGAGCTAAAGGGTCTTCTTCTTCTAGAGTACCGAAAAGAGATGTCGCACCCCGCGCAAAAGGTAGGGCTTTTCAAATGACAGCCGACAAGGCCAAAGCAGCAGGGGATGTCGTTACGGGTACTTTTCTTATTAATTATATCCCTCCTAGTGTTTTATTTGATTCTGGAGCTACCTACTCCTTTGTATCTGTGGCCTGTCATAGAAGATTGCAATTGCGGTGTTGTCCCTTTGACTGAGCCGCTCAAAGTAGAGGTCGCTGACGGCAAAGTAGTCTCTGTTACAGAGAAAGTCCCAGTAGCTATAATTTATATTGACGGGAGTAATATCCCTATTTCTTTCTTTGTTATGCCCATTGCGAGATTTGATGTTGTGATCGGGATGGATTGGCTCAGCAAGCGTGATGCTGTGATTATCTGTTCCAAAAAGATGATTAAGATTCCACTCTCTGATGGATCTTATGCTGTTGCACGTGGAGAATGACGGGATTCTGATATTCCCATTGTTTCCATGATTAAAGCTCAGAAGTTGATTGCTAAAGGTTGTGACTTTTATCTGGCATACGTTATTGATGCTACGATGGAGAAGCGACCAGTTCGTGATATTCGGGTGGTGTCTGACTACCCTGAGGTATTCCCTGAAGAACTTCTGGGTTTGCCTCCGATTCGTGATGTTGAATTCAAGATAGAGCTTATTCCAGGAGCTACACCCGTGGCTCGTTCTCCGTATCGTCTTGCTCCTTCTGAAATAAGAGAGATGATGACTCAAATTCAGGAATTGCTCGACAAAGGTTTTATTCGTTCGAGTTCCTCGCCGTGGGGAGCTCCTGTATTATTTGTGAAGAAAAAGGACGGAACGATGCGAATGTGCATAGATTACGGGGAGCTTAACAAGCAAACTGTAAAGAATAAGTATCCGCTTCCTCGAATAGACGATCTTTTCAATCAGTTGCAGGGAGCTACATGCTTCTCTAAGATTGATCTACGGTCGGGGTATCACCAAGTATGAGTTCGTGGAGAAGTTGTGCCGAAGACTGCATTTCGAACTCGTTATGGTCACTACGAATTTTTGGTTATGCCGTTCGGCTTAACCAATGCCCCTGCCGTCTTCATGGATCTGATGAATTGGGTTTGTCGTCCGTTTCTTGACAGATCTGTGATTTTGTTTATTGATGACATTCTTGTTTATTCGAAGATGGAAGATGATCACGAGCTTCATCTTCGTCAGGTTCTCGAGACGTTAAAGCGAGAACAATTGTATGCCAAGTTGTCCAAGTGTGAATTCGGGCTTAGGGAAGTTCATTTCCTGGGCCATGTTATATGTCGTGATGGTGTCAAAGTAGATCCAGCTAAGGTGGAAGCTGTGATGAATTGGGGAGTTCCTCGGACTCCTTCCGAAATTAAAAGTTTCCTTGGCTTGGCTGGCTAGTATCGGCGGTTTATCCGCGATTTTTCGAAGCTTGCGGGTCCGTTGACCAAACTAACTCGCAAGGATGTTGCTTTTTTCTGGTCGGAAGCTCAAGAAGAAGCTTTTCAGACCTTGAAACAATTATTGTGTGAAGCTCCAATCCTTACTCTGCCTGAGGGTTCGGAGGACTTCACGGTATATTGTGATGCTTCGTATGCGGGTTTGGGTTGCGTCCTGATGCAACGTGATAAAGTGATTGCCTACGCTTCTAGGCAGTTGAAATCACACGAGCGGAACTACCCAACCCATGATCTGGAACTTGCTGCTGTTGTCTTTGCATTGAAGTTGTGGAGACATTATCTTTATGGCACAAAGTGTGTGATTTGCACAGATCACAAAAGTCTTCAATATGTCTTTACTCAGAAAGAACTCAACATGCGGCAACACCGTTGGTTAGAGTTAATAAAAGACTATGATTGTGAGATCCGTTACCATCCTGGAAGGCCAATGTTGTAGCGGACGCTTTAAGCCGTAAAGGACCGACATCACAAGCTAAGTTTATGAGAATCGCTATTGTCTCAGATTTGATTTCTAAATTGAAGGAAGCTCAGCAGACTGCATTACAAGAAGAAAATCTTAAGGTTGAGACAATGAGGAAATTAAAGGATCAGCTTGCTGAAGATAATCGTGGGTTGAAGACTTTTCAATCCAGGATTTGGGTACCTTCTGCTAGAGGTAACCGTGAGCTGATTCTGCAGGAAGCCCATAAGTCCAAGTTATCTGTCCATCCGGGAATTACAAAGATGTACCACGACCTAAAGACGCTATACTGGTGGCCAACTCTGAAGAAAGACATTGCTTCATTCGTGGAGAGATGTCAGATCTGCGCGCAACTGAAGACGGAGCACCAGAGACCTTATGGTAATCTGCAGCAACTAGATATTCCGGAGTGGAAATGGGATGATATCACGATGGATTTCATGATGAAACTACCGAAGACGTCCAGAGGGCACGACATGATTTGGGTTATCGTTGATCGGCTGACGAAGAGTGCTCATTTCTTGGCAACGAACGAGTCTGCTTCGCTGACCCGTTTAGCCCAGTTGTATATTGATGAAATTGTGTCACGTCACGGTCTTCCATGTTCTATTGTATCTGATCGTGACTCTCGGTTTGTCTCGAACTTTTGGCAGAGTCTGCAACGCAAACTTGGCACCCGTGTTCATCTGAGCACTGCCTATCATCCACAAATTGATGGCCAATTTGAACATACGATACAGACGGTAGAAGATATGCTTCGTGCCTGTGTACTCGAATTTGGTGGATCGTGGGATTCTCACCTCCCATTGATTGAATTTGCTTACAACAATTCATATCATTCCAGCATTGGAATGCCACCATACGAGATGCTTTATGGAAGACGATCTCGCACTCCGACCTGTTGGTTGGAGTCTGGCGAGAAGTAGTTCGCTGGACCTGAAATTGTCCAGATTACTTCTGACAAAGTGAATGTGGCTCTTGAAAAGCTAAAAGCAGCTCGGGATCGACAGAAGATGTATGCGGATACAAAGCATTGCCCCGCTACATTTGAAGTCGGTGACCGTGTGTTCTTGAAGGTTTCTCCTTCGAAAGGCGTTATTCGTTTCCGACGCAAGGGGAAGCTAAGTCCACATTTCATAGGCCCATTCAAGATTAAACACAAAGTGAACGATCAGATGGTAACTCTAGAGCTTCCGCCTGAATTATCTGGAATACACGACACCTTTAACGTGTGCTACTTACGCAAGTGCCACGTTGAGGAAGAACAGATTATTCCTTTCCAGGAATTGAAAGTCGACTCTTCTAAGCGACTAGTTGAAGAACCTGTTGAAGTTCTTGACACTAAGGTCAAGAAGCTACGCAAGAAGATGATCAAACTAGTCCTTGTGAAGTGGAAGCACAACCTAGGTCCAAACCTGACGTGGGAAGTTGAGGACGAGATGAAGACAAGTTACCCTCACCTGTTTATCACTGTGTAGATTCCGAGGACGGAATCTTCTTAAGGGGGGTAGATTTGTAACATCCTCAACTTGGGCCTAGTTGTAATTAGTACGTACGTGTGTATAGTTATTGTAATAAGACGTATTTTGTTGAATTAAATGAGTATATGTTTATGTATTGTGTGTATGTATGTATGCATGTGTGAGTATGTGTATGTATGTTAAGTGCGTATGTGTATAATTAATTAAGGAAACCCATGTGCGAAGAATGAGGCAACCGCCTCTTGTATATGTGGAAGTATAGATGTGTGTTTAGGTTGACTTTAGTCAAATATAGCAAAACAAACACCCAAAACCTATAAACACCTTTCTCTCTCGGTTTCTTGCTGCTGCTGCTTTCGGATTTCTAAAAGAAGAACAGAAGATGTTGGTTGTTGATCTACGAAGGTGAGCAACGTGCTTTTATTATGTTTAGAAGATTAGAAGCATGTATAACATGTTAAGAACCAAGAATCTATGCATGAACACCTTGAAGAACATGGAAAGCTCACTTTTTAAGTGGGTTTTGCATGAATGGTGTTCTTGTTGGGATTTCATGCGTGCATGATGATTAGATGATGATGTTATGATGTTCTGGGCTTAAAGCAAGCCAAAAGGAATTTGTTTAGATGATCAAATGATGTTATCGGAATTACGGTTGATGAAGTTGTCGGATTCCGCAACTATGAAGTTGTCGGAATCCGAATGTGTTGAAAACCGAAGGAAGTGTCGGATTCCGCAACTCTGTCGAATTTCATGTTTTAAATTCCTTGTGTGGAATCCGCAAGTTGTTGGATTCCCTAAATCCGCAAGTTATCGGATTTCCATAGTTTCGGATTCTAAGTGTCGGAATCCGATAAGTATTGGATTTCAATGGAAGTATCGGATTTCCTTCTATGTATCGGAATCCACAAGTGTCGGATTTTGTGTGCATGGTTGGAATTCGTAAGTGTTGGAATCCGAATGTTAAGTATCGGATTTCATGGTTTGAATGTGTCGGATTTCATGAATCCGACAGAACCATCGGATTTTCCCCAAATCCGATAGTTTTGGCGGATTGTGTAATGTCCAAAGTTGAATGTTGTTTTGTGAAGTCTTGAATGCACATGTGAATGATTAAAGTCAATGTGACATGCTAGGTGGACTTATTGTATCTGTGAAGTCAAGGTCGAATACCTGTGCCTAGTAACAGCTCAGGTGAGTGCCTACGATCATGAGACTCAGTAGAGTAAGGCTTGCCTGCTAAGTGATTGTGTGAATGTACTATGACTGACTTGCTTTTGCAGGTACGCTCAGAGAGGTAAGTGTGTGACTTGTATGATGTTAGAATATGTGTCAGAAGCATGCCAGTGGGTCTAGTTTGGAACCACTTAGTTAGTATGTGATGCTATGCATGAATAACTGCTTAATGATGTTATATGTAAGATGATGGATCCCTGTGGGATCGAATGTATGTATATGTGTATGTGACCTGTCTGCAGACTATCTGACGCATGGTTAAGGCACTCACTAGCTAGCAATGATTGTTTATGATATGACGCATGACTTGCTATATTGATGCTTATGATTGTATGTACTCACTAGCTAGTGTAGCTAATGATACTATGTTTCCCTTTTCAGGTAAAGACTAGATGGCCTGCGAGGCGGGTTACTTTTGGGAACTGTATTGCCCCTTGTGGGTGGAACACTTGTAATTATATGATGTAATGTAAATAGATACTATGGTCGGTTCCTGTACTTGGTAACACCAAATCCAAACACTATTATTACAAATCCAAACACTATTATTCAATAGTACGTTTCTGATTATCAAAAATGCATAGTTTATTTTTAAATTGCTATCCCAAACACCCTAAAATGGTACTTTCAAACATGTAAAAACTTTTTTTCAAAAACATACAAACTTAGATAACATATATATATATATATACATATATATAGGGTGTGGTTCATGGGAGAACCCTTTTAAAATGCACAACAGTAAGAATATGGGTAAACTTGTTATTTAACATTTCTCCTTTACGTTCATGTTCACCCAAAAGTCAAGTTTACATCCTAAATCTTAAATTCAAAATTATTTCTATAATATTAATAATTTAAAGATTTGTATGCATTAATGCATCACATCACAAACACTTTTGTATGCATTGATGCATAAGGTGTATAGTCAAACAAATGATAAAAAACGTGACGGTTTTTAAACATCCGATCAATGAAATCAAAGGTCCAAAAAGAATGTGACAATTTTTAAAACATCCAATCAATGAAATTATATATAGAGGATGGTTCATGCGAAAAGCATTTTTTTACGAAAAAAGTGCGAGAAGCATCCTCAACCCTTGATCAATGGATGAAAATAGAAGTGTCACAAATGTAATTAAAGATAATATCATGTTATATTTTATAAATCATTAAAGGGTAGCAATGGAATTTTACATTTATTAATTAAATCAAGTATTAATTAAATTCCTATTTTTTTCTCACCCTCCTCTTTTATTCACTCGCATCCCCCTTCCCCCCTAAAAAAACCCTAAATTTCTTTCTCATCTCTAAATTTCTCTATTCCTCTTTGCAGCCACCACATCACTATCATACCACCTTAGATATCTATACATCATCATGATCTCACTGGGAACCGCCGAAGGGTTGCAGATAACCACCATCACACATCACTTGCTACACATCGAGATTTATGTTACTGCTTGTTTAGGTCTACGCAATGCTTGTTCAGATCTACGAGATTTAGGTTACTCCTCCATCGCTACATTATCCATCACTTCACCACCCTTCCCGAACTCAATCTCCATCATCTTTCATCTTCTATTGTAACCGATCCAATAAAAACTATCGCCGCCTTTGCAGCTCTGTAGTGAACCCTCTTCATCACAAGGGTTATGAAGGAATCTCATGCATGTCCAAAACCCAAGAGCAACGGAAGCAAAAACATCAAAAGAGTTTTTGGGTTTACAAGACACATGCACGGGATTCTTTTAGTGAGATCTAGCTACAAAGAAACATAGCAACGAGAAGAACACAAAGAACATAGAAGTGAGACCATACCCTTGATGTCTCTGGTGGTTGTGATCTTGAGGATGAGATACTTGAACCCGAAAAAGAGCTCCTTTATTAGTATCCACACCAAGAACCCCTGAATCTCCTTTGCTAAAGCTTAAAACTTGATATCCACAACTAGATGAAGCTCCAAGAAAAGCACTAGAACTATTGCCTTTGATAACTCTCACTTGAACTCTCAAAGAAGCTCATGTATGTGTTTTAATGTGTGCTTTTGATCAAGTGGCAAAAGGTTCATACAAGTGAAGAGAGTAGTGCTTTTATAAGCTTTGTGGAAGCTCAAATGCCACCAGGGCTAGCTCTGATTGGACCAACCGAAAAGGTCCAATAAGATTAAAGTGTCACTTTGACTTTTGCCTTCACGGGCTCTCACGGGCCGTGAAGGAAGTCGTGAAGCGGAGCCCCCACGATTCCTTATTCGGCTCATGAGGCATCGTGAAGGTTTTCTGGTCATGACCTCTTCATGACCCGTGAGGGCCTGTAAAGGTCAACAGAAACCCTAATTCAACAAGTTGACTCTCTTGCCTTATGTTGTCGGATTCAACGCTTGGCATGTGACCCAATAGGCCCATGCATCATCGGTAGTGAGTCCAATATACGTGTATCGGTGGGCATATAACCAACAGGTTACCCTGAACACTACCACCTGTCGCTGCCGTCTTCCTTATAAACCCTCACCTCAGTAGATCGAGTGGTTCCCCTGGATACGGGAAATGGGTTGTACCCATAATACTATGTCGTGACTCATATGAAGCAAAAACAAGTATTTTACTATCAGATCATCAGCTGTCATCAATTAGTTGGATAAAGATAAATCCAAGTAGGCTTTTACTGAAATATGATGATGACTTGTCTGCTAAACTTATATATATGGTACCTACTCTTACTATATTATGATGTTTCTTTTAAAACAAAAAGGAAAAAGAAAAAAAAACTCTTCTCACCATCGTTGGTTATTATCTTTGTTCAACATCTACTTTTTCTTTTTCTTTTTTGTTTCCTTTCGAGATCTGTACCTGAGATGTGTTAATCTTTTAGTTTTGTATGTAAAGAGGAATGAAAATGTTCACATAGGGTTTTCTCATTCATATTTGAACATATCTCTTATAAATGTCTCTCCTTTGCAGCTTTGCTCCTAGTGTACTACTGACTTTTGGTACACCCCCGTATATAAAAAGTTTTGTGTTCTTTTTAGTTGTTCATTAGTGCACAGGTAATGATTTATCTTTTCTTATATAGGTGGACTTGCAAGAAATAAAGGGTTCATTTTTTTATATATTAATTACTTCATGTTGTTATGTGTATGAAAAGGTGTGTTGAGGCAACAAGGATAAGTTAAGCAGAGAAGTGTGTTGAGACTGCAAGTTTATATGCTTTATAGATTTTTGAATTCTATATTCAAAATTTATATACTTGTATTTACTAGTGAACAAATCTATCGAAATATTATAACAAAGTGTTCAGTGTTGAATACATCTTATGGACATTGCAAAAATATTAAAATAAGAGGGTGATAAGAAAACTTGCCAATGAAATTTATTAATAATTCCGTTCTCTAATGAACATAACTTATTATGTAAACAAAAAACTTTAAATTTGGAAATATAGAAAAACTGGTTGAGTCATTAGTGAATAGTAAAGAAATTCGAAACTACATTAAAAAACCAGAGTTCATTAGTTAATAGAGAATAATGCAACAACAATGATGAAAAACTCATAGATATTTTTGTTGTATACAAAAAATTAATAATTTACTAGTAAATTATTTTTAAAATCTAGGAGAGAGATAAATAGATTGGAGAGAGAAAATTTTATTTTACCATTATACCCCTTTAATTAAAAAAATAAAAAACATGATTAATTTAAGCTATTAGATCAAAAATCAAATAAGTGGCTAGGATTGTTTCTCGTACTTTTCGCAAATAAAACGCTTTTCGTATGAACCCTCCCATATATATATATAATACAAGAACTGCGAGAACCAATTTAAGCCTTTCAAATTATTGATCAATGGCTAAAAAGAGGGCATGACATACTTGTAAACACTTGTAGAAATTATATTGGCATTTAAAAACACGGAGGGTTATATTGGTAAGTTACACATACCAAAATGCATTAAAAAAGAGAAAATAAAAAGTGAACCGCTCATTGAAGGCGATTCGGAGGAGGGAAGCGTGAGACCTCCTCGAAACTTGCCATAAACCCGCAATTCAAAACGGCTTCCTAACTTACACGACGGTTTTCACGTGAGCAAGAAGAACAAAATATTTTGTTGTCGTTTTCCATCTCATAATATACGAAAGACGGGATAAAACCCTAGAAGAAAGGGGCGAATCAATTTCAGTTTTAATCAGCTGCAATAGTTCAAATCATACGGTGAGTTCTTTTAAAAAAGAGAAAATTGCTGAGAAAGATAGCCTAAATATAGAAAATTGTCAATAAAAAGTCCAATTTTTTTTGGCCGAAAAAGGATTATAAATTTTAATTTATAACAAAAAAAAAGTATAATAACCTCTTAGATCTAACAAAAAAAAGGATTATAAATTTCAATTTGTAACAAAAAAATGTATAAATTTCACGCATTATACTTTTTTTTGTTACAAATTGAAATTTATAATCTTTTCTCGGCCAAAAAAATTAAACATTAACCTTATTGATAAATTTTGATATTTAGATTATCTTTCTCGGCAATTTTCCCTTTAAAAAATTGATATGAAGTTGTTGTTTTTCTGATAAAAACAAGAAATCAATGTTGAATGAAGTTGCATTTGTGTAATGAAATCGTCGTTTGAATGCAGGTTTGGGTTGTCATCTGAATTGTGTTGTCCTTTTGGTGTTTTGACTTAATTTCATCTTCAGTTTGAGTAAAAATGACTAAAGGTATGATTAATCTTGCTATATCATCTTTCGTTTGAGTAAGCAAATATACGTTAGATATGAATTTTAGTAAAAATGACTAAAGGTATGATTTGGTGTCTTTACTAAACATAAAGAATGTTTTGCCTAGTATTCTTGCATATATGCAATTTTGGTGATAAAAACAAAAAAGTGCTTGAAGTTTCAAGTGTTATAAAGTTTGTGGGTAGTTGTTGCATATATGTCACAGTGTTTTATAGTTTAAAGTGTTTGAAGTTTGAAATGTTCTAAAATTTGAAGTATTCTTAACATAAACCTGTATATATTGCATATACGCCATAGTGTTTTATAGTTTGAAGTTTGAAGTGTTCTAAAGTTTGTGGGTAGTTGTTACATATATGGAAAACCGTTAATTTATACAAAAAAAAGGTAGTAATGTTATAGGTAGTACCCATTATATATGCAACTTATAGAAATATATAGTCTTGCACAAAACACATCATAATATTCTACACAACCTAAAAGATAGTGATGCATATGTGATAATTTTAACATATGTTTTAAAAGTGTTTTTTAAAAAGTATATGATGAATTATGCAACGGTGATGCATATGTGATAAATTTACATTGGGATTCAATTAGATGTTAAAGCATATATGTAAGTTAGAGGTTAGTTGTTTGATATGTTAGTTTGTTTGAAATGTTAGTTTGTTTGAAATGTTAGTTGCATATATGCAACTTTTAAAACACATTTACATATATGTAATTTATATGTTAAAGCAATGTTGCATATATGCAACTTATAAGTAAAAAAACTATTGCATAAATGTTAATTTGTTTTGAAGACTTCTTTGGTGTGAGATTTATTTTGCCCATTAAAAGTGAAAAGCTAAATTGCATTTGTGTAACAATGTTGAGCAAAAACATACTATTAAAAAGAGTATATATATTATTGAACCTTTCATAAAAGACAAAAACATGTTACCATATTTATACAAGAACGATTTAATTTCGAAAACATGTAATCAAATGTTTTATACTTTAAAGATTTGAAGTGTTGTTGCTTATTGGGATTCAAATTGAACATATGCAAGAACATTAAATTGATAAAACTAATTTGGATGAGGTAATGGCACATATGCATATCTTATGGTTCATTTAGACTTAATAAGATAATTGCATATGTGTAACAATGGTGAATATATAAGTTGAATTCATGTGTATCAATGTTGAGTAAATGTTTCTTTATAGAATTATTAATAAAATATGTTAATATATTGTTTAAAAGAGTATGTATATTGTTGAAACCTTGAAAAAATACAAAATGTGAAAACTGTTAAAAAGAGTATATGAATGTTGATGCAATAAAACTTCAAGTTTGAAACATAAAAATCGTTGCTGCATACATGCAACTTTATATGAAAATGTTGCAAGTGTAAAAACACTATTGCATAAAAATGTTAATTGCACATATACATATATGCTAACTTTTATGAAATTTTATTTAGACTTATATATACCATTGTAAATAAATATGTTAATGGTTAGTCATGCTTGTGTTATGTGCATGTGTTCGTAAGAGTGGTAGAATTGCTAAAATATATACTTTTTTCTAAATTCAAAAATACAAAGAATGATCCAATTAAGTTGGAATGTGATGATGAGAATTGAGTAAAGGGGCTCAAGATGAAAGCTGTACTAACAATGAATCAGTAAATGACAGCGATGGTGGTGCAACTGGTTAGTACTTCTGACAATCATTTATTAAAACACTTGTGTTCATAAAGAATGTGAAATAGATGTGGGTATGTTAGACATTATGAGAAAGACCATTATGAATATCAGTAACTATTTGATTCATGTATAATGATTCGGTTATGTGTACTTATAGGAAAAGATGTTGAATTAGAAGAAGTAGACGATGATTTTGAGAGTGAAGATTGGTTTGATGCAGATGAAAGAGTATCCCAAGATGGTTAGTACTTAAAAACGTGATAAATTAAGAAAATTTTAATCTATACTTAATAACATTTGGTAAAGTATTACCTATTGACATATATGAATTTTTTTTAAAAAAAAAGTAGGTATTGATTTTGAAGATTCAAATGAGGAGAATGATAGTGTTGAAGATATAAAGAAAGCAGACAACGAGTCTCCAATAGGTATAAAAGATAAACTAATCTTATGAAATAAGGATTATGCAAAAAATGCATATATTGACATTTAAATACAAAATGTTTATAGCCCCAAGTGTAAAGATGACAAAACGGGCTATTAGACAACAATTAAGTATTCTTTAGTTACAAACAATTGAATAATATATATTCTATGAATAGTATAATGTGTAATACATATGTGTAAATTTTATTTGAAAACAGTTACAAAGAATGCATCTATGAAGGCGAAATCAAGAAGAAAAACAAGGGAGGTTACACCATTAAACACACCGCTTAAAAAGATGATGAAAAAGTATATAAAGAAGGTGTCGAAACAAGGTATGAAATAAATATCCAATATGATATTCTTTATACTTTAAATTACCATGGTGTATTCTATGATTTTTTTTATACTTTAATATCATATAGGTGCTTATGTTGCATATGTGCAATATGATATTTTTTTTATGCTTTAAATTACCATGTTGCATATGTGCAATATGATAGTTTTTATACTTTAATACCATATAGGTGCTGATCAGGTGAGTGAAGGGTCATCGAAGAGGAAAAAATCCTTAGGTGCAAGTCATAAACTAGATGTTAGTGGTGTAAAAGAAATGAAAAGAAAATGTTTGTCAGTTGCAAGAAGTGATGAAGATGAACCTTCAACAACTTTCCAAACTTGCCCTATCCCTTAAAACCCTAGACCTCTAGGTCTACTTCTATCTAGATACATACAGCTCCGCTTGCTGCAAAGCCTTTATTTCTCGTCCAAACGAAGAACGGAAGTTGAAAGGTAGGAAAAAAAGAGCAGGATGAAAAAAAAAGAGCAAGAAAGATACATCAGTCCAAAAAATCAACAATTCTTTACGTACAAGAAGCTTACCAAAGTCCTTATTTACCACGATACAAGGGTTTTAAAAGGAACAAAATTTGTTTTAATGGAAATATGTTATGGGTGGATGTTAGGGATGCAACTTGATGATGTGACTTTAAAACTTGGATCTTTTGTGGTTGATAATTTTGATCAAGATAGTGGTATTATTAAGTTGGTGAAAAGCAAAATACAAGTAAGTATTCGGCTAGAACATGAGATGTTAGGCGTTCCAATGGGTGATGTTAACTTACACGATTTGAATAACGAAAATGGTGAGGATAAGAGCACAACAGAGTGGAGGGAAAGGTATGGTCTTTTTGTAACACCAAGTGAGTTGGTCAACAACATATTGAGCGGTGAAGTCGGTTGGAACTTCGTTCTTGATTTTTTGATGTTGTTTGCATACACAATAGGAGAGCGCAACAAGATTGAAAACAACCCTGATATGGTACGTGCATCCTAGTATGAAGATTGATAACATAGACCGGTGCAAGTTCGTTATCTGGCGGTATGATTTTCGATAAAAATGTGCTTATGTTTAATATTTATTGTTTAAGTAAAAAGAAATTTGCAAATTTCAAAACTAGTATACAGAAAAAAAAATGTGATAAACCTTATATGCATATATGTTATTTCCTAAAAAGACAACTGTTGCATATATGCAACTTTTAAAACACAGTTGCATATATGCAAGTTTATATGTTAAAAACACTATTGCATAAAAAAAGTTAGTTGTTTTAAATGTTAGTTGCATATATGCAACTTTTAAAACACGGTTGCATATATGTAAGTTATATGTTAAAGCACTATTGTATATATGCAAAGTTAAAATGTTAAAAACACTATTGCATAAAAAATGTTAGTTGTTTCAATCGTTGCATATATTTAAGTTAGATGTTAAAGCATTGTTGTATATATGCAAGTTTATATGTTAAAAACATTAAGTGATAAGCTAAAGTTGCAAAATGTGTAACAATGTTGATTAAATATTTTCACTAGACCATATTTGCAACTTTAATAAACACTGTTGTATATATGTAAGTTATAGGTTTTAAAAAGCAAAATGTTACATATATGCAAATTATATGTAAAATACTGTTGCATAAATGTTAATTGTTTTAATTGTTATTGTATTGGGCATCATTTTGCACATGTGTAGATACATTAAGTGATAAACTAATTTCATATGTGTAACACTATAGAGTAAAAAAAATGTTAATTGTTTAATGAATATGACTGCAGCTTGGTTGAGATTTTGCAAGTGATAAATGAGCATATCAAGAAATTTGAAAATATATACAAAGAAAGATGCACAAAGTTTGAGAAGACAGATAAAATAAGGATTATTAAAGAACGGTTTGATCGGTTAATAACCCAGAAAGACAACACGCAAGAGACTGTAAACACGAAAAACACACCAGTGGAGGAACCGGGTATGGAAGGGGTACAAGAGGTTTAAGTGGGTTTGAAGAACCGGAAAGTCAAATTGGACAGATCCAGAAGTAGAAAAGGCTTACGAAGAAGCAACAAAAATATGTTCAACTTTCTGCCAAAAAAGATACAATCACCCGTGACGAATGTGCGCCTAGCTTTAGTTTGGGATTAACACAAGAAAATCCAAATCTCGAATCTTCCCAAATTGTCCCAATAAAGCTGCCGGTGCATGTAGAACCGATCAAAGTCATACACCCGCAAGTGACAGTGTCGAATAATCCTAAGAGGGGTTCAAAGAGAGCTGTAAACATTTTAAATAGAATAAAATCTCCTTATGTGTGCAGACTAATTAATGAGAAAAAAGGCATCAGCGTCGAAGAGCGAAGAATATGCAACTACATATTCGGTTCAAAAGAAATCGATACGTTAGTTTTTCATATTTAGATTCTATCATAAATAAAAACATAAACTACATTAAACGTATATTTACATATTGATATAAAAACAAAAATTCCAAACAGGGAATCGGTGTTTGAGACAGGATACGAGTATATGTTGCCGAGAGACACGATAGCAACAATCAAACCTGGAATGTGGGTAAGAAGTAATGTGATTGACTATTGGATAATTTTTCTAAACAACTAGAAAAATTTAGAAGTCCAAGCTCGTCTCATAGGCTTTTTTGTCATACTGCAATGATTGTAAGACTAATTATCAATTACATTTCCTTTGCAAAAAAAAATTACCTACAATCTACATTGATTTCTAATAAAAAATGTGGATATCTATAGTCGGATGGTATGCTTGATGAGGGAAAGGTTACAAATGAAAAATGAAGTGTTAGAGTTGTACAAGAGCAACATGTTGGCAGTGGTGAATGGTTTTGAAGAAGAACTAAACTTGTGAAATTATGATATAGTAATGAAAAAATGATAATTTACAATGCAGTATTAAAAAAACAAAAAAGTATATATTTATATAAACTAATTATGTAAAAAAGAATTAAAAAATAATCACTAACTTGTTTGTATTACTTCACGATGTAGGTATTCTTCTCAATGATCGATTTGAACCACTATTGCATCATTTGTTTTGACTTGAAGAATCGAAACATAGACTTGATTGATAACAAAGTTTATGATGAAGATGTATTGGATAACTATGATGAGATTCCAAAATTTGTGGTAAGAATGAATTTAAAATTAACAAGTGTTGTTTTTGTTTTTTTACGTGCAAAACCATTTTTTGATATACTAGCAAGATATCCGCGCAGTGCTGCGACGTCAAATAATTTCTATTTTACACCATGTTGCTTTTAAAAATGTAATAATATGTTATTCGCGCAATTCAATATTGTCACAAAAAAGTATCGTACAATGTCAGTTTTTTTATTTTTTTATTTGCATCAACTATTTTATTAATTTTAAAAATAAATTCCTAAAACTTTTTACTTATTTAAAATATACTTTTCCACTAACACACTCTCTCACACAAACACAATTATCCACCCATATCAACATAATTTTCAAAATCTTATTAACTTATCTCACCTTATTTCATAAATATAAATCTTTTTTTATTATTTTAATGTTTTTGAAATTAATAAAATAGTTGATGCAAATATAAGAAAATTTGGAAAAAAAAAACCCGGACATGTTGCCGAAAACTTTTCATGACATTGAATCACACAAATAACATATCATTACATTCTTGAAAACGGCATATTGCAAAACAGACGTTACAATATTGTGTGGGTACGATACTAATGTATTATAAAGGAGTAAGATATGCAAAGGTGCAACAAATTAAAATAATATATGTGACTTTCATATATTTAAAGTTAAAAAAGTTGTTGCATATGTGAAATAACATGTGTACATGAAATGTTATGTGTAGAAATCGTTTTTCGTGGCCTATCTGAAAATGGTTGTACATCCGGTAGATCATAAGATGGATCAACTTGAGATACAAATATTAAACATGTCACCGAGATCACTTAGAAACCAAATAGATTGTGGATTTTTTTACTTTGTGTCATCTAGAAACGTATATGGGAGATGGAGGACGAGGTTGGTAGTGCGGGTTAAACGAGATTGAAAAGGTACAGAAAGGAATATTAAACAAGCTGAGGTACAAGTACACGGCAAAGAAATTGATGTCTAAGATAAATCTACTACGTGCCGAGGTGGTGAAAAAAGCGGAAGAATTTGAGGAAATGAAGAAATCAAAACTGGATAAGAGCAGGACGGAGAAAGATCAAAGGTTGAAGCGGAACACGAATAAGTAGGGTTAAAAAAAGTGAGAAATGCTTGGGATACAAACTGTGGTTTTTATGAACAATGTAGATATGGTTTTGCTTGTCTAGGTTCAAGAGATATCAACTATCATAGGGTTTTATGCATGCTTTGTTTTTTATTTATAAATGAACAAGTGTTTTGCTTGGTAACTTTTTTTTCATTTTTCATACTAAGTTGGTTTGGAAAAAAATGAGTTCACACTTTAAATTGCACATATGCGAAATAAAACTTGACATTATACAAAAGGTTTTTATCTTGTAACATTGCACATCACGTCACTATACTTTATGTTGCATATATCTAACATAAAACATATACTATACTTATTAGGACATTTTAGGCACATACAAAATAGAAAAAGACATTAAATCTTACCCTTGGGCTACTGATAGAATGCAACTTAGCAATTGGGGAAAAAAATTAGTGAGTATGTAATGACTGTTCGAACTTGTGTTGCATATGTGCAACTTTGTGATGGTTTGGAAAATAAGATTAAGTGCACGGTTCCATTACGGAAAAGTTATGAAAAAACATAACGAACATACTTGTACTTTGAAAAATACATTAAGTACAACCTTGTGCAAAATGATGATGATATGTTACATAATGGATGTGATATAGAAAACCTATATTGGCAGTTGGAATTTATGATCAAAATAAGAATGCATATATGTAACAGTACATACCGCTAATAACAAAAAAAATACTTTGCCATATACCAAAAATGGGAAAAAAAGGTAAACATAATATTGCATAAACTTTATGATGAAAAATGAACAAACGTCTAAAAAGGTACAAAAATTATGCTCAATCAAACATCTAAAACCATCATCCGAACTCTCAATATCCGTTTCCGAACCCGATCCCTCATCTGGATCTGACCCGGACTTAGACTTAGACTCCACAAGATCTTTGGAACCAGTCTTTGTAGGGCAATTCCTGGAATCATGTTTACGGACATACATTCCACATGTATGACACTTTTGTTTCTTTTTATTTTTCTTACATGCTTCAACAACTTTTTGTCCTGGGCCAACAAGTCTCTTGCGTGTTCCACAACCTTTGTTCCTAACACCTTGGGGAACCTTTATTACAACATTCTTTGGTGGTTCAACCCTAAGCAAAGATTTCATCGTCTCCTCCTTCGTCTTTGGAGTTGGGTCATCTAGAATAATACTACATACTTTGTTCTTCAATTCATTTAATTTTTGTATGAAGGACAAAAATTTGTCTGTATCCTTCCTTAGACGTGCAATGCATGATTCCACAATATCAAACGTTTTCTCCGCCAGATTTCCATTCTCGTAAGGGCTATGCTTGTTGCATTTGATACGCAACTCCGGAGGAGTTACATCTCTTGTCCAACTTTCACTTAACTCAAACATATTTGTAAGACAATGATTATCGTGTAAATTATACTGAGAAATCATTGATGACCACTCCTCTTCAAACTTGGCAGGTGTCATAAACACATTTCATACCAGCTTATGTAGACGATTCTTGAAATCAGAATTTTGTAACAAATCATTACTGACCTGCAAAACACACACGTTGCATATATGCAACTTACTTATACAAATAATAATACAAACATAAAGAAAAAAAATTAAAACACCAAAAAAACCTTTGCTGATAATTTATTCATTATGTGCCACATGCACAATCTATGAGTAGAATCAGGGAATGGTCAGTAAACACAAGCGTAGGCTATTTACCATGTGCTTTCAAAAAAAGCTTCCAACAACCATTTGTATGAGTCTATAGATTCTCTCAACAAACCATTTCCAAAAGTAACACACTTGTTATGGTTGTCAACCCCAATAAAAGGAACAAAAATCGTGTTGTACCTTGATAAAAAAACAAAAAAAAATCATAAATGTGAAATAAAAAAAACATCAAACCATAAAAGCATACAACACTTATTTGTTTGTTGCATACATCACATCTAATGCAAGAACATCACCAAAAAAATTGTAGCTATATTTTGCAGTTTCATCAGCCTAAAATAAAGACGTCAACTCATTGTTCACAACCTGATACTCAAATGAATAAGCAGGAACACATGTCTTACGAGTATTTAGCTTGTCAACTAACATTTGATCGTCTTTGTCACCGATAAATCTATTCATGTCGCGTCTAAAGTTTTTAAAATCTACAACGTACTGTCCTACGAAGATTAACATATCCACCTTTCAACAAAGACCTGAGTCAGTGAGCCTTTGTAGGACCAATATTAGATGTAGACAACTTGTGAATGAACGTTTGATCAACAAACGTCAACTTTCTTCGAGAAATTGATAAGTCCGCATTGCTATCGTCAAACAAAGGATGATTGTGATTCTCAATGAACTTCTTCACTACATATGAATTAGTACCACTCAACTCCCCAACACCAATACAAGCTTTGCAGTCAGTAACAAAGAAGTTGGTATTTCTTTGTTCTCTATGTTTGAAATCTTGCGCGAGTGAATCTTCTACCTTGTTACGTGGTTTACCAGTTCTGTTGCATAACACATACCAATTGGTAACAGTAAGTCGGTTACTTTTAACTGTTGAAACACGCGTATCAAACCCAAACTTTTTTGCATATTTGTCATACATCTATTTCGCATCCATAAAGCTATCAAACATAGTACCAACCCTCGGTTTTAAACCATGTGAAATAAACGGAATCCAATGTTTTGTTCTATTAGGTGTCTCAATGACATTACTTAAAAATGATTTATCACCTATAAATCAAAATGGTGCTTTTTATAATAAAATACAGTTAACACAAACATTTATCCCAAAAAAAAGTAATAAAAATGTATCCAACATCCGTAAATATACGGAATAATTTGCCTAAATTCAGCTGCAATACTTTTCGAAAGAAAAAATGCCAAGACAATACAAGTTGCATATATGCACCTCCACACATTTTGAATGCCATGATATATACTACTTCACATAAGTATGCTATAGAAAACTTGAAATGCTAAGACATTGATTCTTGTACATTTGAAAACATACATATATTTGAGAAATACATAGCAATGCACATATGCAACTAAACAGAAGAAAAAAAACGAATTTGTGATGTAAAAATATATCATTCGTTCCTAAACCAGGTGAAAGCTTCACATTCACTTCAGATTCTGAAACACCGCTATTGTTTATGTTCTGCCATATGTAATCTTAAACTAATATTAACGTCTGATACCACCTCTATTGTTGAACCTGTAATCAAACAAAACGCTAATGAGTATAGAAAATACAAAAAACATAAAAAAATAAAAACAAACAAAAAAAAATTCAAGGAATGTAGAAACATACAAATCGGTGACTATATATCAACTTGAATACAAAATCTTTAATAAGGGATGTAGAATCAGATAAAAAACCGCATCCACGAAAAAGGAGGAAATAAAAGTAACTGTGAAATGTTATAAAGATTAAAAAAACCCTTGAAAAATCAAATAAATAAATAATTAATAAAATAAAAGACTAATAAGAAACATTTAAATTCTCTATTTAATTACATAAATAGTCAATCTAGTTATCACCAATTTTCACTTTTATTTTTTAATTTTCAAAATTATGAAAATAGTCGATGTTGTTGTCACTTTATTTTACACTAACTGAGTTATTCTTTGCCATTAAAAGACCTCATGTTCAAACACTACTAACCCTAAATTATTATCTAAAAGTATTTTTTTATTAAATTACTAACCCTCATCCCTTCTCAACTCTCTCTCTAACCTTTATCTCAGTCATCACACACACACGTACTCTCTAACTTTCTTACCACCGCTAACCACCACCGCCATCTAACCATCAACACCACCATCTAACCACCGACACCGCCACCTAACCAACACCGGGTACAACAGAACCACCACCATCCCCATCTCATCGGGATCTGAACCACCATTGTTCGGTCACCAAATCCGAACCACCATGCTGCCGAAAACCTCCATCACTGCCATCTAACCACCAGAGACCACTAACACCGCCATCTAACCACCACCGGTGTCAAGACTATAAGACCACCGCCGGCGGCATCCTTGTTGAACGACTGCTGTTGTTATCTGCCAACTACCACCAATATCTTCTCTTCTTCCATTTCTTTTCTATTTTAATGTGCATTGAGCTTGTTTTAGATCCGAGTTTTTAACAGGTTTCTATTCTTAGCCTTCAACTACCATCGCACCATACATTGACGGTGATGAGCACGAGCACGAAGATTGTTGATTTGGGGAAGGAGCACAATTGAACCCATAATACATCTTGATCAATCAGTAAGAACCCACAACTAAACCACTACAACACCGCCGGCATACTTGAAATTTGGGGAACAATTCAAGAGATTTACAGAGAGAAAGAGCATAAGTGAAACACCATAGCGACGCAACCACCCCAACAAATCTTGATAAACATGGATCTAGTCACAACTCGACATACAAATTGATGAAGACCTAAGATATTGTGCTAATAGATATCTCTGTGAAAACTAAAAACAAATCAGAGAGAGCTGAATTCAAGATACCGACAGTATAAACAACTTCGTAGCTATATGCTCATGTGAAATTGTTTCATGAAAAGATTAGAGAATGGTATGTGAAATCACATATATATAGAATGGGCATTGAATTCCGTCGGTCACTTTATAAGCTTTCTTAGAAGTACTTAAGAAAGTCAAAAAGCACTTGTCCTTTTGTAGTAATTTTTTAGATGTGGTGTTCAAAATTAGAATGTACCTTTGGAAAAATCTCCATACTTGTTCTCTACTAATGGTATCCCACCTTTGGCTTCTAAATTAAATTCCTGTGTGGAGAACTATTTCAAGAGAATTGTGAATGTTGTTTACAAGCCCACTTGTCAAAGAGCTTGTTGACCAAGACTTCTACACTATACGATGATTAGACTATGTTGATATTCTGCTTCAATACTACCTTCTTTCTTCCCTTCCGGCTTCGCTTTTGGTGAATGTTTACAATACAAATAACTTAGTAGTATAAGGGGAAACATAAACCAACACTAATTTTCAAAATTCACGTTTACATGAAGCTTATATTTTCAATTTTGATATAAGCATTTCAATAGAGGTTGACTTTTTCTATCGAATTAAAATACCAAAATTTAGACCTAACTCGTAAAACTAAGATAACATCTTATATCTAATTTTGACTCCTTCTATATTCAAAACCGATCATGATTAAATTCGTTAATTAAAATCTTTATATTCACTAAAAAAAGTAGAAACACAATAGGTCATTGAAGGAATTATTTTATGTATTTAGTATGCCTAAGAAGTACAAAATAAAATTACAACATTGTTGAATTTATATGAATAGGTCTAGCCCGAGACACAAACATTACAAACATATCTCTTATTGTGAGAGTGAATACAATTGAACATAGTTAAAGAGTCATACACAAGAAACTTGATTACATGCACGACTCCTATGAGTAAACGTAAATTGTTAACAAGGAAACCATTTGTTAACTTTTCAATTTTAAACACATATATATTTATGATACTTTAGCCCTTCCACGTTTATTTAATGTTAATTAACCACCAAAATTATCTATTAACTTAACTCACAATCACAATTTAATAATAAGAGTGAATTATATTTTTTTATCTCTATAGTTCGATTAAAATTGCAGGTTTGATCCTTGAAACTAAAAAGTTATGGTTTCATTTCATATTGACTGACTTTATTACACTTTTGTTCACTAAACTTAAAAAGGCCAAATGTCTTTCCCCCTTAATTTATTTATTAATTTTAAGAGTTAATTACATAAATTGTCCTGCGGTTGTTACTAAATTTTACTTTTAGTATTTGAACTTTGAAAATTATAAAAATGGTCATTGTAGTTGTCACTTTGTTTCACTCTCCGTCCTTTAATCTAATAGACGTTAACTTTGCTTGTTAAAAGACCCCATGTACGGTGTATATGAGGGTATTTGAAACTTTTTAGCATTTATCCTTGTTACTAAGAAAGGTTGTCTTCTACATCTCCTCTATAACCTCACTTTTTCTCCTTCTCTCTCATCATCACCACCATGGTATCCTTCAACTCTACAACAGCCACCCCACCACCACCACCATGACAGCCTTCAACTTCCTTGAAGCCTCCCGACACCTGCATAACCACCACTGCTATCATCAATTTCAAATCTAAGCACCACCACCGTCATCATACTCATATCTAAGCACCAGAACCACCGCTTATAACCACCATTGCCATCATCAGTTTTTATATGTAGAGGTTCCAGATCCATCATTAATTTTATATCTGAGCACCACTGCTGACCATAACCACCAACGCCATCATTAGTTTGTATGTGTATAGATTTCAGATCTATCATATGTTTCGGATTTAAGCACCATTGCCTTCATAGGTTTCTAACCTAAGCACCACCTCTGCCGCCACAACCACCATTAACATTATCGTTC
Source organism: Dittrichia graveolens (assembly GCA_038502395.1). Lineage (NCBI taxonomy): Eukaryota > Viridiplantae > Streptophyta > Magnoliopsida > Asterales > Asteraceae > Dittrichia > Dittrichia graveolens. The sequence continues at coordinate 61,358,276 of JARJIL010000007.1, read as the reverse complement.
AAAGTGGTTCCTTGTTCGTTTCGTTCAAGATTTGAAACTTCTATTTGTAAAACTTCATCTTTTAAAAAGATATTAAAGTTCTATTAACATTATGATGATAAAATTTTATCCTTTTACATCTAAAAACTCACCATTAACATTAAGATCTGAAACTTCTGTTTGCAAATTATCATCTGAACTTTTAGGTGATAATGTTAGTAGAAGGTTCACCTTCTAAGTTAACATTGATCTTCTAAGTGAACTTCTATTTACACCATTGCCTTGTGGCTACCTACACGTCCGACACACCACCGCTGCCCCACTCCACTGCATATCTTTTATGTTTTTCAGTCTACTCCCTCTCTCTCTCACACACATACACACATAAAACCCTAATCACCATCGACCCGCTATGGGGTTCCCTCTGACACCGGCAGTTCGGCACCATCCCACTCCACTTACGTCTCTTTTAAACATTAAATACACTTCTTCCTTACACTAAACCTTCACAGACACAAACACAAACACATAGGATGTGCCCTCTCGCACACCAGCCGCCAACATCATGGATGCGTTACCTCTCAGCTTCCGGCACACCCCGACGCCAACACCACGGATGTGTCACCTCCAACACCAACCATCGCTTTGCTGCCTCATTTCAACTACTCTGCAATTTTTACTTTCAGGTGTGTGTGTGTGTGTGTGTGTGTGTGTTTGTGATTTCTGATTTCTAGATCAAGCATCAGATCTAGGGTGGTTATGATTTCTAGATCGATGCACAAACACACTATGCCCTTCATCTCTCAAGTGATTTCTGATTTCAATTTTATTGATATTGTTTGTTTATTTTGTGATTTCCAAGATTAGTTGGATTGTGCTAGTTTTGAGTACATACTTGTTTGGTATGTTCTAATAATTAGGGTACCTAATCTTGCCAGAGTTGGTGTAGTGGTATGTTTCTTTGGATGGCCGGAGATGCGTAAGGTTGATTGTGATTTTCGGTGGCCGGATGTGTTAGACGTAATGATGATGATGGTTGTGTGTTTTTCTTTTTTTTTGCCGGATGTAATAATGGTGGTGGTGGTTATATGGCCTGAATCAGCAAAATGACTAGAGTCAGAGTGGTGGCCCGGAGTGATTCTAGAAGAAAATGAATTTATTATCTGTCTATTAATGCATTAATGGGGAAAGGATCCATGCTCGTAGCATCACCTAACTTAGGTGTTGCTACACTCATTAGCCACTTAAATCAGTAAATAGTTAAATGACATAAATACACTTCATTTAAATTGTTTCTGAGTGTCGCAACACCTAAGTTAAAGTTTCTAGCTGCATAGATCATTTTCCCCTTAACTAATATAGTAAAATGAATTCATTAGTAATTAAAATTATTTAATTAATATTTACACATTATTTGATATTAACCTATGTAGGAACTTAGAGGGGGTTAATAGATTATTTTACTTGGTTTACCACTTTAAAAAATAAGTTGTGTTTTAAAGATTGATCTTGAAGTTTATAACAACACAAAAATATTTGCAAGAAATAAAAAAAGTAGGGATAGAGAGATATCACCAAATAGTAGACAAAATATTTATAGTGGTTCATAAAAAGTGTTAACAAACTTACACTACATCCCCTTCTTGGCATCACCGACCAAGAGTTTGCTCTACTAAAGCTTCTCTCTTTGAATATAGAGATACACCTTGACAACTTCTCTCTTTAGCTTACAATAAATAATCTTCTATCTTGCAAATAAGGCTAAAATATGCCTAACTTCACTCTAATTCTATTGGCTAGAGTTAATCTTCACACTTCATTTTAATTTGTTGGCTAGAGTTAATCCTTACACAACTATACAAATAAAATGATACAATAAGATGTAGATTTGCTCTTCAAAGCTTTACACTCTTGCTTTTGATCTTAATCTTGAAAGATGATCTTTTGTATGAAATATGAGCTCACAAGATCTAAGGTCTAAGTTTGGTTTTTCAAGTGTAGAAGAGCTTGAAAATTTTAAGTACTAAGCTTCATTAAATAGTTGTAAAATGGTAAAAACTAATTTTGTCCGGATTTTCACGGAAAATGTCACGGTCTACCGTGAACATGCCATGGGGTGTTAGTTCACCATTTTTGATATTTTGAATATAGATACTGCACTTTGTTTTGTATATACTCAAACACTTTTTGCCATTAAAAATCACTAGAGAAGTTGACCCTACCAAAAGAGTTTGAAATCTTTATGCAAATTTGAGGGATATGAGGATTTGCAAAAATGACTTTGGTTATTTACCACAAATAGAAGATATTTTTCTAGTTTTGGTGTGGTAGCATTTTAATACAAAATTATGTTTAGCTTTTGTTATAATGGGAAATCATTTGTTTTATTATAACTTGTCTTAATATTACATGTTTATATTTTTATCATCATTAAAACAAGGAGAACATTTCTCAATATGTGATCATGTATAGACTAACAACCCGTAATTTTAAGCAAACCACAGAAACCAAAAATATAATTAACTTTAGTAATAATAAGAATTTGAAGTTATAATTTAAAGCTGATTGTAAAAACAAGGTAATATTACCTTCGTGGTGTTACACAACAAAAAGTCAAAAACACATATGAGGAAACATATCATCATAATTGAATCGTTATCAATAGATAAAGAAAACATGTTTAAAATGATCCGGATCATTAATTTTATGAGAATAAAAGCAAAGATGATGAGAAAAACAAAGTATTCTCGATCTCATATCCCTATATAGATTTATCTTAATTTTAACGGTACTTATAGACTAGTTTAAAGCACTTAAAGTCATGACCGGATGGCTTCGCATGAGCATGATCACAAGCTCTCTGAAACACTTGTAATCATGACATTGAAACCGTGGTTCAAATTTTTATTTACTTGAAAGGCATTAAAAAACCTAAAACACGGGTATCATGAACACAACGAATGAAAGGAATAGTGATAGATGACACGAGTCATTGTGGTGTTATTCATGACTTGTGTCATGAGACATGGACACATGGTATATTACAAGACGACGGCAAATCCTTTTAGATAGGAAGTTTATACTTGTAAACTCAATTTTAACACTACAAAGAATCAATATATTAGGCGCGACAATATGGTCCATCTCATAACCATAGGCACTAGCCATATACGGATACATAAACTCAGATATGATGTCGGGATCTAATGCTTAAGATTTCATGTAGTGACTAATCATGAATTCAATTTACAACTTATTTGAAGTGATAAATGAGCGAGTCAAACGATTTGAGTAACAAATCAAAACAAATAACTTTTTCGTACCATTTAAGCCGCGTGGCTCCTAATTATTTCCTTCAAAAATTGACACATGAAAACTTTATATACTAACATTTACTAGTTACTATGGTAAATGTTAGTTATATATAACTTATGCTCAGTCTTTCAACAAACATAAGCAACACCTTGGTGATAACTAATGTGTAAACTCAACCGCAAGGGAGAGTTTTCGATACCTTATCCTATATTATAATTTTTTTCCTTGTATTGGTTGCCTTTTACATTTTGAAAAACGACCAATCAAGCACGATAGTTTTAATATTTATATTTTATTATTATTATTATATTAAAACAATTATTTTCATATGTTAATTGTTTTTTCTTTTATAACTTTAGTATATAATGCGTAGTGTAAATATAAACATATATTCATGACGATTTCATTTTTATCTATACACAATATAGTTTTATCGTGATATGATATCTATCTAAAAACATATAATATTCCCGTAAATGTTTCTTTAATTCGCCGTAGTACGAAAAAGTTAACCTACAATGTATATTTGACTTCAAACCAAATGACATGAACATATTAAAAATTCTTATGAGTTTTATCTACTTTATTTCAACATTGATGTTTCGACTTTAGTTTTTTATATTATTAGTTCTGTGTAAAATGTTATTAAAATATGATACGAAACCTAAAATGTTTTCAATCCGAACTAGATGACAAAATATATAAGTAATTTGACATTTTCCATTTTATTTTAAAATTTTATAACTTAAGTAAACAATATAAATTACGAGCAAGTAATTTTATCTCGCTGTGAAGCACGGATACGAAAAATCTCGTTATAGACAATTGATTGACAAGAAAAAGGTGAATTTAAATAAAAAAAATTAAACATCAAGAGTTAATTATGTGTACAACTATAAAAGATAAAAGTTAAAATAGTAGCACTATTATATAAAGATAATTTAAAATCAGAAATTTCCTTATATAATATATACATTTAAAAGCTTAACAGACTAACAAAGTATTCACATACATAATATCAATAGAAATTAGAATAATCAACATTTTCATAACAAAATTTAATTTTGTATACTCGATCTATCAGGCTTATGGTTCGAGTATCTTTATTACATGCGATCCGATTAATATCACAGTTACAACGGATAGTAATAACAATTTGTTTGAAGTTCTTGGATCAATTGACTCCCTAATGCAACGTGTAAATTCGCCACATTCGCCTCAGATGTCATGCGTATGTGTTCTAGTGATTGTTGTGAAACACATACATTTGGATCACAAGTTAGATAGCTAGATTCAGAGTTACTGGACGACGGACTATTATGATCGACATGCTTCTTCTCTACAAGCCCATTTGTCTCGAAGCTAAGAAGGATTGAGGAATCTCTACCATGTGAAGTGTCCAAAATGATTTGAGGAGTTCTTAGTAGATTCTTGCAAGTATGGTTTCTAATGTAGGTTGTTTTATATTTTGGGGGGTTTTCTTGGATCATTTGAACTTGTTTGGTTGCTAGGCATTTTTGGTCAAATTTATAAGTGCACCTGTAATAGCTCCTGCATATCAATAAACATACACTAGCATAGTTAGTGAAGAATATTTTTTTATTTAATACCAATTTTATCCAAATTAATAGCTATTTAAAGAAATTACCTATGATATTTTTCTTTTTGAATATGTTTTTGGCCATACTTTCTCCAAACATGCCCATCATCAACCAAAACAGAAGAGATTTCTGTTGCTGTCCATGAATTTTTTCTGCATTTGCAAGAATAGAATAAGTGTTAGTATTTTTCTTGCAGTTAAAAAGTTATTTGTATACATTTAATGATAAAAAATGAAAGCTATAGTTTAGCATAATGAACTCACTACATCATTACTGTCAACTTGAAAAAATACATCCTATAAATTCCAAAATAATTTTATGTAAAACTATTTGTTAAATAGAAATGACAATAAACATGCGCGCATAAGATAATATAATATATAAAAATCATTCATTTTAGCAATTTGGGTTTGGGTAATTAATAATTATTAGAGACTTATATGTTACCTTCTAATTTTCATTGGTTTTCTGCTCTTCAAGGTTTCATCAGAATGTTTTGCCTGAGGCTCATTCAATTGAGATGATCCTAAGGTATGTGAATCACTAGCCGTAAACTGAGGTGTTGACTCGCTAGGACTATGAGAGCACATAACCAAAAGGGCGTTTTCAAACATTGATTGGATTTGAGTCACAAGACCATCTTCCGGTGTGCAATCAAATTCGAGCATATTTGGCCACCAAAGTGTCTCGTCAAGAATATTCATGAGTTCTCGACCTCGAGTGAGCTCTTCAATGGCTTGAATCTGGTTAATTGGAAAATTCTCCAATAAACCGGAAGATTCCATAGAAATATTTGGTTGTGTGAGATGTATAACCTCTAAAAAGTAAACCTCAAGATACATTGAACACTCGCTAGTTATTCCTTATATACCAAAAAGATAAAAATTTAAAAATTAAAAAATATTACTAAATTAAAGTATAAAAAAAGGCAAGTGACATTAAGGTTGCATTTGTAGTGATTTATCGACATAATTACTAAATAACGCGTCCACGCTCAAAGATGTCGTCATCAGCATAAAATAATGAGTGTCGTGTATTACACGTTCTTAGCTGCGAGTGGGGAAAAATTGAATGACGTTTTCATGAATCATCTTATGACGTCACATTCAAAACCGTGTGTAGAAGACCTAGAAGTTTTTTTGACGAAGAATTTAAACAAGGATTATAACCGTGCGAAGGTCGTTAGAAAATACTTAAAACATAAAACCTAACAATAACTAATATAACTAAGTCTTCTTTTATAGGGTAAAAACAAACTTGTTAAACTTAAACTAAATTATATATAATTTTTTTTTATTACGAGACTTAAACTCACAAACTTATAAAATATATAAAACACTAGATATCACTAAAATATAAGTTTTCTAGTTAAAATATCCATATCTGTAAACAAAAACCAAAACAACGATAATAAAACCCAAAACACATGAAAAAATTGTATTTACTCATACTATGTACTTTATTCTTTATTCTTCTGCACACTAAATTATGATATGTTGAATTCTTTAATTATTTTTTTATCTTTCTTACTTATTTTGTAACACTAATTTGCCAATAAGACTTGTTTATTTTTGTATAAACTTACCTCACACTTGAACTTTTACACATATCTATCACGGTTTGCCTCCATTCCTTAATAATAAAAATCTTCTAATCTAATATAAATAAAAGACTAAGATTAATAAAATCTATAAACAATCCTAGGAATTGATTTAAATATAAAGTTTAATTATTAAATCTGAATTATTTATTTTGTTAAATATGGATGTTCAATTTTGACTTTTCTTTGTTAATATTGGATTCAACTTTAACTTTTATTAATCAAAATTATTAACGATAATTTCATATATGTTTTTTTAAATCATAAAATATCGTGTTTGCCCACCTTGATTTACAAATATCATATTTATTCTTTATAACATTTCAAAATATCATATTTAATCATATTCTTAGTTTTATCATTTTGAAATATTTTATAATAATTTTATATTTTATAATTATAATTAATAAATAGTTGATTTTATTGTGTCTAATTATAACAATAACGATCGATGAATTATATAAAAAAACAATCACGTTTCTTTGTATCAAAATACTACGTTTCCGCCGTCACGTCTACCCTCCTCCCCGCGTAGACTCTTCCACAACTAGTGTGGGTGTTGACGGCGTTTGCACCCAATTTTTGAACTCTTATTTATTTCGTATTTTATAATTATTTCTATATTTTTACTGATGTTTAATATTTATTATTTTTTAAAACAACTGTTATATCACATTTTCATTGAAATTAGTTAGAATATTTAAAAATTAAAACATATATAATTATCTAGAAAACATGACGATCTAAATCAAGCAAAAACATCCTAAAAATAGAAAAAAAATGAGAAATACTCCTACCTAAGGTTGGAATTTGACACGTGCAAAATAAAATCACCAATAAAAAATACTTGATATTAAATTTGCATTGTAAAAGAAAATTTAAAAAATTAAATTTTAATTAGTCAAGTTGCTTAGATTAGGTTCTCCACTTGCTGTTTGGACTTTGGATGGTCTTCTTTGGATGGATCTTTTTGTATTTACTAGCGATCCACCCGGTTGCCTCTCACCTACTGTTCCTGGATTAAATGTTTGCATCGTTTTTTGTTTTTCTATGAAATAATATAGAGTTTTCGTTGTATAGCAAAAAATTAGAAAACATGTTTATATGAAGGGGTGGAGTTTTCATTTTCAATAAAAGAATAAAAATGATTTGTTAAGGTATTTTTTTGAAAAAGTAGAAAAGTTTGAAAAAAGGGAGTAGTTTTGAAAAAGTGGGAAGTATTATGTTTTTCTGAAAAAATTTGTAAGTGAACGTGTTTTATAATTGGGTAAATTACATGAAAATACAATTAATTTGTCTTAATTACCATTATATATAACCAACTTTATTTTTTTAAAAACAATACAATCAACTTTTATAATCCTCCCATTGTATGCAAGTTGTTGTATACAATGGAAATTATAGAAAAGTTTATTGTATACAATGGTAGCTAAAGACTAGACACAGAAAAAAGTTGTTTGCATATAATGAAATTTTTTTGAAAGTTAGTTGTATTATTTTTAAAATTTTAAAACTAGTTGTATACAATGACAATTAAGACAAAGTTAATTGTATTTTCATGCATTTTGCCCTTTATAATTTCTAGCTTTCTAGAGAAATTTTTGAAAAAAAAAGAATTTTTCTAAAAGTAAACACAATCTAACTAGTTTATGCTATAACATGGTTTGTGTTTTAAAAATATCTGTTCCTAGGAGAATAGAAACAAACAAAAACTAATAGCATCGGGTGATGCACTAGTAATAAATTTGATTTTTCACTCCAATTTTCACATTTTCAAATGTAAAGATTTGGTAGAAATTACTAACACCCAATTTTTCCACGTTTGATTGCAATTTTTCACGTTTTAAATTTATTAATGTTGATAAAAAAGTGTGGATAATCGGCATCTTTTTTCTAGTGGTGGTGGAGATTTCCTTCACGTGGTAAGCTTTAACATTATGAAATTCCACTTCACCGCGGCGTGGAGGTTGTTGCCCGTGGAGATTGTCACGAAATTAAAGTATGTATGGTGTATATTAATATTATATGGGGTTTTTTTAATTAGTAGCGGGTAATATGTGGGTCCCATAATTTGGTGTGTTGAGTAGTGGCCACTACGGGTCTGTGTGGTGAGCTAAATGGTAAAAATGAAAAACTGACATGACGGTGTGATTGATGTCGTGAAAGGTAACTACTCCCACCACTTAGATATTACCCATTTATATATGCTTGTGGTGACTTGCGGATTTACTCTAACCTGAGGCCTTTTTGTGAAATTCGGCATTTTTTTAATCAATTAGTTAGCCAAAGCTCCATTCATCTAGACGTATCTGCTGCATATCTTAGTAGAGAAGAGAAGAGTGAAGTGAATAGCGCCATGTAAAGCCTTTGAAGAATTTATGGGGGGTTGTAGCTGCATGTACGTTTATTTGTAATTTTAAGATGATTCAAGACTTATTTGGTGTTTTTTTACATTTTGGTCAAAGTTAATGGTTGTTTTTTTTATTCCTGGTCCTTCATAGACCTTGAACTAAAAGGGTGTTGATTTGAGTTGCGCTTCAGGTCAAATGGGTTGATTTGGTTTTGGTTTTTTCTAAGTTTAAATTTTTATAAAATTGTGGTTAGTTCTCATATTCAGAAGAGGTTTTGGATTGTATACTTGTTGTTCTTAAGTTTCAAGTGAAAGGTTTATATACATTTCACCTTGTTTTTAAAATGGCTAGAAACTATTGTGATGTAGGAGTCTCGCTAAGTGAGGGGATAGTTCGCTAAGCAAGAAAGTAGCTTATTGCGTGAATTTTAATTTTAGTTTTACAAAGATTTAATGACCCTTGTTGCTCCAAGTGTGGGGTTAGAGTTAAATTAACTAAACTTCAAGGGGCAAGTCATGTTACCAAAGTAGGATATAAAGTGGGATTTAGGACACAATGCCCTAGGCATTTACACTATAGCAAACAAACACACTCTCATTATGTGTTTGTGTACACTTCTCGACTAAGAGGAATTGAAGACCAGAGCTTAAGGTTTATAGCAAGAAACAAACACAAGGACTTGATCAAGGTAAGTGATCTAATCTCCACTTGTTATGTGTCATTGGAATTCAACAATTAACTAGCGGTTCTAGGTGGTTTTGAAGTGTATATGTGGGTGTGTTACTATATATGTGTGGGAGCTGAGGAAAAAGATAGGAAAATCAGAGTTCATCTCGTGATGTTTGGTGAAGAATTCACGGTATAGTTCACATTCAATCCGAGGTATGAACTCTAACCCATTATCCATTGATTGATTGTGTTTTTTTAGGTTTTCTTTTGACATATATGTGTGCGGCACCAAGATGGGGTCGAGGACCCTAAAGTTGTGATCAAGTCTTTATTATATCGAGATTAGAGCTTAGGGGTTTCCGTTTAATCAAGTTTAGGGCGGAAAAGGATGGATATCTAAAGTTAAATCGGAATCTATGTTTGGATTGGTATCTGTGCTTGAGCCTATCAAGAACATTGTTACAAGATGCAATCATAAGGTTCTGGCAATTATTGCAAAGATTAGTGTCTCTATATGGATACTTGTCACAAAGGCCAGAGGTTGTCCGGACCTTGTGATTGCAAATTGTCCCGAGTGTGGTTTTCGTAAACGGTCCATTGTGGTTCTTGCCAAATATAAATAGTCAATTATCGCAAACCCCTGGGTGGAGGTTATTATCGCAAATTGAACTAGGGTTGTTTTCGCGGATTCCACTTCTCGTTAAGGGTTGTCACATGAGCTTTGTGTTAAAGTCGCTGTGTTAGTTAATTAACTTCCAACTGACTAAATAGTTGTAACCTATATGAAGGTCGTTTCTGGATAGTGGTCTCAATTTCAAATTCTAGATTCAGTTTTAGTTTCATACAACCGCAGTCGGATAAGTTATACTAACTTACTTGGTAAGCTAGTGATGGTCATTTATGTATAAGTTTTTTGAAGTGTAATTGATACGTTTGAAGGGACGAGTAATTTCTTATGTATTATATACGTTGCGGATATGATCTTTTATATGTTTTGTAAAGGAAGGTCGGTATGTGTCTCTGTGACGTATTGTCCTGGTGATGTGTGTGTAACGGTTTCGCGTATGTTTGGATGACGATTACCAAGGGGTTTTGTATGACTAGAGCTCGAGATAAGTGAATGTGTGTAAGTGACAAATATAAGTATGATTATGTGTATTTCTTGTATGACGTTGTGTTACAGAAAAATATGCCCTTATGTGTCAATCCATTGTATATATGTTCGAGATTTTAATTGTTTTATGACCAGGGATGTGATATTTGTGAGTATGTGTGACGTGTGAATACAGATGATTTGGAATAGCAATATGATATAATCGGTGAGTATTATGTGGTCACTAATCTTTATGCTTACATTTGTTAATTTACTCCTTTGAGGTGATAGAGGGACCAGTAGGGATGGGGGGAAGTTCAAGTGCGGTGTTGACTACTTAGCTCAAGGTGTTTTCCTCAATCGGATGCCCCATGTTTTCTATTGCCGATGCCGGTTGATATTTTTAAATAATTTGAAAATGCTTTACAAATTATTTTTGTTTTAATGTATATTTGACTATCTATGCAAAACTTTATTATTAATTGACTTTCAAATGCAATGTTTATATTAGATTCAAGTAAATCTTCGGTGGAAGACATATTTGAATTTTTGTTTTTTAAGAAGTGATAGTTATTGGCTTGAAACTTTGTTTAGAAAAAGGATTTGGACGTTACATTCTCGTGGCACAAGGGTATAAGCCCTTGAGCTCACTACTTCAATGTATTCTCTTGCAGGTATTTTGGTTTCTTTTCTATGGGTTTGTAATTCAATATGCAAAATGGGTTGTAATTGTAGCAAATGGCTAGTTTTTATCTATTTCTATTTGGTTTCTCGATAGTTTTTGGTCCAGTTCACTAATGAATATAGAATGTAAATGTGGATTGAATGAGAGTAATTCTTAATTAGTTAATTAGTTTCAGTTTTTTTTATTTGTTCATCAATAAATATCAGTTGTATATTTTAACATGTTTACTGGTGAACAAGTTTTCAATGTCTACAGTGAACATATAAAAAATTGGGTGAATTTTAAGTAATCTATTTATTAAACACATAAAAAATTTATGATATTGATTAGTGAACATAACATTAGACTATCGTTAATAATTTAAAAATTTTGTAAGACGTTCACTAATTAACAATTACATCTCCTAATTAAAAACTCGTAAATTATTGTTTGTTTTCACTAACGAGCCCCGTAAATTAATAAATTACAACTAAATCGTTTTTTATTTCTTTTAGTTTTAGTTTTAGTTTTAGAAAGAGAAATAGATTCGAAAGAGAAAATATATAGTTTACAACCCGCATCTCATTATTATCTCTCTGTTATGACCCAAGACCATCGCCAACATCCAAACCGGTCGACCACCGAGCATGCACCACCGCCGTCCCCTTTTCTTCTCTATCTGTAATGACCTAAGACAACCACCACCATCGCCATTGCATGTACTTAAAGACATAACCGCCACTTGGATCTGAAGGACGTCCACTTAAAAATCGATCCACCACCGTACTACCGTCCTTACATATTTGCCCCCTCTTTGTTGACAAACTGCACCACCTCCTCCCTCCTTTCTCTAAGAATGAACATGACATGTTTGTTTCTTTTTCCTATTCATAGAAAGAACACACAAGAAGATTTTTTTTACTATATTGTTCTTTCTGGAATCAATCTTGTCCCTTAATTAAAATAACAAAAATTTTATGTGTGTACATATACATATGTATATATAGGATGGTGATCATACAACTATCATTCAAAATATTTCTTAGTTAAAAGGGGCAAAAAAGAATAATTACTATCTTACGCATTTAATAGGTCACAATTCCTAAACACATTACCAATAACTTATATGACTTACCTTCTCTCATTTTCACTCATCCTCTCTCTCTCTGAAGATCTTCACAATACTTGTCGGGATCTCTATCTGTTTCATCACACTATTGCTGATCTTCATGAGATTTCGATATATTTCTGTACATTGGTCACCCCCTCTCAACAAATCTCGTCAGATCTTCTTGAGATTTCAGAATCTTAAACCGGTGGTCTATATATGAAAAAATTCAATTCACAACTGATTTTATTGTAAGAACACTTTTTCTTTGAAAAATACAGCAATATTATCTATGTCAAATTAAAGAGCATGAAATTTTATTATTTTTTTGGTATTTTTAAATATTTAAATTTGTTAGATATTTTAGTTTTAAAACACGGGGCTAAATATCAAAAACTTTAAATACTCTTTTCCTATTTATAAACTGTTGGGATATGACTTGAAAGACTTAGAAGTTATTTGGAAAGCTGGAAAACTTGGAAAATGTTGGTGCTCGGCATGCACATTGAGCCCACGTTGTGGGGTTCTCGAGGGAGCTCGGCGTGGAGCCCCTCTCAATGGCGTGGGGTAGGTTTGTCTAAAAAGTGGTTGCTTTGATTCAATATGTGGTGCCTATATCTTTTTGTTATGGCAATATATTATTTCCTAATTAAGTTTAGGACAACATTAGGGTTTCAAGTTTGGTTATAAATATCTAGCCTAGGGTTCAGTCATATGTACATCAAACACTCTCAGTTAATAAAGAAGTCTCTTGTTTCTACCCGTAGACATAGGTTGTGACCCCGACGACCTTTTCTTGTCTTGATTGTTATCCGCATTTATTCTAACACTTGTTTTAGGTGTCTCGATCCGAACAAGTGGTATCAAGGCCAAGGTTCTAACTTGGCTCGCATATCTGCCAATTGAAGATGTCATATTTGAAGTTTGATTTGGAGAAGTTCAATGGCTCAAATGACTTCACACTGTGGAAGGTAAAGATGAGGGCTCTTCTGGCTCAGCAGGGTTGTGCGACAGCGTTAGAAGGTGAAGACAAGTTGCCAAAAGATATGAAGGAGGAAGTAAAGCGAGATGTTCTAGCAAAAGCACATTCTGAGATTTTGTTGTGTTTAACGGATGAGCTGTTGAAGGAGGTGGTGGATCTAACAACGGCTGCTAGTCTGTGGAAGAAGCTGTGTGAGAAGTATCAGAAAAATACTCTCACGAACAGACTTTATCAGAAGCAAAGGTTGTATACCCTCCGGATGTCAGAAGACACCCAGGTAGAAGATCATCTAGACAACTTCAATCGTATCATCCTTGATCTGAAGGCGATAGATGTAAAGATTGAAGATGAAGACCTTGCCTTGATTTTGGTGTGTTCACTACCGAGTTCATACAAGAATTTTGTTGATACCATGTTGTATGGTATGTCAACAATTTCTGTTGCAGAGGTGAAGGATGCCTTATTATCGAAGGAACTCAAGCGTAAGGTTTCTGTTAATGAGGGTCTGGAGTCCGGTTCTAATCTGTATGCGGACAGAGAAGGTGATGTTGGAGGATCGCGTTCCAAGTCAAAATCCACGAGTAAAATAAAGTGTTATCATTGTAAAGAGACTGGTCACATCAAGAGAAACTATCCACAACGGAAGGGAGATGCAAACTTGGTTCATGGAGATGGTGACTTAGGCGATGTATTGACCATATGCACTGACACTCCAGCAGATAACTGAATCTTAGACATAGGAGCATCTAATCACATGGCGTATTCACGAGATCTGTTCGTTACTTTCAAAGAATGGAATGGAAAAGTGAAGCTGGGGTACGATGGGATTCTGAGTATCAAGGGATGCATGATGGAGTGGTCAAACGATTGCATTGCTGGTATGTCCCGGATCTTTAAATGAACCTGATTTCTCTTGGAACTTTGGCGAAGAATGGGTATGAATATTCTGGCAAGGGGAATGGACCGAAGGTTTCTAAGGATGCTCTAGTGATAATGCGGGGCAGGCTGCTACGTGGTATTTACGTTCTTGAATGCAGTTTCATGTTTGGAACGTCGGTGGTACCGTCCTTGGGGCAGAAAAATGACCTGGCGAGGTCGAGACGATACTGGTGGAGATAGTCTCCGGTGAAATTGCGTGACGCAGTGTCGGACTTCGTGGATCGTGTAAGGAGGTAGTCCCTTCGGGGAGGTTGGCAGGAAAGAGACGGTTCTTTGATAATCTTCGGTTGACTAGTCAAAGAGAGTTCAAGTCAATGGGGAGATTGTTGGGATATGACTCGAAAAGCTTGGAAGTTATTTGAAAAACTGGAAAACTTGAAAAATGTTAGTGCTCGGCGTGCACATTGATCCCACATCGTGGGGCTCTCGAGGGAGCTCGGCGTGGAGCCCCTCTCCATGACGTGGGGTAGGTTTGACAGAAACTGGTTGCTTTGATTCAATATGCAATATATTATTTCCTACATCTTCTTATTATGGCAATATATTATTTCCTAATTAAGTTTAGGGCAATATTAGGGTTTCAAGTTTGGTTAAAAATATCTAGCCTAGAGTTCAGTCATATGTACATCAAACACTGTCGGTTAATAAAAAAGTCTCTGTTTCCTGCCTGTGAACGTAGGTCGTGACCCCGACGACTGAACCACGTTATATCTTGTGTTTTTGTCTTTATTATTATCTGTATATTCTAACGCTTGTTTCAGGTGTCTCGATCCTAACACAAACATTAACCTCAACTATAAAACATTAACCTCAACTGTTGTTTGATTCAAATATCACTCTTATCATTGTGAATCATTGATCTAGCTACATAATGACTATAATCAGTTTTCACGAATCTCGTAATAAGATTGGTTGTCAATTGAACTCGGTCTCCAATAAAAAAACGTGAAGTGTAAACGAAAGTGAAATGAAAAAGAAAGAAAGAGTACACGTTACTTTTTATTAAGCCCACCTTAGGTTACTTTATTGGTAAAGAAAACAATATATATTTTAGAGTAACGTGCTAGAATTTTATGATTGGTTTAGGTAACATGTAAACATCCTATGTATATGCCAAAGCAAATCTAGTAGAAGTTTAAATTAATTTTTATGTAGAACAATTACTTTTAGTGCTTAATAACTCTAAGATGTCGACTTCAAAGAATATAAAAAAGAAGAAACAAACACAATAATGTCTAACAAGAACATTCAAGCATAAAATTTTGACCATTAATCTTGGTCAACCTATGGGGTCAGTCTTTAATTTCACCTTAATTTAATATACTTGAAGTCTTTATTTCTCTAACTTTCCAAGTATTTGAATATTTTATTTACGCAAATTCAACTTTGGCATTTTTTTAATTTGGATTTACGAATGAGTGGAGTCCAATTAGATTGAGCTTAGATCTCCCACAAATTGTGTTACATCCAAAATGAGTTGTACTTGGTAGAAAGTTAACATAACTTTGATGATTTCGTTAATGGACTATTAAATTATGTTATTAGAATAAAGGGTTTTGGTCTAGCAGTATAGAAGTTTAGAAACAATTTTTTTCAACCTTAAGATTGTGGATAATGGTCTTGAACTCTTAATGGTGAATATAACGTGTAGAATTAAGTAGGTAAGTGTGTTCAAGCATTAAAAATAGATATCTTATTAGAAATTATTTTTTTCTATAATTTTCTTTTTCCTTTTGAACTTTAGTGATATTTTTAGATATTTAAAGATAGTAAAATACTTTTATCAAACCATGTGCGAATCATGTATAGTATAAGTTTACTTTATTTTTTGGCCAAGTGGGTGCATAATTATATATTGTTACAAATAATAAATATCTTAGTTTATAACTCCTTCCATCTTCGCTATAACTCCTTCCATCTTCGCTCTAAAGACCGTTCAGAGTGGGCATTGACGAGCTCGTCATCCGGTGCCAAATTGGCTCGTCATATGCCGTCAATCAATCACCTCGGCGCCTCGTCTTTGTGGGGATGAGCTCCATAGCTCGTTTTCATTTTTTTAATTTCAACCAATCATATTAATCTAAATTAATTTTAGAGTTAATTACATAAATTGTTCACTTTTTTTCACTTTTGTTCCTTTACATAATTTCAGTTAAGTTTAACCATTAATCAAAAAGTGTTTTACTTAATTTCCTATTTACCCTTAACAACCTCTAGCATCTTCTTATCCTTTTGTTAAAATTAATAATTAATTAACTTTTTATCAAAATTAACCAATAATTAATTAATTAGTAATAATGTCTAGAATACAAAATTATTAGATTTAACAAAATTGCAGGTTATTTCTAATATTTTTTTCTTTTTAAAATTATTATGTTCTTTCCAATATTTAAGTATTCTTTCCCATGTTCAAGTGTTCTTCTCCAATTTAAAAACCCTAAATCAAGAACATAGCCGGAATATGGCAAAATTGATTCCATAACAAGAAAACCCAAATCGCTTTTACATGTAAACTATGAATCTGAAAGTGATGAATTAATTCAAACATAAGCAAAATCGTTTCAAACAGATATGTGCCTAATCGATGAATCTATCAAGAATAAGTAAAACTAGTGGTACAACATAAGAACCTTAATCGGTGAATTGAAACCTCAAAAACATTCGATTTCTTCATGCAACCAGAAGCAAAGCAAATCGAAAACAAGAAGCAATGTAAATCAGTTTCTTCAAGTGTCAAAACTCTATAAAAGAATTAAAACCTCATAATCATTTGATTTCTTCATGTAACCATATGTTCACTGCTTGTTCAGATCTACAGCGGTTTCCATCACTTGTTCAAATTTGCAATCTTGTTCAAATTCTTGTGTTCACCGCGTCACTACATCTTGAGGTTTCTTGTCCTAATTGTGCTTTTTTCATTATAGGGTTTTAAGCACATATCTAAGATTATCGATTAAGGGGGGTGGTGGTGTATGTTCGGTGTAGATGAGAAAGAGAGAGGGTGGTGGGGTAGACTAGAGTATGTTGCTTAAGCTACGGAGGTGGTCATACGGTGGTGGTGTCTGGTAGTCGATCAGGGGGTGGTTATCTAGCACCAACTTTTAGAGAGAGAGAGAATGAAAGATGGAGACTTGGGATGTGAAAGAGAGATGGTTAGGGATAAAAAGAAATGGAAAAATGGTGTTTAGTAACAAGGTTAAAGAAAAGGTTATTTGGAAATAACTGTGATAGGTAATGTGTGTTTTGTAACAAGGATAAGTAAGAAATTTACAAAAATACCCTTTTAAATAACGGTCAAACTTAACTTAAGTTAATGTAAAGGACCAAAAGTGGAATAACGTGACAACCACAATGATTATTTTTGTAATTTTTAAAGTTAAAGAATTAATAGTGAAATTATGTAACAACCACATGGACCATTTATATAATTAACTCTTAATATCATGTAACTCCAGTTATGATAGTGATCGTTAATGGAGCTTAGTCATGACATGGGCTATTTAGTCATGACATGGGCTATCTAGTCATGAGTTACTCATAGGTCAATGCTTTATTTGGTAGGTTACATCGCTCTTTTTTTGCTCCTAAATTTTATTTCTCATAGGCAATTTTGAATATCGAAGTTGGCAGATGTGAGTACTACTCTTCAGAATTTATGCTTCACGTAAAGGGTTGTAAATTGTCGGATATTGACTTCTAGAAGCGATACTTAGGTAAGTTTTATTTATACGATGTAAAACTGTTTTTATTTTAAGGATAAGTGGTTTAGAAGTGTTTTTTTAAGTGATAACATTATAAGTTCCCAAACATCTTCGGTCAAGAGTTGAACCCTTTGACAAAATATTGAATATGGGGACATAGTGGACGAAACCCTTCGAGAAGGAAGATGAGCAGCAGTGAAACCTTCGACAAAAACTATGAAATCGGCAACGGAAAACGAGAGACGTGAAGACCTTATAGAGAAACAATAAAAATCAACAAAACCCTTTGAACAAAGATGAAATCAGGGACGAACAACTAATGATGTACGAACTATGATGAATGACACTGAGTTTTTATGTAACATCCTGAGATTGGGCCTAGTAGAAATGTAGCTTGGGTATGTTACACGTGAAATACTCAATTGATATTTTATTATTAATTATTCAATTAAGTATTGTATGTAAATATGTGTTGATATGTATATGTATATGTGTACGGTTACTTGTGTGTGTGTATGCATGCAATTGATTTAAAGGTGACACCTCATGCTTTCACATATATACGTGGGTTTAAGTGTATATTCCTTCACTTTGAAGAAATTAAGTGTGTGTGAAATCTGTGAAACCGTGAGCAAAAGAAAAGAAGAACAAAGCAATCGGTATTCTGTGATTGTGAAAATTGTGAATCAAGTTTAAAGGTTTGTGGATTCTTAATTGATTCTTATTAATATGATTTGGTTAGTATTAACATGTTACGGTTTTAAGTGATTTTTTATATGAACATCATATGAAGTTATCGGATTTGGTGTTCTTGATGTGAAAAAGTGTTCTTGATGTATGCTTGCATGTTTAAACATGTTTATATATGTGTGTTTCTATGAACTTGTATTTAAATTGCATGATCTGGAAAGTTGATGTATACAAGTTTGCATTTGTCGGATTGATGAAATCATGAAGATGGCGGATTGTGGAGTTGATGATGGAAATCCGAAACTTTGGAAACCGGGTGTTGAAATCCGATACAATGAATCCGGTACTTTAGGAATCCGGAACTTATGTTGAAATCCGGCATTCTTAAATCCGGATGTATGTAATCCGATGGTTCGAATCCGATAGTGGATTCTATTTATGAAAAACTGATTGTGGGTGCCAAGTTAAACTACAAGTGTGGAAATCCGATAGATGTATCGGATTGTTTGAAATCCGATGAAGGTTGCGGATTTGGTGTAAATCCGATGGAAGTTTGGCTGTTGTTTGCATTGTTTAATGCTATGTGTTATATGTGCATTCATATGTGAATCTTACATGTTTATGTTTGATTAAATGGATATAAATATATATGTTTGATATATATATTTATGAGTTTCTTACTAATGGTTGGTTGTTGTGTTCTCAGGGACAGACAAGGCTTAGTAAAATTAGATCACTGAGTGGAAATAGCTGAGAACCAGAGGTGAGTGGATGTTTACTCACGGGTGATATTAGTTGTACTGGTTTGGTTGCAACTATTGTTGGATAGATTGTAAATCTGTTGGTTAATTAACTGTGAATGTTAATTGTTGTTTTCTGTAATATGTATACATGTTGGAAGGGAAGTCAATTTTCGACTGGGCTTATGGGCTGGGTTCATTTGCTATTGGCTAAGCAGTATCAGGACCTTGGGATGCATTTGTTGCTACCAGAGGATGATACTGTGTAAGGATCGCAAATGGACTATCGGTAAACCTTTGCTTTCGCCGGCATTGGTTGTAGGTTCCTGGAGAACCGCCGGTCTTCCCAGGGTGCTTATTTGTGGTTGTTGATATCATGCAGTCTAGGCTGATATATCTATTGTGTGTTACTCCATTCACTTAGCTTTGTGCTAATCCCCCACCTCTCACTCTTTTTGCAGGTTTTTGGTAAGTCAACGGCTCGGCTGAGAGTGGTTAGCTTGTGGAGTAATCACGTAGGACTCTGATAGATTATTGTGACGAGCCGTGTTTTATAATACTGATATTTTGTAAACAGTGGTTTGTAATTGGTTGTAATTACTTTGTTGTTTAATCGCTTCTGCAGTGTAATTAAAAGTGAAAATTTTTGGGTTAAAAATACGATGTTACATTTTAGGCGACAAATGACAGATGACATAAGAACTACATCGAGAAACGGTGAGTTTGTAAGTGAGATATGAAATCGGCAATGGATGAAAGCGATATTGTGAATGGCACATGAATTCGATGATGAAATCAATGATGGAAAATGGCTGATGAACACCGATGTACTATGAAGTTTTTAGGAGGATGAATAGGGGTAAGGTCTGTTAGAAAGCCTACAAAAAAAAAGACTTTGGATTAACACTTCTCAAATAAGTTGTATGTAGATCTTCCAGCCTCATTTTCATCCAATGAAAACACAGAGTGATATTTCCCGGCCCACATAAGCACTTTTTTGACGTAAGAAAACACCCCTAGTATATCCGACATGGGTGTGGTAAGTTTGCGGGAGGCTTATCTAGCATTCTTCACGTACGGTAACACCATCCCTGACCACTCGAGTGAAAATGTTTAGCGGCATGCAACAGCTAAAATCTAGTATGTATGACGGCTAGAATCTTTTTTTCTCTCAACCCCTATAAATCTATAATACCCCCTCTATTTACCTATTTCTTAAAAAAAATTATCTAATTCTTTCTTCCTTCTTCACTTTTCAAAACCATCCACCCCAAAAACGGATCCTAACAACTTCAAACACTCCTACCTGTAACCTATTACCTCTTGAATCTTCCCTGATAGCATACACAGCCCATCCATGTTTTCACCTCCCAAATTACCCTACTCATGATGTACTCTTTAGATCATTATACTTCAATATAAAATTACGTGCTTTGCATTTTTACAAAGTCATCAACAAGTAAAGCTCATCAAGTGGTAGTCTTTGTCAACCTCGACTCTTATCTTAAACTTGCACACATTTATTATTTCTAGATAAGCATAAAATTTAGTGTGCAGACATAATACAATGACTGAATG
This sequence comes from Dittrichia graveolens, assembly GCA_038502395.1. NCBI lineage: Eukaryota > Viridiplantae > Streptophyta > Magnoliopsida > Asterales > Asteraceae > Dittrichia > Dittrichia graveolens. The sequence continues at coordinate 61,337,266 of JARJIL010000007.1, read as the reverse complement.
ACATAATACAATGTCTATAAACTATGCTATGATATTAACCAAGAAAATTGTCCTATGCACGGGCCCTTCGCATAATCATATGCAATATATAGCTGCCCTCTGCATAATTACATGGTATATATCGATGCCCTCTACACAAAATATGACATATACATAGATGCCCTCACTTTATACAATATTAAACCTCGTTGTTTGTCTTACTAAATAACAATATATGTATCCCTATACCCGTGTGTCTATTTATACATCTAGACATGCCTCTCTCTACTATGATATCACATCAAAACTTAGTAATGTTAGACCGAGCGTTATACAACACTCGAAGTCATCGGGTATGCTCGGGTAGGGCCGGGAACACCAAAACTTATATGTCGGGTAGGTAAATCGAGCTCCTCTACTCGAGCGAGAAGACTAAACTCCACCCCCCACCCCCTTCCACAGGCACTTTTTTTAAAAAAATATATAAAAATATGAAAAAAGTTTGGGTAAGGAAATGAATGTATAACACTTATTTTGGGTAGGGTGAAGGAAATGAAAGAGGAAATGATGTGACGCTAATGTGGCATTGGGTAAGGAAAAGGAAAATGAAGGGTATAACACATGGCCTAAGGCCACCTGTATGGGGTGACAGGAATTCAATTGGGAGGAAAAAAGATTAGTGAGGTAGCTTGGGTTGACCATTACGCCCCCCTTTGGGTTAGGGGGTCAGTTTCCCACACCTAATTCACCTAAGTTATTTCTTTTTTTTTTGTTGTATAAGAGAGAGTAAGGGGAGAAAAATATTAGGTTGTTTGGTTATGATATATTTGGGTTTAGGGTAAGGAAGAGAAAAGGAGGAAAGAGTAATGTGATGCTGATGTGACATTTGAATAACATAGATATAAAGGGTATGCTATACTCATGATCTTATTACATACTTGATCATTTTAGATACACCTTGTTATGTTTTGTAATATTGCTTTGTTTACCAATGAACTTAAGTCAATCTGATTCTGTCTAGCTATGAATTCTCATAATTCATATCACATTACCTTTACTGAAGTATTTAATTCGGGTGCTATTATTTGAACTTTGTTTCTCTCACATACCAGACATGTAATATCAATCAACTACAATTTTCAATTTGGGTCATACACCACATATGTCACATCATACGGTTTAATTTAGGGGTTGTTTGTTGCTGCTTAATGGAACCATTTAGCGCATTCAAACGTGTTTGATTGTTGCCTCTGAATGAAGACATCGCTGATAATGCTGCTAAATCATTCTACCTTAAAGTATATTCCGAATATTTAAACACCAACTATTTTTACCCAAGTACTCATTCTTTCACACTTTGTCTTGTTAAACAATCATATCGTATAATATAATATATCACTATTAGGGGGTGTTTGGTAGAGAGAAAATAAATTAGAAGAAATGGAAATGGAAATAGGGGAGAAATGGGAATGGGAATTGGGGAAAAATGGAAATGGGAAGAAATAGAAATGTGTGGAGAATTGGAATTGATTTCCTTGTTTGGTATCATAAAAGAAATGAAACAGTGAAATGGTAGCTCAAGTTGTCGGACGGTGGTTGCAGCGTTGGCCACCTTGCCGGATGTCGACGATGATGATTAGAATGCCGGAAACACATCGCAACCGGACATCGACAATGATGAGTATACATTGGTTGTCATTTCTCTCCATTTCTCCACAATTTGAAGAGAAATGAAAATTCAAAGGAAGGGGAGAAATGGAAATGGATGGAGAAACCATTTCTCCTCTAAAAATTATAATCATTTCTTCCAAACAAGAGAAACCAATTCTCCCCATTTCTTTTCTCTCTACCAAACATACCCTTAAGGTTAAAATGATCATTTGCATCATTTAGATTGTTCATTAAGAACCATTATCAAACAACATGTCACATTCAGAGACAAATTCATTTAGTGCCTTTAAATTATTCAGAACACAAAATCATTCGGTGCTTAATCATTATGTTTTAACAATACGGTCCAAATATAATCACCCATTTAGTTCACCTTTATAAACACACTAACACATTTTGTATTTACTCTACCAAATGGGCAAACAGCTTGTCTCTATGATTTTACACGTATAAATGTCATCTCTATATTTGATATCATCTATGCAATTTCGCATTGACTCTATTATACTTTGACTTTGTTACAGTGGAAGCTTACTCTTTAATTCTGCATAAATTCTTTATTATCTCTGAATCTTTATAATACATATTAAAGATATATATATATATATATATATATATATATATATATATATATATATATATATATATAACTCTATACCTTTCTCTGTGTGACACAAACACGATAATCTAGTAACAGCAATATATATGATCGTAATTGTATCAAGTATTAATATAATTGAAGTAAATACCGCAATGATACGAGTTCTCTATGATATGTATGAACGTGAAAGAGGACAACAATATGATAATAAACGAAATTGTGAGTGCTTAATTTATTAAGGTTTGTAAACATGTATATATACCTATAAGGTGTTTACTAAATATACCTTGAACTACGACTAAAGTCCATAACAATATCAAACTTTAACTAAAATATAAAGGGCAAAATGTGTAAAAATACAATAAACTATGTTAATATTGTCATTGTATGCAATCAACTTTATTTTGTACCTAGAAATAAAAATAACTTACAATTTTGATTCATTGTATGCAATCGGTGACCTAATGTTACCCGTTGCCGATTGTATAGAATGAACAAAATTTAAAAGTTGTTTGTATTTTTAGGTACCAAAATTCTTTTATATTTTGTTAGGTTACCGGTAAGTTACCTATTGTCATAGGTAACTTGTATACAATGAATCAAAATTGTAAGTTGTGTGTATTTTTTCATACAAAATAAAGTTTATACAATTACAATATTGACATAATTTATCGTATTTTTATGCAATTTGTCCAAATATAAATGGATATAACTATATGTTCTAACACAATCACATCTCTTACTTAAGGCATGCATAATTTATCATATAAATGGATCTAACATATTTTGGATTGTAACACCCGAAGTTCAAAATTTCGTAATTTAATAAATAATCAAGTATTACAGTTTTGGTGATTTTCTAATTAAGATTAGGAGGTGTTTAGAAACTTGAGGGGTTAAAGTTGTCAAAACGAAACAAGAGAAGTTGAGGGACCATTTGTGTCAATTCCTAAAGTTATATTTATAAATACCCAACTTTGACCTTTGAGAGTCAAAGTCTTCATTTGTTACAAACCACCTCACGTAGCTTCTTGTACCAGCCCTTTTTCTCTCAACTTTTTGATCAATATCAGGAGATACAAGTGGTGACAACTGAACCTAGCATAGATTCAAGCTTGAGGTAAGACTTCTAGTCATGTTCTTGAAGTTTTTAGTGGGTTTTGAGTTGATTCATGGTGAATCAAGGATTTAGTGATGTTATGATTGTTGTTTATTGCTTAGAAGTTGTTTGGAGTGTAGGAAAACACCCAGTAGTGTTTTTATGAATTAAGAGTGAGTTATTTTGGTGTTTTGGTCAAAAACAGCAGATAGTCAATGAACTGGTGCTGGAAGGAGAAAGGCACGAGCGTGCCTTTGAGGGGTACGGCCATGCCTCGTGGCCATGACCGCCTCTGTTCTTGAGGTCCGGGCGTACCTAGGTAGGGTACGGGCATGCTTTCGGCCTGGTACCCCCCATGCTTGATTGGGCTCTGTTTCTAGGTCTGGGCTAAGAGGCACGGGCGTGCCTCTAGGGGGTACGGGCGTGCCCTGCCCCTATTCAGTTTGTTAAGTGCTGAGTTTGATTATGTGATTAATACCATGATTATATATCCGTAGGAATTGCTGTTTGACGTGTTCTGAGTATATCTGGCATAACTCTGTGTGCTATTAATTGCGGAGGTAAGTTTCCTAAACTTTGATTCATATATGTGATATGTGTGTTACATTGTAATGTGTTATATTAGTGATCAGAGGATCACGGAGAGGGTGGTACACTGCTTCGTGCAGTGGTAGCTACCACAGCGTTTTAGCCTTATTGGCGGATGCTAAGATGGTGCAGTACTGTATCCATAAGAACTGTTACGGCATACGTATATGTGTATGCGCATGCTTATATGATTTACAGTTTAGTTTTCTCACTAAGCTCTTGTATCTTAGAAGATATTGCTTGTTGTTGTTTTGCAGGTTGTGTTAGCACCAAGACAAGGCCTCGGTTTGACTCATGGTTGTTTAAAACGTGATTTGAAACAATAACGCTCCTATTTGTGTAACGGAAAATACTTTTGATTTAAATGCGCGCATATCTCTTTTATACAAACCCGAGAGTTTAAATGAAATGTTTTGTTTGCTTCCACCGACAATAAGCTTATTGAAAACTATTTTTGACATGAGTTGTGGTTGCATTACCTTTTGTACGAACCAGAGAGTTCAAACAAAAATACTTGGTTTGTTTCTATGAGCTTATTTAATTATGTTTTAGACAAATACCTTTTGTTTAAAGCTTTATTTTAAAATTTTGGAAATTGGGGCGTTACATGGATGCATACTTTTTTGAACTCTATCCACGCTCTCAAGCTGTATAACTAGCATAGGAACCTAACCATTTTGATTTTCGAATCGGCCCATGGAACCATATTATTACGAAGGTAGAGTCTCGTAGCTTAATATCAACTGTATAAACATGGGGTTTTTAATATAAATTTTAAATATTTATGGTATGAAACCTTAAACATACAATAAATCCATATATCGATAATAAATTAAAAAACATTCATGAAAATTGAAAAATGATGAAAGAAAGTTGTTATACTCACATATTTGCGCTGATAATTGTTGGTGGAATAAGAAATTAGGAATTGACATAGGATCCGATAGTTATCGGTGAAAATTGCTCAACAAATTAACCATAATGAATTGAATCAAGAATTAGGATTTCATTGAATAATAGTTTTGAATGACATAAGATCCGATTAAGGAAAGGGGGTAAGTTGGTTAAGTGCTTAAATTAAATAATACAAGTATACAACCCTCCTCTAACCAACTTAAGAACTCTATTCAATTCATGTCGATCACAGAGTTTGTAGCTAGTGGTACTAGGTGTCGTGAAAATGTGTTCATTTCTAAAATGTTAGGATTCAAATCATGGATAATTGAGTAGATTTAGAAATAAGTTTGATCCAAATATGTGTTTGTTGTTAAAAAAACAAATTTTAATCCATATCATATATCTTCTGGCCCGATGTTCTATCTGACCCATGTACTTGACATTTTTACTTTTTTTATTCTTTATTGTATCCTTTGTGAATGTTAAAAGTATCACATTGATCCCAAATTTTCTATACTTTCGAACTAAAAAAATATATTTTTAGTTCTAGGAGATAACTCTAAGCACAACATACAAACATTTTACTCTCAAAGCCAAACTTAATAACGTAACCAACTTAAAGCGTCTTTTTTTTATCTCTAGTGTGTTTCCTACTATGTCACATGAGTGAAAAGTAAAAGAAATCACACGATACTAACACTTTCATGATCAATAGAACATGTAATCAATAAATCAACCAATCTAAAGATTAAATCTAAAAACTTTAAGGGTTCTTTTAATTGAAAAACGATAATTGTTGAAGAAAAACAAATCAATCCATAGCAATAATCAAATCTAGTCTAGGGTTTGTTAAATCATAGTGAATACAAGAGACTTAGCACATAGACATACTGGATTCAACCAACAATGAATAAAAATCCTAGGAAAAGAACATTTTGATTTAACTAAAGAACAAAACAAGAATTCAAACCGAATTAATAACTTCAAGGTGGCTTGAATCTTCTCATTGAATGATTGGAAGCAAAAGCATGTTGATGAACAGCTTTTCTACTCTAGAAATTTACTCCTCATTAGACTTCTCCAAAATATCCCCTCCAAAGATGCCAAAAATCTGATTTATAAAGCACAGATCCCGGCTGGCTCACGGTGCGAGGGTGGGATAAGCATTATCCTTTTTTTTTGAATTTCAAAGAGTCCACCCGGTCAAAACATATTCTCGTAGCACGAGTCTTAACATCAAATTCTCAAGATATTTTCAACCGGCGCAAGACCATTCCTCACGTCAACCTGCACACGCGTGGCGCGAGGCATACATCCTCGCGTCGAGAGACTCTTTTTCAAGTGCTATTTTCTGAACTTTCTTTTTCCATGGCTTGTTTCTTCATATGTTTTGACACTTGTGCATCTGAGAACCTGAGAATCACAACATACACCATTTGAGTGCAAAACATATACTTTTCCATAATTCTTGAAAAAAAATAAAGATACTGATGGGATTTAGCATGTACAATTTCGGCAATATCACATATCAATAAGAACCATATTAAAAGTATTAGCGTGTCCATTTAAATTTAAAAAATCTTAAGTTTGTATTCAACCCTCCCTCCTACAAAAATTTGTTGTTATGTACTTAATCTCGAACTAATAACTGGTATCAGAGTAGGTTAGATAATCAATATCTTGACCTATTTTGGTTACTCTACAATTACTTCTACCCTTTACCAAATGACCTTATCATCTACTTCAGCAAAACCTGCCAAACACTAGTTCACTCACAAGGTGTCCCATGTATGATGAAGAGAACTTTTCTATATGGAAAAGTAGAGCTCTTCTCTTTTTGTCAACTCTAGATGTTCAAATGCTAGGCATTGTTCAGTGTGGTCCTTATGTCCCTGTGTCTATCCTTAGTGTAACTATAGAGTATGATGATCAACTCTCTACCGATAGGGTGATAACAAAGCCCATCCACCAATGGTGTGATGAAGACAAGGTTGGTGAACCTTGATGTTAAAGCTAGGTCTGCCATTTTCTCTTCTCCTTTCAAATGAAATCTATCATCAAGTTCTTAACTGTGTTTCTGCTAAAGAAGTGATACATACTTTGACCATAGCATATGAAGGCACAGAGAAAGTCAAGGAGGACAAAAAGCTTCTTCTCAATCGTGAATATGAGTTCTTTTTTCTCATAAAGGTGAAAGTCTTACCCTGACCTACACCAGGTTCAACTGCCTAGTGAATGACCTTAAAAGGGTAGATTTCAACAAGAGCAACTTTATCTTGGTCACCAAGTTCTTGGACTCTCTTCTAGAGTCTTGGGATCATTTTGTCACTGTACTTAAACATAGTGAGAGGATGAAAGGCATGTCCCTTCTTAAGCTCTATGGTAATTTGTTGAACCATGAGGAGTACACCAAGCAAAGGAAGTTAGCCACCAAAAAATTGAAGAAAGTGGTTAAAACTTCATCCACTGCCCGTGTTTCTAGAGATAGCCGGTTGAGGAGCTTTGTTGTTGTTGATGAAGACTCCAGTGATGAAGAAGAGGAGGAGAGTGAAGCTGAGGAAGAAGTTAAGGAGGATGAAGACTTGGAGAGTCTTGATGCAGTTTTTGAATGAGCTGCCATGCTGGTTAAGAAGTTTAAACCCTTTAAGAAGGGAAAGTGTGTTAAAAAGTTCAGCAAGAGAATTCCAAAGGATGGCAAAGCCAAATTCAAATCATCCTTTGATGTCTTCACAAGTGAGTGTAACTCTTATGACATAGTTGGTCATATTGCAAGTAATTGTAAGTTCAAGAGTACCTCTGGACCAAAAGCTTTGTCAAAGCAAGAAGGCAAAGTGGACTACGAAGCTAAGTACAAGAAGCTTCTTGTTGTTGTTCTTGAAAAAAAGAAGAAAAAAACCCAAGGAAAAGTCCATATGGCTGAAGAAGAAGACTGGGTTGAGGAAGATCTGTCTTCTGATGAAGATGAGGAGTTCTCTACCAAGCTTTGTTTGATGGCCAGTACTATCGGTAGTAATTTTTTGACGAGGATATGAAACATGCTGTTGAAGCATGCACTGCTACCAATTTGGATCATTCTTCTATGTATCAGGTTGGTAAAATTTAAACTATGATGAGAATGAAAAGAACTCCATGTTTGATTAGTTGTGTGTTGATTTTCAATCTGATATTAAAAGAGAAAAGAAGCTAAAAACTGACATCACATAAGAATAAATTAATTCCTAAAGATGAACTTAAACAGATAACAATATTGAAAGATGAATTAGCAAATCAAAATATATTTAATGAAGTCTTAATAAAAGAAACCAATGAAGCAGCTTAAAAGTTCAACGACCTTCAAAAGGTAGTTAAATCTTCTTGTTTCTCTGCTGAAACGAGCACTCAGTGTGTCGAATAGCAGATTCCAAACAAGTTCAAGCTATCATAGGAGGAAATTACTTAAAGGCTGCTAGTTGTGTTGTACCTTAGAACTATCCTGAAATTACCCTTTTCATTATTTTCTTCACTAAAATGACTACCTACACTCCATCTCAAACTGTTCAAGCGGGAGAAAATGTTGCTTCAAACATTGAAATGAGCATCACATCGAACAATTATGTGGTATGTCTTTCTATTCCTTCATCCCGACAAAACTAAGGATACGAACCCATGGTCGACTTCATAAGATCACACCCTCTTTATCAATGCTTGTCTGTTATCTCCTATTTCAACTTTCCATATCTCATTGGTGAGTTCTAGTATTCGGCCACATACATCACCAACACTGATACCATTTCTGGAACAATCTTTAGTGAAACTCATCAAGTTGTCATTGATGTCAATTCCCTTAAAGCCTCACTTTAAATCCCTAATTTTGCTCCATACACACCATTTCCTTCTAGAACCCAAATCAACACTGCTCTTCAGGTTGTTGGCTACAACCAACCTATAACCCGCGGCCAAATTAAGCTCTATGCTCTTGCACATCCATAGCGATACTTATCCCATGTGATCATTAGATGTATTGGTCCAAAGTATGGTAGTTTCAATCTTCTCAATCAAACTGAGCTATTGGTACTCGGTGCTCTAGTGAATGGAGTAAACATTAATTTTGCTGAAATTGTATTTGTTGACCTCATTGATAAAATCACCCAAGGAACCAACAAAAAGTCTACTAGGAATCAAGTACCTTATATAAGGTTTCTGAGCTTGGTCATTCAAGAGTTCATGGGTGCTGACAACTATGAATAACTAAATGAGACTCTGGATTCCATTGTTGTACCCACAATGGGTGAAAAGATATTTTAGCATACTACTCTAGAAAGAGGTCCTCTAATCACTGCACAAATGCAAGATGTGATTGGTGAAACAAATAATGGTGGTGATGATGATAATAATGATGGTTATCAACATGATGAAAGTGACTTTGATAATAGTGATGATGCTCCTAATGAAATTGACTTTGATAATGGTGATTGGTGAAAGGAAAGAATCATCAAGTGCTGTAGAACTAGAGGTTGTTGAACTTAATACAAAAGATAAGGGAAAAGGTAAAGATGTGGCTAAACCTTCCAAGAAGCAAAAGAAACAAATTGATGCCGATGAGGAATTGGCAAGAGATTTGCAATATGAAGAAGAGAAGTTAGTTCCAATATAGTTTGAAGAAGAGATTCTGAAGGAGAAAGAGGAAAAAGAAATTAAGAATGAAGAAGGGGAGAAAGAAAAAAAAAGCTGAAGATTTCAGGTCTACAAGTCTAACTACTGTAATATGATCATTATCTCTGAGAAAGTGATGGATGTAGTGCCTTTGAGTGTTAAACCTCCTATGCTAATAGACTGAGATATGGTGTTGAAGGATGATGAAAATGAATACAGATTGATAAGCTGATAAGAGTGAAGTATGTTATCATAATTTTCTAAGGAATATGAAGGAGATTGATAGAGAAGATCTTGAAAGGATGTACAAGATTGTATTAAGCATGTATGAAGAAACGGTTGATAATGAATTGGATGAAGATGATCCTTATGTGTTGATCGAGGTAGCTATGGAGTTTTTGTTCATGATGTTTGATCCAGTAAAAGTTCAGCATTTGTTCAATTAGAGTGCTGTTTCTTTGATTGTATGGATGTAATATGAGAATTGTGGAGTTCACTATGTGTTATCTTCGAATGAAATGTATGAGTTCTTTCTGGTGGGAAACGAATACAATCACAACTTGGAGAAATTAAAATCAATGATTAGTGTGAAGCTGAGTGTTGTTAGAAATTCTCCAATGATTGTATATCTTACTTCAAGGGTGACGTATTTGATAAATGAAATGAAGAGAAGAAAGTGAGGAAGAGAAGTTTTGGTAGCATCCCCAACATACAATCTAAATGAATAAGAAACTTATTGCTTGGCAGTATAAGTTTAGGGGGAGATTGTTGGGTTAAAGATAATGTTTGATGTTTTTATTTAGTAGCGGTGATAAAGTCTGTGCCACTACAACAAACTTAGTACTGTTTGAAGGAAGTTGATGCTATTATTAAAGAAAATAGAGTTAATGCTATCAATCGTGATAAGGATGAATTTCTTCATTTTAGGGATGATAATTATGAATAAGATGTGTTGGTATCTATCCGTAATTAAATGATTCTATTAGCGTAAATAGTTGATTCTGGTTTGTAATCATTTTAACTATAAATACTTGTATGTACATACACATCATAAGAATAAGAGTATTATTGGAATTTCAGCTTCAAAATTATTCTTGATCCCTGCAATAGAGAAGTATTGTACGCTTATTGAATCATTCATAATCAACATATTGGGGCTTTGATTGTTATTTATTCGTAATGGTTTGAATCAAGTAATCAATATAATATTTCTTGTTACTCAAAGTGTTATTTCGCAAACTTCTATGTTTATTCTTGGATTGTTCATGTGTGTGTGTTATTAAATCCGATCCTCACAGTCGCTTAAGTGAGTAGTGGAGGAAGTAGGGAAGTATACGTGCAACACAAGGGTTTTAAGTTGGGAAATCAACCAAAGGGTAGGCAACAATTAACAAGAAATCAGATGATGAAAGGTATTCAAACGATTCAAAGTATGTTTCTTTGAAAAATTTTATTAAGTTATCTGCATTATTGAATTGAGTTTATGGGATTATCCAAAATTATCCTCTTTTTCTTTGGTTCCATTAATGCAATGCATGTTAATACTTGAGGGTTTTGTGCTTTTGTTCTTCCAATCTTCCTTATTGAATTTGTAGTGCGCGTTCCATGTATCCCTTTGGATTTTGTAAATCTCATTGATGCTTTGAAGTTAGAGTTACTTTTTTGAGCCTAAAAGCAGCTATTTTATTTGGTTGTTGTGTTTATAAGCCTAAGGCTGTGTTCGGTACGTAGCTTTTTGGAGCTGGTATCGTTTTGTATTGAAATAAAAAGTTATAAGTCATGTTCGGATAAAAAAACCAGAAGTTTTTTTAAATAAAAAGCTTTAAAACAAAAAACTTCTTGAAGTAGCTTTTTAAATTAGCTGCAAGTTTTTTTATACCAAATTACCTAAATACCCTCTTTAATTGTTTTATAATTCCTCCTAATCTTATGACTTGTCATTTTTTGTAACTTTACACTATTTAACTCAAGTTACTACCTATTTAGCTAAAGAACCAAGTATATTGCCACTAGAGGACTACGAGCTGATGAGGGCAAAAGATTGATGGAAGAACGTGTGGCGATCTTGGATCGTAAAGTTAAACGGCCAAGGAAGAAACAAGTCAAGTTAATGAAGGTGGAATGGAAGAACAAGCACAATGGTGAGATGACGTGGGAAAGTGAGGGGATATGACAGCTAGATACCATGTTGTTGTTCACTTAGTCAAGTAGATTCCGGGACAGAATCCTTTTAAGAGGGCGATAATTATAACGACCCGAAGTTTGGGTATTTATTGTGAAGGATGTATTTAATGGGATGTATTTATGGATCTTAGTTCATGTGACATTTGGTTATAAATAAATATTTAATTGGTCGGATGTTAGTATTGTTTCATGGTTACTTTTATAAGTAATAGAAAGTGTGGTGAATTTGTATAGAAATAAACTTTAAGGATTTGGTTTTAAATTTAATAATGGTGATTAATGAGTGTTAAGTCTAGGAAGGGAGTTACAATTCCTTTCATTTGACTTAGAGATTTAAGTGTGTGTTATATGTGTGACAAACATGAGGGTTGAGAGAAGAACTCAAACAAGAAGAACTATTGGTGTAGAATTTTCGTGGGATTTGATTGCAAGCTAGTCACAAGTAACTCTCTAATATGTGTTGAATGTTATGTTATATTTTGCTTGATGTATTGTACAGTTCTTAAGAGTGTAACGCCGATTGTGAATGGCTTGAGAAAACCGAGAGAAAAAACCATAGAATCGATCGATCATATGATGATAAAATGCTAAATTGATGCTTGATTTGTGTTAGAAACATGTTTAGGATCACTTTGATGTAGGATATTGAAATTAAAACCAAGAAATGAAGAAGTTTATTAATTAAAGTGTTGAAAATAGTATGAAAAGAGGTTTTCGATTCATATGAAGGAATTGAAAACTGAGGTTTTCGATTCATGATGGTTTTCGATTGATAGTTTTAGTTTGGTATGGTTTTTGATTTGCAGAATCGAAAATCTAAGTAGTTTTCGATTCTTGAGCCGTGTTGTGAAGTTTTCGATTCAAGTGGGGATTCACAATTGATGAATTTCGATTGTGTTTTGTGATGGTTTTGATCACAAGGTTTTTGATTGATGGTTGTTAGTTGAGGTTTTCGATTGGTGGTTCACAGTTGAGGTTTTTGATCGGTTGTTTTCAATTAAGGTTTTGGATTGGTAGTTTTCAATTGAGGTTTTCGATCACTGGTTTCAGTTGATGTTTTAGATTCGTGGTTTTCAATTTGAGGTTTTCAGTTTTGATAGTATGACTTGCGAATGTATGTTTTGTGATTCGACGATTTACGATTAAAACTTGTTTGTAGGGTGTACCGTGAGCTCGACTATTTACACAGAGACTTGTTGAGAAATACTATTGGACCAAAGGTAAATTCGGTATTTTCTAAAACCGAGTACGAAGACAAAATCGTTTTTGAAAGAATTAATAATCAAGATGACCTTTTAAAGATGTTTGTGTGTAAATAATATTTAAAGGTTGATTGCGATGTGTTTAATTAATTATTAAATGATGCTATATGATAAACTTTAATGATGTTTAATGTAATTAATTAATGATAAATATATTATGATGATATGATGACTTGCGGATGGACTTATGCCGGTGAGAACGGAGTACGGGACTTGTGGTGCTGGTGCGGACGGGCCTAAGAACCCTAGTGGCTGCTGAGCACGTATATGGATTTGGGGTAGTGATGGTAAACATGGTATGATGTTAGACTCCAATTAAGAAAGATAAAAACGATGATAAGTAGTGATGCTTAACAATGCTAAAGATATTTTGTCATGATAATGATGGTATGTTATGTATCTAAAGACATAAAGATGATACTTGACCATGCGAAATTGTGATGATATGCAGGTGGGTCAAGTTACAGGGTTGTGATTTAAATTTGCTAAACCTAATACTGTTTAATGGTTTATTTTAAAGAATGATTTTCCTTACCTATTACCGACTCACGAGAGGTAAGTTGACACTTATTTATTAAAATGTATCTCCTACTCGTGCAGGTAGCGTATGAGCATCGGTGCTACCGAGTAGTGATAGATATTTTATTTAATGTTGAACCAACTTGTGTTTAACTTTTAAAGTAGTTGTTAAATCTTTTTTAAAATGGTTTGACTGCATGGTAACAAGGTGGTTTTATTTAATGATGATGTTTGTTTACGAGTTATGTGTTAGCATTTAATGATGATTATTATTTCCGCTGCAATGTGTTAAAAAATATGTGAATTTTTAAAAGGGTAAATTGTATAAAAATACAATAAACTTTGTCTTAATTATCATTGTATACAACCAACTTTATTTTATTAAAAACAATACAATCAACTTTTATAATCCTCCCATTGTATGCAAGTTGTTGTATACAATGGAAATTATGAAAAAGTTTATTGTATACAATAGTAGCTAAAGACCAGACACAGAAAAAAGTTGTTTGCATACAATGAAACTTTTTTAAAAGTTAGTTGCATTATTTTTAAGAATTTAAAGTTAGTTGTATACAATGACAATTAAGACAAAGTTAATTATATTTTCATGTATTTTACCCATTTTTAAAACTACGACGCTACAGATTCTAGCTTTTAAAAAATTGTGGGACTTAATTCTTCAATGAAAGTTAGAATATTCTTTTTGTGCATGTATTCGTTTCTTGTTTGAATTTATAAATACAAAATACACCATCAAATTGAAGAATAGGATGTCATGATGGATTGTTAAAATAAAATAAAGTACGTATGGTTTCTTCTTTCAATTGAATTACAATTCTATTTTATGCACACATGTCAGTTTATAGTACTGCATGGATCATTTCACGTGTATAAATAGATCAAGTTCTATATATGCTTACAGTCACGTTGTAAATTTCCTTTTATTCATTCAATTTAATTTTGTTGTAATTATTTGAACACATTTTTATATAATATAGGTTTTATGGAATATACAATTTATTAATTTTTAGTTTTCATGTAAGATTGATTAATTCGAAACTTGTCGCAAATTAGACAAAATCATGTTAGAAAATCGTCGGAAAGTGCAAATTTTTCATAACTTTGTCACGGATTCATCGAAAGTTTGTTGGACCATCAGAAATTCGTAAAAAAGCTATCGGAAGTTTGTTGAAAATCCATCCAAAATGCGTCAAAAATTCGTCGGAAATATTATATTCCGTCAAAAATATCGTCACAAATTTTATTTTCAGCCAGTTTTTTTTTTCTTTCGGGAGACAAATACCTTCAAAAATCCATCGGAAATGGTTGCCCTCTGAAATACCCTTTTTCTAGTAGTATAATCATCATACAGATAATACTAAGTCTGGAAAAAAAAAGTTAAAAGTAAATCCTATATTTCAAACGGAATAGATCATTGTACTTCGAGCTACCTCCTAGACTTTGCATTTTATACCAGAAGTTATTTTTAAAAGCCATAGAATTACCATTACCACAAACAAGTTATACGTAAAGGCATTCAACATATTGCAAGCAAACCACAAAGAAGGACCCGGATTCACCAAACTAACATTACAAACTAACGGAAACATGATACATTTAGAAATACACCGTAAGGAACAAAACGAAGAAGGCTTTGAATACAACCGCCACCGATCTTTGTTATCCTCTCCGAGCAGTCTATTGGGATGTTTTTAATTAAAAATAAGCAAATAAACTTAAAACTTTTGTCTTATTTCCCTTGAAGATCGACCACCTCATTTCTACGAGACCAAATGCGATACAACCAAATCCAAAGGGGAGCAATCCGCTTAATTTAAATATATTCATTCCCAAATATTTCTTTTTTCTTTTTCTAACAAATTGCTAACCTAGATACAATCATACCACTCAACCTTCCATCGGTCAAAAAACATTTTCCAATGCATATTGACTTCAAGACATTCAACTAATGCACGATGAGTGGATTCTGCTATGAGATCACACTTGGAAGAGTTCGGATCAATACATTTGTTGTCCAAAGCTAGTCTGCTTGGTAATCTTCCTAATCTTGCTCTCCACACAAAATTACAAACTTTTTTATGGTGCAAGATTATTATATTTTGTCTCTACTCTAGCTGCCAAATTGATTTCCCGATTGTCTTGAACCAAAATATGAGTTTTTTAACTACGAAACTAACATTTGTTGCCCTCCACCGGTAAGCCCGATCACCACCCTCGATCCATCCATAGACCTTAGTTTTGAACTCATCAAATTTTATATACGTTTTAGCTCTCCAATTTCACTTTCTATTGGTTGTCCCCAAAAACCCTAAACCCATAAATGGTTTTTTTAATTTGACCCAAAAAGAACCATTACTAAGATGGAATTTTCACCATAATGTTTCCTACTGTTGAATATATGACTTGAAAAATGCCAAATTGCATGAAAACCAAGAAAAGTGTTGCATGGCGTGAAGATGGAGCTCTCGGCGTGCTCTCTCGCGGCGCTTCACGGCGTGGGACAATAGTCCACGTCGTGGGGAAGAACTTTTGCCCAGCAAGATGTTTTTGTGATAGGCGGCGCTTTTATCTTCTATTTATGGGATTAATTGTTATGATTAATTCCTTAAATGATATTAGGGCAACATTTTGGTATTTGGTTGTAATTATAAATAGAGGCGTAGGTTCAGTTATATGTACATCGAAACACTCTCAGTTAATAAAGAAGTCTCCGTTCCTGCCCGTAGAAGTAGGTCGTGACTCCGACGACCGAACCACATTATATCTTTGTGTCGTTCTTTATTGTTTTTATTGTTATCCGCATATTCTAACGCTTGTTTGAGGGTATCCCGAATCCTAACAAGTGGTATCAGAGTCACGGTTCTGTTCACCGGGCTCGCGCGTTTGTTGATTGTGAAGATGTCATCTTTCAAATTTGATTTGGAGAAATTTTCTGGTACGAATGATTTCACGTTATGGAAGTTGAAGATGAAGGCTCTTCTGGTTCAGCAGGGTTGCGTAGTGGCGTTAGAAGGTGAAGACATGTTACCGAGAGATACGAGGGAGGACGTGAAGAGAGATGTTCTAGCAAAGGCCTATTCGGCGATTTTGATGTGCTTAATTGATGAAGTGTTGAGGGAGGTGGTAGATGAAACAACGGTTGCAGGTCTGTGGAAGAAGCTGTGTGAGAAGTATCAGAAGAGTACCCTCACGAATAGGCTTTATCGTAAGCAGAGGTTGTGTAACATCCCAAAATTTTTTTTTTCTCATATATAATTTCATATATATTCATAAATCGTTAATCAAACGTTTAGTTCATCATCACTCAACAGCCAGCCCAATACACGGGACTTACGGCACACAAAATACATGTTTGATAGTAATAATTTAAAAACCAAAGTTCAAATAAAATTTAGCGGAACCAGCTGTCATGCAGGAGCCTTCCCCTTGTCAGCACGCGATGGTCCTAAAAGAATCAACAACAACGGGTTAAGCATAAAGCTTAGTGAGCACACCACACTCATACATTATATCAGAATGCACATCTACATATAATGCGCCACACATCAATTATGCCACACAGGCAAGGTAGACACAACCTCCGTGTCATATCAATTGCCACACAGGCGGGGTAGACACAACCTCCGTGTCATATCAATTGCCACACAGGCGGGGTAGACACAACCTCCGTGTCATATCAATTGCCACACAGGCGGGGTAGACACAACCTCCGTGTCACATAAATCACAATATCACATAGAGCACGTATCACAACATAATATAAGAGTTAGTGAAACTCACCTATTCAGCAGTAAAGCAATAGAGACACAATAATAGTCGAAGTACTCGGGGTTGCTCAGCAACAAGAACCTACAACACATCTATCAAATCAGCACCAGATACAAGTCCCTAAATCAAGGCACACACACACACACTAAGTCCTAAAGTCGGACCACCCACAAACCGGGGACGCGTCGCGTCCATCCACCCGACGCGCCACGTCAGAGCAAAGTGTCGGATTTCGATTCAGGTTTCATCCATCGGATTTCGCTTATCGGATTTCACTTATCATTGGCACAAGTCTCGTGAATGTCCCATGCGACTGTCGCATGGTGCGAATGTCGGATGAAGCCACCCATTATCTAAAGTCCCATGAAACTACCCCATACCAATTGAAAGTCGCATGGAGTAAGTATGAAAGTCGCATGACCACTATGAAAGTCGCATGGAAAAGTCGGATGGTACAAAAGTATAAGTCGCATGGCACACTCAACACACCAACTGAAAGTCGCATGACTCTACCCTCATCAACTGAAAGTCGCATGGAATGCCTCTTGGCTTCATGCGACTGTCGCATGGAATGCCCCTTGGCTTCATGCGACTGTCACATGGACCAAAAGTGAAAATCGCATGGGTGGTTATCGTCCCTGCCAGTTCCTTCTTTTGAAAACCCAGGCTCCATGGCCAACAATCAAACTCTTATAAAACTCAACCAATTCCTTTTATTTTAGTTTCTAAAGATTCCTAACAACTAAAGAACAACTTCTTATCAAACAACCCAGTTAATACTACCATTTGGTGGTCTACAAATGAAGTTCTTTCTTTAAAATGGGTTTTCATAACACTTCAAGAACACGGATGAAACTACCCAACTATTAACCCAAATCTCGTCCAAGAACTCAAGCTGAAAACAACTACGAAGGATAGAATCCATACCTTGAAATTTTTCTCACAAATTTGCTTCAAGACCCAATTCCTTGCTCCTCCTTCCTCCTTTCACGATGAACACACACAGAGCACTTTCTTTCTCTCTCTCTCTAAGTTGGAACTCAATGGAACAGTGGCAAGCATGGGAGGTTGTGCCCTAATTTAATATATATATATATATATATATACATTCTTCTTGGGCCAAGCCCATCAAACCCCTCTTCTTCCATTATTAACTTAAGCCCAAGTCCAAGAGCCCATGATTAAATAAGTGCACAATTATATATATAAATCAATTTCCCATGTCACCCACAATCCAAATAAATTTCCCCTCTCGAATTCGATAAATAATAGGAATAAGATTCGTAATTCAATTTACATAGTCTTAATAATTACATGCGGGAACCGGGTATTACAGGTTGTATACCCTCCGGATGTCTGAAGGCGCCGAGGTACAAGATCACCTTGATAACTTCAATCATATCATCCTTGATTTGAAGGCTATAGATGTGAAGATAGAAGATGAAGATCTTGCCCTGATCTTGGTGTGTTCACTACCGCACTCGTATGAGAACTTTGTTGATACCATGCTGTATGGTAGGTCAACAATTTTTGTTGCTGAAGTAAAGGATGACTTGTTGTCGAAGGAACTCAAGCATAGGGTTTCTGGTAATGAGAGTGTAAAACCCACAAACCTGGGCTAGGAGATTAGCAGGTTAGCGGTACGTGATTTAGGGTTTAAACGTGTTTAATTTAATTGTGATTATATGAGTTAATTATGTTAAGCTAATTAATTAAAAAGAATTAATGAACTTAAGTACATATGAGAAAGTTACTAGAAGTGGAAAGATAGGAATATATGTATGTATGTTAATATGTAAGTATGTACGTATACATATAAGGATGGATAATAATGAGACACCTCATGCTTAGAAGTTTGGCAAGTCATGTATACGTGGTCTTGATGAATTCATCTGCTTATTTTATCAAGAGTGTTAAGGTGTAAGTGTGTGTGTTCTAGCTTCTTGTTGAAGAAACCTCTAAAACTTGCAAAACTTGAGTTTGTGGATAGAAGATTTGGTGTTCTTTAAATAAAAAAAAGGTTAGTTTATGATTACAGCAGGTTTAGAATCATCTTAACATGTTTTCTTGTTGATTTACATCCATATATGTAGAATCACCATTGATGGAGCTTGAAGCTCAAACTCATCAAATGGGTTTTCATTATTTGATGTTAAAACATGGATTTGATGTGTTCTTGATGCATGTCTATATGTTATTTGATGTTTATATGAGTTTAGATATGTTAGAAATCATTTTCTAGCTTGAAAAATATGTTGATTTGATTTTGGTTCTAGCTGGAAGATGAAGAAAGTTGTAGGTTTGAGTTCTGAAAAACACGCCACGCGACGCGTCCAAGGAGGAACGCGCCGCGTTGCCTTCGAATTCGAAGTGAGCTATAGCTCGAAGTCTTTGTTGGTGCGAAGAAAAGGGGGCGATCGAAGTGGGAGGTGCTCGAAGCCTCCACGCGAAGGGGGAGGGGCGCTCAAAGTCCCCACTCGAAACCTCCATTCGAAAGCTCCATTCGAAGTCCCATGCGAAGTGGCCGCTCGAAGGCCCGACGCGACGCGTCCGAGGAATTTCAATATTTGGGACTTTGTTTGATTTATTTTTGATTGTGTTTCATGTGCTTATGATATATGGACTTATTATATGAATTGAAGCATAAATATATGTGGGTAAATATATTTATATATTCAAGACTGATTTGATTGTTGTTGTGTTTTCAGGCAATCAAAAGACTCAGTAATATTAGATCTCTAAGCTCGTGCTGATTTTGAGGTGAGTGAACGTTAATCGCGGATGGTAAAGATTACGGTTAATGTTATTGATGTGATGCATTATTGTGATTGGAAGATTGATTAATTGAACTGTTGATTGTGATTAATGTTTGATGATATCTGCTGCATGACTATTTGGTCGATACGCGCTCTTTGGATGATATTGAGTTGCGTTTGAGAAGTCAGCTATACATGGAATTGGGCTGGGCTCGTTCACTGGTTGGTTGAATAGTGTTAGCCTTACTGGTGCATGCGTTGCATCAGAGGGGATTTTCACCGTGCCAATTCAGTGGAGGGCTATCGGTAAACCTTTGCTTTGGCCGGCATTGGTTGTAGGTTCTGCACCGAACCGCCGGTTTTCTTGGATATGTGATTACATGCTTTGATATTGGCTGTTGATGTTTTCTGTTATGCTTAGCCTCTACTCACTTAGCTTTGTGCTAATTCCCCTCAGTTGATGCTTTTGCAGGTTTGTGTTGTTGAGGTTGTAGAAGGAAAAGTTGGCCCCACTCTGATATTCTGTTTTAAATGAAATGAGCCAGTTTATTTTTGTAACACCAAGACATGTATTGTTGGTTGTTTATCAACACATGTTGTAAATTTGTAATTATGGGTTTGTATGTAAAAAGAGTTGTTTAATTTAGCTTCCGCAGTGAAATTAAAAAAATGGCTTGAGTTTTCCGGTGTTACAGTTTGGTATCAGAGCCTAGGTTTGTCGATGCATGCACGGCTAGAGTGCTACATTCCCAAATCTTGGCTCGTGATGGGTCAAGCTTTCCTTGGGGGAACTAGGGTGAGTTAGAGTTGTTTGTAGTAGTTAGTATTTTGAGTACTAACGGTTTATGCTAATGAGTTGTGAGGTGATGTGATTGTAATAGTTTATGGCTGACAAAGAGATTCCCATCCTCCCTCCTGTGACCCAAGCTGCAACTTATGCACAGTGATTGAACACTTGGGGAATACTGAGATTGTTGGAACATCGGGTGAAGCTCGCGAGGAAGATCAAAGCGATTATGTTTATCAACTAGAGAATGAATTAGAGGAACTCAGGAACAAAGTCCAGAGTATGGAGCAACAGCAACAGAATCAACCAGAACCAACCCCGGTGCCTACAAGTTCTTGATAAAGAATTAAAAAAAACCAAACTCAAACCTTTTGTGCTTGCTGAACAGAAAAAACAGAGCACAAGATTAAAGGGTGTGACGATGATTAAGGGGCACCGGCAATTGAAGGGGCACAACAACGGGATTGACGGCTAGCCACATCGAAAACAGAAGAGACGGCGGTGCTAGATCTTCTGGTGGCGAAGTTGGAATTGAAGTGAGGTGGCAGCGGTGAAGGCAGCTTTGAGGAAGGTGACTGAGATCTCTTCGTTGACTAATAGCTCCTAGTGAATGGACGAAACAAATTATGGTGGCTCACGGCGGTGGTGCGCAATGACAGTGGTGCTCGACGATGATGCTGACCGATTGATCGGCTGCGGAGACGGTGGGATTCTTGAAGGCAGAGACGGCTTTCGAGACATCCTTGAATGCAGAGGCGGCGACAGGGCGACGACAATTTGAAGGCGGAGATGGCGAGGTGGCGTTCGTCGACTAACTTGGGAGGGGGCGGCGCCTCAAAGTTCTTTAGGAGAGATAAAGAAAATCTAGGGTTTAACAAAAAAATGGGGGGTGATGGCAATATATACAGGAATGGATAGCAGGGAGAGAGAGAGAGAGACTTAGTATTAAAAATAGGGACTACATAATCTACATTTGATTTTTAAAAGATTATTTACATATGTCATATTACATCTTTGGCCTTCTGTTTTTTTATTAACTTGTTCAATTAATTATAAAAATGCCACCTTACTAATAGCCTTTGATCTATTTATTTTGTGGTCCAGATCGCTTCTTGCACTTTTCGTAAATAAGACGTTTTTTGCATGAACCCTCCTATATATATATATATATATATATATATATATATATATATATATATATAATCGTACATGCCTTGTCATTAAAGATAACACACACAAACTCAATTTGTTTATACCACAAAAGGTTTTTAACAAAATATAAAATATATCATACTACATATCGTCATCCTCGTCTTCAATGTAATCATCTTCTTCGTCTTCATTCACATATTTTCCCTCGTCATTGTCCTCATTCGCGTTCATAAGATCCTTAAAGTGTTGAGGAATGATCCGTTGAATGTCAAAAATAGGAATATTTGCGCGTTTAAGGCATCAAATACATATCGAATTTGTGAACAACTATCAAAATAAACAAAAAAAAAATGATATCATTTCCTCTCTATTCTTTGTCCCTTGTTTTCTCTATATACACAAGTAGTTATCATCACCGGACTCACGAATGACGAACCTGAGCTTAGATTTATGATTTCGGTTGCAATTTAATCAAGAAATTCCGATCATTCATATATATATATATATACACATAGGGTAAGGATCTAATAGAAACAATCTTAAAATACGTAACGATAGAAACATTGCATCGTATCTACAAAATCATTATATTCAGCTTTAAATCACTAGATCATGTATAAAAAAAACATACAATCTTCTTATAATTAATACACCTTTGGATAAATGATTCAATAAACTCATTTAAAATACCATTACATCTTGTTTAAAAACAATCCAACTAGCTTAAAATTCTAAAACATATTTTACTACAATTTCAAACAATAAATCCATTGTAAATTCAAGAAATAATTCATTTCTGCTGGAATTAAATATATAATGAGCAGCAACATTTGACTTTTGTACACTCAACACAAAGTAATTTAAATCTTCATTGTGAAATTGAAACCGTTCGCAAATTACTTTGCGTTCGTATTGGATCCTTTAACTCTCTCTCTATATTATTATTATTATTATTATTATTATTATTATTATTATTATTATTATTATTATTATTATTATTATTATTATTATTATTTCGGACACAATTTTATCTTCAATCTTTTATTTAGATTTTTCCATGCGTAATAGTAATATGCTGGTGGAATCCGTTGAGACTTGAGATGATGGAATAGTAACTAGCACATTTTGATATTAAAAATAAACCATACCCTTCGGTATCTTTAAATATGATGGATATTCGGTCTGTTTAATTTTTTAATGGTAAATATACACGTCGATTAAATATATCTTTAAATATATTTTATTATATACACTCTAACAAAACAGGGTATTAGCAGCGATAGACGTCGCAATTAAAGCTTTCATATATCACTGCTATTTCTATCTATCGTCACTATTGCTTTTTAAATTATTTTTTATTATTTATTTTTCTTTTTCTCCATCACCTCTAAATACCTTTGTTGCTACTAAATCCATTTCCGCTATTAGTTTTTAATTTTTTTTAATATTTAATTATTTTATTTGTATTAAACCTATGTGTGTATATACACTTACAACATTGCAACCAAAAAATAGAAAAGTCGTATTTTTTTTAATAATTAAATTTAAACACGCATACTAACTAATAAACACATGAACTACTCGTCATCGTCGTTATCATTCTCGTCCTCATCGTTCTCCGCGCTATCCTTTTGGGTTGTGACCGATTAAACCATTGCAAGAAGTTGTTCTCTAAACTCCGGGTTATGACCGTCGAACCTGGTCCGATATATGTCGCCGCTATTGTTGTCGCTGCTAATTTCCTATTTTCTTGTAGTGTAATTACAACAATATGTTTAATTATCGCATGGATATTCGGTATGTTTAAATATCCCAATAACTCAAAGCTCGCTTAATTATTTTATTACATTATGATTATTTATGAATATAACTAAGTCTTATGTAGGCGTTCAAACTTTGATAAAATAGTATGGAGTTGCTTGAAATCTTGGAATACTTACTTTATTAATATAAAAATTAAATTGCATATTAATTATTCTTTTCATAATGTTAAATCACCATTTATTATTGTTGTTGGATACTTCGAAATCAAGACACATCGATCAGTACGTCACCCATTAATCGGAATATATGTGAATAACGTAGTATATGTATTGCAACTTTATGGTACGAGTTATTAAATATCTACAAATCTACAAAGTTGAAAAATAATTTGTATAGTTTTTTTTATATCAAGGTTAATTCCCTAAATACTTGGTAAGTTATTTAGTCAAAGTTTTTCTTGTTAGTATATGTACGAACATAAAATTTACTATGAGATTTTAGCATATTTATATTGTCTTTAACAAATCTTATTATATTATGAAATATTATAAAATGATAATTAACATTTGTACATACTAAGCTTCATGGTATAAATCAATAAGATATATATAAACTTCTACATGTTGCTATTATATAGTTTATTATGTCACATCTTACAAAACTTGAATTCTTGGCTTTGTAAATTACTCAAAAAAGTTATTTTTTTAGTGTTGGATGTCAAGAATATGCAACCATATGCTAATTGTTTTATGTATTGGAAACCTAGTTATGATTTTGTTATTTTGCTTTTATAAAATTTGAAACATGTTCTCGTTCAAGACGCTGACATGAAAATATTGTTATAAAAGTGAGAAAATTTAGATTTATATAAATATTTCGTTACTATGCCTGCATATATGCTTGTTTTTAATGAGTGAGATGTCAAGATATTTTATATGAATAAAAGATTCTTTGTTTTGTTATTATGATGTGTATACTATACGTCTATATGGTTTGTTTTTATGACTTAAACATCATAAGAATAAATATGTCTTATCTTACTAAAGTTAATTACATAAATGATATATTATTGATGAGATATAAATCATGTATCTAATAGATACGTATATAAAGTTATTTATTTGAAAATTTTCACAACATATGTATGGCACCCAAAGTGTTAAGATTTCCTACAGCTCTTTGTAAATAATGCATCTAAGGTTAAAAGATTTATTCGGTAAGTGGGAGTAAACTCGGTCAAATTTGTTTTTCATTTATATTCTATTTTTCATTATTTATGTTAAGTAGAGTTTAAATTGATATTTATTTATGACTGAGTAAACAATGAGCAAAATAAAAATAAGTTTTAACTATAAAACCAGTCTTGTTGGCTTTATTACATTCTCATAAGTGAATGTAATAACATGACAATCAATGTATAGATTATTGTAATTAACCTAGTTGAAATAATTATCTTGGTAAACATGTTAAGAATATGATTTTTTTATCGAAAGTAGCAAGACAATTGACCATTATATAAGTAGAAAAGGGGGTGAAAAATATAAAGTTCTCACAACAAATAGATGCTAAAAATGTTTACGAAAAAATCATTGAATACATTTTGGAAAGCTAAACAACTAGTATAGATCTAAAAGCTCTTATCAAAGAAAAATGATTGTTATATTTACATGTTTTGTTTAGCTTATGGTTTATTTATATGATACTGACTCATGACTTAAGCACATACAATATTATTTGATAAACTATTAATGGTTATTATATGTGTTATATAAATAGTAAGAAGTTGTTACTACAAAACAGTTTTTCATACTTGGTAATATTGCTATATATAATAATGCCAAAAATCAAATGCCTAGGAAAAGCTTTAATAAATTGTCACGAGGAAAACTTTAAAAGTCATGACGCACTCTTTTTGCATCTTTTTACACATAAATTAGTGAAATTGAATCATATGTGGTCTTAAACTAAAAGTTTATCGGACTTGATTGTTTTATAATTGATAAGCATAACCGAATAGACCATCCCCGAATCAATATTGATGTAAAATTTTAAAAAAGAACCAGAAGTTTCTTCAAAGTAGCAATTTTATAAATTATGTTTGCTCCCACGGAAGTTAATTTATAATCTATCACTAATATAAAGTAGGGATAATTCCTTAATTTTCTGAAAGGGTGCAATGAGATATATGAAGGCCTATAATGGACCATTCAGAGTTTAAACGGATGCATCTCTAAATAGTTATCAAAGTAGCAACGTGGAGTTTTCAAGATTAGTGGCTTTAGTAATAATATTGTGAACTCATTATTCTAGAATATCATACTCATATTTGACAAATTACTTCCCATATGTTTAGTGATTCGAATATGTGTTGAACGTTCTATATTTTATGTTCATACATAATCTGTTTTTATTGAAACGTTTGCCAAGCCCTTTAGCTGATTGCAATGTTGAAGTGTTGAACGTCATATGTATTATGTTCACACATAAATTGCTTTTGTTGAAACGCTTACCATGCGCCTTTAGTTGATTGCAATACTGTAATGTTGAACGCCATATGTATTATGTTCACACATAAATTGCTTTTGTTGAAAGGCTTACCATGTGCATTTAGTTGATCACAACGCCAATAATCATAATGAGCAAATCTTTTCATGCTACTTTACATATAGATAGTAAATCACATTACATATAGATAGTAAATCATATTATGTCAATATGTTACGATGATACCTCCCATTATAACTAGCCTTTGGTTAAGAATCAAATATTTTCAATATGAGTTTTGTTTTACTCCACCAGAATATACAAAGATGGGACTTCAAAAGAATGTTAGGAATATTTGATTGAGTATGAATCCCAATTATAAATATTTAAAGTCATTAATAGGTATTTCTGAAATGACTCAAACATCATGACATTTAGTGATAGGATAAAGCAGCTAGGATTGAACTAATGAATTATTGATCTTCACAATAAAGAATGTGAACTAGAATTTCTTAAAAATTTATTTCATATACTAGATTTAGTAAAGTCATACATGTGACTAGATCATATACTTAGCTGCTAATGCTCCTAGTCAGATATGTATCCTAAAAGAATAATTGTTAATAAGAGTCTATGGCACGAATTAAGTGTGGCAGACAAATTAATTCCAAAAAATATATAAATATATTTCTCATAAGAAAAAGGAGCAAAGAGCAATGAATTAAGATGGTCAATCGAGTATATAAAGACCCTAAGTGAATCTCCTGAAGAGATGCTAAACGTGAACGTTCTAGAAGAACCTCATGTTGCTGACATGATTAGATCTCAATAAATTATATCATTTCTTGAAAAAATGGAATACAAAAAAATTCGACATCGAAAACACTTTTTATATAATATAGCACTTGATATCATGATTAAATAGTGAGGATATTGAAAATATACATGCCCAGAAGTATAGAGATATAAATGATTGATCAAACTAGGAAGACGCAAAGAATTAATGAAAATCTAAGTTCCTCATATTGCGATTATAAGGTATACACACTTAAAAGGCGTAACAAATTGGTCTTTGTGGGAAAGTGAAATGAGAAATAAAATTACGAGATACAAAGGATGAATAGTGACACAAGGTTCCACAAAGATTTGTATTCTTGTGTGGTGGAGGTAACTATATATTATATTTTATCATCTGGCGCTATTGAAAATTGTAACATCCTGCAGTTGGGCCTAATAGAAACTTAGGCTTGGGTATGTTACATGTGAATTACTTAATTGATTTTTATTGTTAATTATTCAATTACGTATTGTATGTAATATGTGTTGATATGTATATATATACGGATTTATAATTGTGTGTGTGTGCATGTGTTTAATGATTCTAAACATGCCACCTCATGCTTGCACATATAAATATGTGGGTTTCAAATTGGATTCTTCACTTCGAAGAAATCCTTGTGTGTGTATTGTGTGTGTGCAACCAAGAGAAATAAAGCAAGAGGAACAAGCATCGGATTTGTTGGTTTCTCGTTTTGTGATTCAAGGTAAAAAAAGGTTTGTGTGCTTTTTGTTTGATTCTTGCTAGTATGTTTCGGTTTGATGATTAACATGCTACGACTTAATTAAGATTGGGTTTTGATTATGAACATCATGCTATATGAGGTTGTCGGATTTGGTGTTCTTGGGGTGTAAAGGTGTTTTTGATGCATGCTTGCATGTTTAAAGATGTTTATATGTGTGTTGATAAACTTGTATATGAATTGTATAATCTGGAAAGTTGATTTATACAAGTTGATAAACTTGTGTATTCATATGTGAATCTTACATGTTTATGTTTGGTTAAAGGATATAAATATATGATTGATACATATATTTATGAATTGATTACTAATGGTTGGTTGTTGTGTTCTCAGGGACAGACAAGGCTCAGTAACATTAGATCATTGAGTGGAATATCTGAGAACCAGAGGTGAGTGGATGTTTGCTCACGGGTGATATTAGTTGTACTGGTTTGGTTGCAGCTATTATTGGATAGATTGTATATCTGTTGGATAATTAACTGTGAATGTTAATTGTTGTATTATGTGATATGTATACATGTTGGAAGGGAAGTCAGTTTACGATTGGGCTTATGGGCTGGGTTCATTTGCTATTGACTAATCAGTATCAGGACCTTGGGATGCATTTGTTGCTACCAGAGGATGATACTGTGTGAGGATAGCAAATGGACTATAGGTAAACCTTTGCTTTGGCCGGCATTGGTTGTAGGTTCCTGCAGAACCGCCGGTCTTCCCAGGGTGCTTATTTGTGGTTGTTGATATTATGCGGTTCTGGCTGATATATCTGTTTTGTGATACTCCATTCACTTAGCTTTATGCTAATCCCCCACCTCTCACTCTTTTTACAGGTTTTGGTAAGTCAGCTGAGAGTGGTTAGCTTGGGGAGTAATCACCTTGGACTCTGATAATGTATTTGTAACGAGCCGTGTTTTGTAATACTGATATTTTGTAAACAGTAGTTGTAATTAGTTGTAATTACTTTGTTGTTTAAAAAAAACGCTTCCGCGGTGTAATTGAAAGTGAAAATTTTTGGGTTAAAAATACGGTGTTACAAGTTTGGTATCAGAGCCCTGGTTTGGCAGTGTAGGCATAGTGGAAGTGTTACACTCCCAAATCTTGGCTCGTGGTAGGTCGATTACTCCTTGGGTGTGGGATTGGGATGAATTGGAGAGGGTGGAGTTAGTATGTTGTATACTAACGGATTTATCTAATAAATCGTAAGGTGATGTGATTGTTACAGATACAATGGCTGGACGTGATTACTCAACCGGTACCCCTACTGTCCCAACTACTGCTGAGGTCCCTACTACAACTGTTGAGATTCCAACCAATGCTGGTACATCAAGTACAGTAGTTGATGATAGGGATGAGTACATATTTCAACTGGAAGGTCAGCTGCAATATTTGATATCAGAATTAGAGCAGCAGAGGCAAGCTCCTGCAGCACAACCACCAGTTACTTCTGTAGCTTCAACAACTGTTGCGATACCCCTATCTTTCAAGCAATTACTACATTGGCAGAGGATCCTCCGATGTCAATGCCGATACCACCGTTTACTCAACCGATGACTCAACCTTTCTATTATCCGTTGTTCCCTCAGGGGCCCTATCCGCAAGGATCTGTTCCACAGGGGTCGATGCCACAGGGATCTTATTCGTATCCATTTATGGGATTTCCACCAAGTATGGGATACAGGCAGCCGTGTACTTACAAGCAGTTCTTGGATTGTAAACCAGATGAATACCACGGCAACACGGATCCCAATGTTACTTTGAATTGGTTGAGGGATACAGGGAGGATTTTGGATGCTTGTAACTGTGAGGAGGAGATGAGAGTTTGTTTTGCCACTCGTATGCTCAAAGGGAAAGCAATGGTTTGGTGGGATTCCATTACCACACATTTATCGAGAGCACAAATGGATTCAATTACTTGGAATCAATTTCGGGATATATTGTGTGAACAATACTGCAACACCTTCGTACTGAATAAAATAAGGCAGGAGTTCATGGAACTGAAGATGACAAGGAAGATGACGGTGGATTAACTGATTGAGCAGTTCAATTCTAAGCTGAGGTTTGTATCTCAGTGGGTGCCTAATGAATCTTCCCAGGTTCAGCGCTTTATCGGGGCATTGTTGCTAGAATACAGGAGCACCACGAGATTGGCTGGATCTCTGTCCCAGGCCTTCACCTTGGCAAAATCTGCTGAGGGGGACATCCAAGCCAAAGAGAAACAGAGCAAGGAGGAGGCGGCTTTGCAGAAGCTAAGGTATGACCAGGCTGGGGGTAGCCAACAAAAGAAGAAATGGCAGGGTAACCAGTCCCAGGGCAGTCAGAATAGAAAAGCTCCTACAGGGGATTCGGGGAGTTAATCTCAATGGTGCACAAGGTGCAGGGCTACTCACACTGGGCAGTGTACTGCTCAGACTATGCGTTGCGTGTGATGTGGAACACACGGGCATGAATAGAAGGATTGTCGGTACCCTCGGAATGTATGCTGGAATTGTCACTAGGAGGGGCACAGGGCAGGTGATTGCCCTACAGGGAGAAAACCCGGGGCTAGAACAGGGGCAGGGGTGGTTGGGGGCTCGTCTGCAGCGGGAGGGCAGAAAAGGAAGAATCCTCCAATTCCGGAGGGCAGGGCGTTTCGGATGACAGTAGATGATGCTACTGCCACAAATGACGTGATCACCAGTACGTTCTTTATAAACTCCTTACCTGCTCGTGTGTTGTTTGATTCTGGAGCGAATCGCTCCTTTATTTCTGTAGCATTTTGTGCTAAGTTAAATTTGTCTACTACTAGTATCTCTGTGCCGATTGATATAGAAGTAGCAGATGGTAAGATAGTGCCTGTTACGACTTCTGTGACGGGTGCTGAGATTGACATAGATGGTAAGTGCTTTCCTGTATCATTCCTATTGATGCCATTAGCAGGGTTTGATGTGGTTTTGGGGATGGATTGGCTGAGTAAGCACAGGGCGAGTATTAAATTTCATAGGAAGCTGATTTCGTTTCCGTTATCTGATGGGTCGCGTGTGGTGGCTCGAGGGGAAAGGAACAAGTCTATGTTTCCTATCATTTCGATGTTGAAAGCCAAGAAATCCTTGAGTAAGGGATGCGAGTGTTTTCTGGTATATGCGATTGATGCTAGAAAAGAGAAACGGGCAGTTACTGATGTATGAGTTGTATCAGAATTTCCTGAGGTGTTTCCGGATGAGTTACCTGGGTTACCTCCCGTTCGAGAGGTAGAGTACAAGATTGATTTGATACCAGGTTCTAATCCAGTGGCTAGATCTCCTTATCGGTTGGGTCCTTCTAAAATAAGGGAGATGATGACACAGATTCAGGATTTGTTGGATCGGGGATTTATTCGTCCGAGTTCTTCACCGTGGGGTGCACCAGTCTTATTTGTGAAGAAGAAAGATGGTACCCTGTGAATGTGTATTGATTACAGAGAACTGAATAAAAGGATAGTGAAGAATAAATACCCTCTGCCTAGGATTGATGATTTGTTTGATCATTTGCAGGGTGCTTCGTATTTCTCGACGCTTGATTTGAGATCGGGTTATCATCAGGTACGAGTTTCTGACGGGGATGTTGCTAAGACTGCTTTTCGTACCAGGTATGGAAATTATGAGTTTATAGTCATGCCGTTCGGTTTGACTAACGCACCTGCAGTGTTTATGGATTTGATGAACCGGGTTTGTCAACCGTTCATGGAAAAATCTGTGATAGTATTTATTGATGACATTCTGGTTTATTCGAAATCTGAAGCTGATCGCGAGGTTCATTTGAGACAGGTTCTTGAAACTCTGAAACCAGAGCAATTGTATGCCAAGTACTCGAAGTGTGAATTCTTGATGCGGGAAGTTCACTTTCTAGGGCATGTCATTTGCAGTGATGGAGTCAAGGTTGATCCGGCAAAGATAGAAGCAGTGATGAACTAGGAGGCTCCGAAGTTGCCTTCTGAGATCAAAAGCTTCTTGGGATTGGCTGGGTATTACAGAAGATTCATTAAAGACTTTTATAAGACTGCGAATCCCATGACTAAATTGACTCGCAAGGAGGTTCCATTTAGATGGAGTGATGAACAGGAGAGAGCTTTCCAGACGTTGAAACGACTCTTGTGCCAGGCTCCTATTCTTGCTTTACCGGATGGGTCAGATGACTTCATAGTTTACTGTGACGCGTCATTGGCAGGGTTGGGTTGTGTGTTGATGCAACGGGATAGAGTGATTGCGTATGCTTCTAGTCAGTTGAAACCAAATGAGAAGAACTATCCAACCCATGATTTAGAATTGGCAGCTGTGGTTTTTGCGTTAAAATTGTAGAGACACTATCTTTATGGTACAAAGTGCGTCATTTGTACGGATCACAAAAACCTACAGTATGTATTTTCGCAGAAAGAACTCAATGTGCGACAGAGACGATGGCTGGAACTTGTTAAAGATTATGATTGCGAGATTCGCTATCATCCCGGGAAAGCCAACGTGGTAGTCGATGCTTTGAGTCGCAAAAGAGTTAGTGAACATGTTAAATTTATGCGAATGGAAATAGTCTCTGACTTGATTGATAGATTAAAGGCAGCTCAGTTGGAAGCCTTGAAGGATGAAAATCTAAAGTCAGAGATTATGACTAAGAAGAAGAATGACTTGACTGATGACACTAGGGGATTGAAGATTTATCAATCTCGTGTTTGGGTGCCTTTGCTTGGAGGTCTTCGGAATGTGATTATGATTGAAGCTCACAAGTCTAGACTATCTGTTCATCCAGGTAGCACAAAAATGTAAAACGATCTAAAGGTGCTATATTGGTGGCCTACAATGAAGACAGATGTTGCACAGTTTATGAAGGCTTGCCATATTTGTGCACAGGTTAAGGCAGAGCACCAAAAACCCTATGGATCACTTATACAGTTGCAGATTCCAGAGTGGAAGTGGGAGCACATAACGATGGATTTTGTAACAAAACTTCCACGTACGCAGAAGAATAATGATATGATTTGGGTGATCGTTGACAGATTGACCAAGAGTGCTCACTTCTTGGCTACCAGTGAGACGGCATCACTCAATAAATTAGCTCAGTTGTATATTGATGAAGTTGTTTCCCGACATGGTATACCGCTTTCAATTGTGTCATATAGAGATTCCAGGTTTGTGTCGAGCTTCTGGAACAGTTTACAGCGGGAGTTGGGTACACGGGTGAATCTGAGTACAGCTTACCACCCCTAGACAGACGGGCAATCTGAGCGAACAATTCAAACACTTGAGGATATGCTACGGGCATGTGTGTTAGAATATGGAGGTTCTTGGGATTCCCATCTGCAGTTGGTTGAATTCGCGTATAACAATTCTTACCATTCGAGTATCGGTATGCCGCCTTATGAGATGTTATATGGTCGTCGCTTCCGTACTCCTACGTGTTGGTTAGAGGCGGGTGAGAAACAGTATGCAGGGCCTGATATTGTGCAGATCACCGCAGACAAAGTGGCTATTGCGCGAGATAAATTAAAAGCTGCGAGGGATCGACATAAGATGTATGCTGATCCACGTCGTAGGTTAGTGGTATTCGTTGAGGAGTTGGTTTATCTGAAAGTTTCTCCGTGGAAGGGGGTTATCCGTTTTGGGAAGCGGGGAAAGTTAGCTCCGCGTTATATTGGGTCGTTCCGTGTCCAACGGGTGGTAAATGTTCAGACGGTTACTCTCGACCTTCCGGCAGAATTGTCAGGTATTCACAATACCTTCAACGTATGTTACTTGCGGAAATGTAGAGTTGAGGATGAGAGTCAGATTCTACCTCTACATGATCTTAAAGTGGATTCCAGCAGGAGGTTGGTGGAAGAACCCGTAGAACTATTGGATCAGAAAGTGACGAAATTGGGAAAGAAACAGATTCCGATGGTTTTGGTTAAGTGGAAACATAGTTTGGGTTCAGACGTGACATGGGAAACCAAGGCCAATATGAAAGCTCGTTACCCACAGTTGTTTTATGATGAATAGATTCCGAGGACAGAATCCAGTTTAAGGGGGGAAGATTTGTAACATCCTGAAATGGGGCGTAGTAGAACGTAGGCATTGGGGTATGTTACACGTGAATTTTTATGTTAATTAATTGGTATATAATGGTTAATTTGATTAATTAATCATTTACTTAATTAATATGGATTGTATATATATATATGTATGTATGTATACGGACGTGTGTATGTGTGTGTACAGGTGTTTAGATAATTTAAAACATGACACCTCATGCTACCTAGTGTATATACGTGGGATTAAGGAGAGGTGACTTCACTTTGAAGTTTGCATGTGTGTGTTTTATGTGTGAACCGAGAGCAAAGGAGAAAACAATAAGAGAAGGCAATCGGATTTGTGATTTCTTGATTGTGTGATTCAAGATTCAAAGGTTGATGATTATTTCATGATTCTTGCTAACATGCTAGTTGTTATAAGCATGCTACAGTTTTAAGTGGGTTTTGTTATCATTTGAAGTAATCGGATTTGATGTTCTTGATGTTCTTGATGTTCTTATGGTTTTATGGTGTTTAATATGCATGCTTGCATGTTTAAACATGTTTATATGTGTTTATATGAACTTGTATGTGAATTGTATAAACTGGAAAGATGAATTATACAAGGTTTGAATCTGTCGGATTCATGGAAGTGTTGAATGTTGCGGATTTTGGTGTTGATGGTGAAATCCGATTCTAGTGAAATCCGGGTGTTGAATCCAGAACTCAGAATCCGATACTCATGAAAACCGGATGTGTGAAATCCTAATGTCGAAATCCTATGGTTTGAATCCGAATGTGGAATCTTAGTGTTGAAATCCGAGTAGCATGGAAAATCCGTTTGTACCAAGTGAAATCCGAAGGAAGTATCGGATTCCTTCAAATCCGATACAAAGTGTCGGATTCCGATAATGATTGCGGATTTGGTGCAAATCCGATGGTAGTGTCGGATTTCTCATGAAATCCGACAGTTTTGGCTTGTTGTTTTGCATTGTATGATGCTATGAGATATATGTGTATTCATATGTGACTCTCACATGTTTATGTTTGATTAAAGGATATAAATATATGATTGATACATATATTTATGAATTGATTACTAATGGTTGGTTGTTGTGTTCTGAGGGACAGACAAGGCTCAGTAACATTAGATCACTGAGTGGAATATTTGAGAACCAGAGGTGAGTGGATGTTTGCTCACGGGTGATATTAGTTGTACTGGTTTGGTTGCAACTATTATTGGATAGATTTTATATCTATTGGATAATTAACTGTGAATGTTAATTGTTGTATTATGTGATATGTATACATGTTGGAAGGGAAGTCAGTTTACGACTGGGATTATGGGCTAGGTTCATTTGCTATTGACTAATCAGTATCAGGATCTTGGGATGCATTTGTTGCTACCAGAGGATGATACTGTGTGAGGATAGCAAATGGACTATTGGTAAACCTTTGCTTTGGCCGGCATTGGTTGTAGGTTCTTGCAGAACCACCGGTCTTCCCAGGGTGCTTATTTGTGGTTGTTGATATCATGCGGTTCTGGCTGATATATCTGTTTTGTGATACTCCATTCACTTATCTTTGTGCTACTCCCCCACTTCTCACTCTTTTTACAGGTTTTGGTAAGTCAGCGGCTCGGCTGAGAGTGGTTAGCTTTGGGAGTAATCACCTAGGACTCTAATAATGTATTTGTGACGAGCCGTGTTTTGTAGTACTGATATTTTGTAAACAGTGGTTGTAATTAGTTTTAATTACTTTGTTGTTTAATAAAAACGCTTCCGCGGTGTAATTGAAAGTGAAAATTTTTGGGTTAAAAATACGGTGTTACATCATCATCATCATCAAAATCCGCCATCTTCATAATTTCAAGAATCCGACAACTTCAAACTTGTATAAATCAATTTTCCAGATTATACAATTCATATACAAGTTTATCAACACACATATAAACATCTTTAAACATGCAAGCATGCATCAAAAACACCTCTACACCCCAAGAACACAAAATCCGACAACCTCATATAGCATGATGTTCATAATGAATACCCAATCATAATTAAGTCGTAGCATGTTAATCATCAAACCGAAACATACTAGCAAGTATCAAACAAAAAGCACACAAACCTTTTTAACTTGAATCACAAAACGAGAAACCAACAAATTCGATTCTTGTTTTTCTTGCTTTCTTTCTCTCGGTTGCACACACACAAGGATTTCTTCGAAGTGAAGAATCCAATTTGAAACCCACGTATTTATATGTGCAAGCATGAGGTGGCATGTTTAGAATCATTAAACACATGCACACACACAATTATAAATCTATATATATATATATATATTCATATCTACACATATTACATACAATACATAATTGAATAATTAACAATAAAAATAATTAAGTAATTCACGTGTAACATACCCAAGCCTAAGTTTCTACTAGGCCCAACTACAGGATATTACAAATCCTCCCCCCTTAAGCTGGATTCCGTCCTCAGAATCTATTCATTATCAAACAACTGCGGGTAACGAGCTTTTATGCCGGCCTCGGTTTCCCACGTCAAGTCTGAACCCAAACTTTGTTTCCACTTAACCAGAACCATCGGAATCTGTTTCTTTCGTAGTTTCGTCACTTTCCGATCTAATAGTTCAATGGGTTCTTCCACCAACTTCTTGCTAGAATCCATCTTAAGATCATGTAGAGGTAGAATCTGACTTTCATCCTCAACTCTACATTTCTGCAAGTAACAAACGTTGAAGGTATTGTGAATACCTGACAATTCTGCCGGAAGATCGAGAGTAACCGTCTGATCATTAACCACCCGTTGGACACGAAACGGCCCAATATAGCGAGGAACCTTCAGATAAAACAATTACCCTTCAACAAACACAACAGACCTACGACGTGGATCAGTATACATCTTCTGTCGATCCCTCGCAGCTTTTAACTTTTCTCGCGCAATAGGTACTTTATCTGTGGTGATCTGCACAATATCAGACCCTGCATACTGTTTCTCACTCGCCTCTAACCAACACGTAGGAGTACGGCAGCGACGACCATATAGCATCTCATAAGGTGACATACCTATACTCGAATGATAAGAACTGTTGTACGCGAATTCGATTAACGGCAGATGGGAATCCCAAGAACCTCCATATTCTAACACACATGCCCGCAACATATCCTCAAGTGTCTGAATAGTTCACTCAGATTGCCCATCTGTCTGAGGATGGTAAGCTGTACTCAGATTAACACGTGTACCCAACTCTCGCTGTAAACTGTTCCAGAAGTTCGACACATACCTGAAATCTCTATCTGATACGATCGAAAGCGGTATACCATGTCGGGAAACAACTTCATCTATATACAACTGAGCCAACTTACTAAGTAATGCCGTCTCACTAGTAGCCAAGAAGTGAGCACTCTTGGTCAATTTGACAACGATCACCCAAATCATATCATTATAATTCTGCGTATGTGGAAGTTTAGTTACGAAATCCATCGTTATGTGCTCCCACTTCCACTCTGGAATCTGCAACAGTTTCAATAATCCATAGGGTTTCTAGTGCTCTGCCTTAACCTGTGCACATATATGGCAAGACTCCACAAACTGTGCAACATCCATCTTCATTGTAGGCCACCAATACATCACCTTTAGATCGTTATTCATTTTTGTGCTACCTGGATGAACAGATAGTCTAGACTTGTGAGCCTCAGTCATAATCAAACTCCGGAGACCTCCAAGCAAAGGCACCCATACACGAGATTGGTAAACCTTCAATCCCCTAGAATCATCATTCAAATCATTCTTCTTCTTAGTCATAATCTCTGACTTCAAGTTTTCATCCTTCAAGGCTTCCAACTGAGCTGCCTTTAATCTGTCAATCAAGTCGGAGACTATTTCAATTCGCATAAACTTGATATGTTCACTAATTCCCTTGCGACTCAAAACATCGGCTACCACATTGGCTTTCCCTGGATGATAGCGAATTTCGCAATCATAATCTTTAACAAGTTCCAGCCATCGCCTCTGTCGCATATTAAGTTCCTTCTGTGAAAACACATACTGTAGGTTTTTGTGATCCGTACAAATGACGCACTTTGTACCATAAACATAGTGTCTCCACAACTTTAACGCAAAAACCACAGCTGCCAGTTCTAAATCATGGGTTGGATAGTTCTTCTCATTAGGTTTCAACTAACGAGAAGCATACGCAATAACTCTATCCCTTTTCATCAACACGCAACCCAACCCTGCCAATGACATGTCACAGTTAACTATGAAGTCATCTGACCCATCCGGTAAAGTAAGAATAGGAGCCTGGCACAAGAGCCGTTTCAACGTCTGAAAAGCTCTCTCCTGTTCATCACTCCATTTAAATGGAACCTCCTTGCGAGTCAATTTAGTCATGGGATTCGCAATTTTAGAAAAATCTTTGATAAATCGCCTTTAATACGCAACCAATCACAAGAAGCTTTTAATCTCAGAAGGCGACTTCGGAGCCTCCCAGTTCATCACTGCTTCTATCTTTACCGGATAAACCTTGACTCCATCACTGCAAATGACATACCCCAGAAAGTGAACTTCCCGCATCCAGAATTCACACTTCGAATACTTGGCATACAATTGCTCCCATTTTAACGTCTCAAGAACCAGTCTCAAATGAATCTCGTGATCAGCCTCAGATTTAGAATAAACCAGTATCTCGTCAATAAATACTATCACAGATTTATCCAAGAACGGTCGACAAACCCGGTTCATCAAATCCATAAATACTGCAGGTGCGTTAGTCAAACCGAACGGCATAACTAAAAACTCATAATGGTCATACCGGGTACGGAAAGCAGTCTTAGCAACATCCCCGTCAGAAACTCGTACCTAGTGATAACCCGATCTCAAATCAATCTTTAAGAAATACGAAGCACCCTGCAACTGATCAAACAAATCATCAATTCTGGGCAGAGTACCATCTTTCTTTTTCTCAAACAAGACTGGTGCACCCCGCGGTGAAGAACTCAGACGAATAAATCCCCGATCCAATAAATCCTGAATCTGCGTCATCATCTCCCTAATCTCAGAAGGAGCCAATCTGTAAGGAGACCTCGCCACTGGATTAGAACCTGGTATCAAATCAATCTTATATTCTCCCTCTCGAACGGGAGGTAACCCATGCAACTCATCCGGAAACACTTTAGGATATTCTGATACGACTCGCACATCAGTAACTGCCCGTTTTTCCTTTCTAGCATCCATAGCATATGCTAGAAAACATTCGCATCCCTTACTCAAGGATTTCTTCGCCTTTAACATAGATATAATCGGAAACGCAAACTTGTTTCTTTCCCCACGAGCCACCACATGCGACCCATCAGATAACGGAAACGAAATCAGCTTCCTATGACATTTAATACTCGCCATGTGCTTACTCAGCCAATCCATCCCCAAAACCACATCAAAACCCGCTAATGGCATGAATAGGAATGATACAGGAAAGCACTTACCATCTATGTCAATCTCAGCACCCGTCACGAAAGTCGTAACAGGCACTATCTTACCATCTGCTACTTCTATCTCAAACGGCACAAAGATAATAGTAGTAGGCAAATTCAACTTAGCACAAAATGCTACAGAAATAAAGGAGCGATTCGCTCCAGAATCAAATAATACACGAGCAGGTAGGGAGTTTATAAGGAACGTACCGGTGATAAAATCATCGGTGGCAGTAGCATCATCTATTGTCATCCGGAACGCCCTACCCTCCGGAGTCGGAAGATTCTTCCTTTTCTGCCCCCTACTGCTGACGAACCCCCAACCGCCCCTGCCCCTGTCCCTGACCCTGTCCCAGCCCCTGGTCTTCTCCCTGTAGGGCAATCACCTGCCCTATGCCCCTCTTGATGACAATTCTAACAGACATTTCGGGGGTACCGACAATCCTTCGATTCGTGCCCATGAGTTCCACATCTCACACAACGCATAGTCTGAGGAGTACACTGCCCAGTGTGAGGAGCCCTGCACCTCGTGCACCACTGAGATTTAATCCCCGAATCCCCCGTGGATACCTTCCTGTTCTGGTTGCTCTGGGACGGGTTACCCTGCCACTTCTTTTTCTGCTGGCTACCCCCAACCTGGTCATACTTCAGCTTCTGCAAAGCCGCCTCATCCTTGTTCTGCTTGTCTTTAGCCTAGATGTCCCCCTCAGCAGATTTTGTTAAGGTGAAAGCCTGGGACAACGATCCGGCTAATCGGGTGGTGCTCCTGTACTAGGCAACAATGCCCCAATAAAATGCTGAACCTGGGAAGGTTCATCAGGCACCCACCGAGTCACAAACCTCAGTTTCGCATTGAATTGCTCAATCAATTCATCCACCGTCATCTTCCTCGTCATCTTCAGTTCCATGAACTCCTGCCTTATTTTATTCAATTCAAAGGCGTTGCAGTACTTGTTAGTCCTTTTATTTGTATATATTCATTCCTAAAGAAGCTCTCGAAGAAAGCGACGGAAGGTGTAATATATCATTCTTTTGTAAACTGTTCTGACGACATCTGAAGAAAGAAGCCCGTAGTTCATCTGAAGATTAGTTCTGAAGTGAACGTCAGCTGAAGTTTGTCTTCAGTCATCAAAGGGACTTTTGAACTGAAGAATCATCTGACAACGAGTATCTTCCTGTTATGTAAAGTGCACGATCTGCGCATTCTAAAGGAGCTCGAAACGGCAATCTTGTTTTCTGTTCCTAATTAAGTGTAGAACGGTACACGTGTAAATAAATTAGATGGTCAGGATTAGTTTACTTAGCCTATAAATACCTGCTCGATTAACGAGAAGAGGTTAAGCGTTTGTTCGCTAATTTGCATTCAAGTTTGTTCTTGATTTAGTTTGTACTCAGTGCTCAAGTTTGTTCTTGTGCACTCTTTGAAGTTTGGTTATTAATATAATCTTACTTTGAAAACTTTCGTGTGTTCGTTGTTTTAAAACTATTTCCACACTTTGATTTTATTCATAGTTAGTTTTATTCATATTCGGGAAAAATAATTGGTATCAGAGCATGTTCAAATTGTATCTATAAATTAGTGATCTGTTCAACATGCCGAAGTTTGATTACATCGATAATGGCTCCTCTGCCAAACCACCAAAGTTTTCAATCGAACATTTTTCCAGTTGGAAAAATAGAATGCTTTTGTATTTAGAAAATCTTGACTGCAATTCACTTGTTGTTTTGGAGGAAGGTTCTTATATTCCCCAAACCATCTCCATGGAGACTGGTTCTGCTGAAACCTCCATTCCCTCTCGTCCGAAACTAAGATCTCCTTTACTTAAAGTCTCTAAACCAAGTCTGACTAATGAAGAGACAGCTCACAACCAAGCTGTCCCTGAAGTCCCTCTTCTACTATCACAAGTTCAGGACACTGACAAACACCAGTCAGCCTGGACTTCTTCTTTACCCACCATTGAGTCTGCCAGCAAACCCACTGCAACTCAGGTACCACCAGAACAGGGAACATCCATTCCTGTCTCTACTGAA
Source organism: Dittrichia graveolens (assembly GCA_038502395.1). NCBI lineage: Eukaryota > Viridiplantae > Streptophyta > Magnoliopsida > Asterales > Asteraceae > Dittrichia > Dittrichia graveolens. Next base: position 61,296,011 of record JARJIL010000007.1, on the reverse strand, counting down.
CTTCCCCATCTATCCCTTAATGTATCAGTAAACCCAACTGACACTATGGATATTGCCCTAGCACATGATGAGTCAGCATCCAAAACGGCTGACACTGATTCTCAGCCTATCACCAATGATGACACTACAATACCCCTAGTTTCAGAGGTCCAACAAATTGATGACTCTTCAGTTCACCCTGAAGATGAGACTTCTCCCAAATCCCTTGATGTGTCACAAATCCCCATTGACACTATGGATTCTACTAGGGCAGATGATTTATTAGTTTCACACCAAACTAAGAGTGATGCCCAACCTTCCCTCATCAATGACACTGAAGTTCAACCTCCTTCAGTCGAGATTCCTATTGCTAATGAAGAATCAGTCCTAAACCAGACTGTAACTGAAGCAAATGAACCTCAGGCCCCTGATGCTTCAGTCACTTCTCCTGAGGCTATGGCCTCCCCATCTCTCCTAAACACCTTGTTTGATATTCCTTCTCCTGATACCACTGTCAATCCTTTTGATGACAATGATGCTTTTGATTTTCTTCAATCCCCCAAGTATGTACATTCTCAAACCTCTGAGCCTTCAATAGACATTGCTTCCTCATTGGAAAGTCTATCTGAACTCGTCCTCTTTGTTTCGAATTCTGTTAAGTCGAACACCTTTCAGGATCGGTGTGTCGCCAATAATAGAGCCAAGCTTGAATCTGAGCTCAAATCTCTTGTTGAGTCTATCAACACTCTGTTCATTAACCTCACTCAAACCATTGATTGTAAAAATCTGATTCTTCATGAGATGTACAAGACCCTTCACCATCTTATCAAAACAATAGCTGATTCCGCCACTCTTGAGTTTTATAAGCTAAACACTCAACTCTCTTCTCTCTCCACCACTGTAAATTCCCTTTCCTCCAAGGTTGACAACATCCATGCTGTCAATCTTTCTGAGAATGCAACTCGTCAGTTGCAAGATTTGTTTGCTCCCTCCTTCTCTGGACTTTCAAGGGAGATTTCAGCCTTGTCTCACTCGGTAGAAGCTTCAGGATTCTCTGCAGCTTCTAAGGGGGAGAAAATAAGAAGACAGTCCAAAATCTATCAGATCATAAGAAGGAAGGGCACCGCTGATCGAAAAATAATCAAATGGGATAAAAAGTATTCACGTGTTGAATACCTACAAAGATTAGAAGAAGAAGTGGCACACCTCAAAGCCACTGAAGAAGACAAGAATAAGGCTTTGATCGACTTCGAAGCCAAATTAGCCAAAGCTGAGGAAGCTAAGGCACTTGCTGAGGGGGAGCTCAAGAGTCTCCTTGATCAAAGAAAGGCTGAAGCTGATCTGTTCAGTTCAGAATTAGATGGAGCTGAATGTCAGCAAATAGTTACTGAAGCTAAAGCCTCTCAGATTCCCAGTCAATCAGCTGCTCCTTCATCCAGTGGTCAGCCAAGCCAATCTGGCAAACGTAAAGGAAAAATGGTGATAGTTTCTTCGGATGATCATATGAGTAAGGGTATATATGATTTAAGTGACTCAGATGACGAAAATCCAAGAGTAAAAGACTTGAAAGTGACTGATGAACTTGGCAGAATGGCAGGAGAGAAATTTGCACTTGAAGAGCTTGCTACTAACAAAATTGATCTAGATCCTTTCGATCTTCAAAAACAGATTCATGAAAACATTGAAGCTGAATAAGCTTTAATTGAGGAGAAGAAAAGAATCATGGAACAAAAGCAAGAAAAGTGGCTAAGCTCTCGACATCAAAGAAGGCATCCTGATAAAATCACTGCCATCAAGATGAATAAATTAAATAATGAAACCCTCCTGACGGTTCAGCGCAAAAATCTTTCTCTCTTCAGCATACAATTTGTCAAGGATGTTCAACTCAACTATGCTGTGTCTGAATGGAACGAAATACTTGCTTGTTTATCAAAACGCAAGCAAACTGATGATGTTAAGTTCATTCAATGAGAGATCAACAAGGTAATTGAATATTATGAGGAAGAGGTAAAGAAGAGGGGATCTGATGCAACTATCATGCCACAGAAAGAGAAACCCACTCGAGATGAAAAGTTAAAGTTTCAAAGAAGGAGGCTCACTCTCAAGAAATCTCAGCAACAAATCTTGGAGCTGATATCTATTGGAGAGCTTCCAAATTGCAAAGGCTTCGACACCACGTTGCCTCCTGGCTTCACTCCTGAAGTGGGTAAAGTTCTCTCAAATCCGAGGGGATTTTATTTTCTTGATGCATATGACAAAATGCGTTTTCAGAGAGTTTCAAACTTCGCCAAGGCTGACTGGCTTCATCTGAGATCTCTTTGATACTTCATAGATAATAAAGATCCAAAAGTCAAAGACATTTTGGTGGAATACTTGAAGCAGTTGAAGCTCAAAGCTCCAAAGGAATCTTCTCCTGAAGAGTTCAAACCTGATATGTAGAATAGTAATTCTTTATTCTTTATTATTTCCATTCTTTATTCATTTTGTACATAGTCATAGATTGTAAACAAATAGGGGGAGATTGTTAGTCCTTTTATTTGTATATATTCCATTCCTGAAGAAGCTCTCGAAGAAAGACACGGAAGGTGTAATATATCATTCTTTTGTAAACTGTTCTGACGACATCTGAAGAAAGAAGCCCGTAGTTCATCTGAAGATTAGTTCTGAAGTGAACGTCAGCTGAAGTTTGTCTTCAGTCATTAAAGGGTCTTTTGAACTGAAGATACATCTGATAACCAGGATCTTCCTGTTATGTAAAGTGCACGATCTGCGCATTCTAAAGGAGCTCGAAACGGCAATCTTGTTTTCTGTTCCTAATTAAGTGTAGAACGGTACACGTGTAAATAAATTAGATGGTCAGGATTAGTTTACTTAGCCTATAAATACCTGCTCGATTAACGAGAAGAGGTTAAGCGTTTGTTCGCTAATTTGCATTCAAGTTTGTTCTTGATTTAGTTTGTACTCAGTGCTCAAGTTTGTTCTTGTGCACTCTTTGAAGTTTGGTTATTAATATAATCTTACTTTGAAAACTTTCGTGTGTTCGTTGTTTTAAAACTATTTCCGCACTTTGATTTTATTCATAGTTAGTTTTATTCATATTCGGGAAAAACAGTACTGTTCACACAGTTTATCCCGAAATTGATTCCAGGTGATAGAATCCATCTGTGCTCTCGATAAGTGGGTGGTAATGGAATCCCACCAAACCATCGCTTTTCCTTTCAACATTCGGGTAGCAAAGCATACTCGCATCTCCTCCTCACAATTGCAAGCATCCAGAATTCTTGCAGTATCTTTCAGCCAGTTCAGGGTAACATTTGGATCCGTGCTGCCATGGTATTCATCTTGTTTACAATTCAAAAACTGTTTGTAGGTACACGGCTGCCTGTATCCCATGCCAGGTGGAAATCCCATAAATGGATAAGAATAAGACCCTTGTGGCATCGACCCCTGTGGAATAGATCCTTGTGGATAGGGTCCCTGAGGAAACAATGGATAGTAGAAGGGTTGAAACATCGGTTGTGTAAATGGTGGTATCGGCATTGACATCGGGGGAACCTCTGCCAATGTAGTGACTGTCGGAAAGATAGGTGGTATCTCAACAGTAGTTGAAGTTATAGGCATAACTAGTGGTTGTGCTGCAGGAACCTGTCTCTACTGCTCTAGCTCTTTTCTCAGATCCTGTAGCTGACCTTCCAGTTAGAAAATATACTCGTCTCTCTCATCACCCGCTGTACCAGATGTACCAGCGTTGGTTGGAACTTCAACTGTTGCAGTAGGGACCTCAGCAGAAGATGGGACAATAAGGGCACCGGTTGAGAAATCACGTCCATCCATTGTTATCTATAACAATCACATCACCTCATGATTTATTAGATAAATCCGTTAGTACATAACATACTAACTCCACCACACTCCAATTCACCCCAATCCCACACCCAAGTAGTAATCAACCTACCACGAGCCAAGATTTGGGAATGTAGCACTTCCACTATGCCTACACTGCCAAATCAAGGCTCTGATACCAAACTTGTAACACCGTATTTTCATACCAAAAATTTTCACTTTTAAATACACTGCGGAAGCGATTAAATACAAAAGTATTTACAACTAATCACAAACCACCGTTTATAAAATACTTGTTCAAAATATCAGTATTACAAAACATGGCTCATCACAAATAATCTATCACAGTCCTAGGTGATTACTCCCCAAGCTAACCACTCTCAGCCGAGCCGCTGACTTACCAAAACCTGTAAAAAGAGTGAGAGGTGGGGGATTAGCACAAAGCTAAGTGAATGGAGTACCACAAAACAGATATATCAGCCTGAACCACATGATATCAACAACCACAAATAAACACCCTGGGAAGACCGGCGGTTCTGCAGGAACCTACAACCAATGCCGGCCAAACCAAAGGTTTACCAATAGTCCATTTGCTATTCTCACATAGTATTATCCTCTAGTAGAAACAAATGCATCCCAAGATTCTAATACTGCTTAGGCAATAGCAAATGAACCCAGCCCATAAGCCCAGTCGAAAACTGACTTCCCTTCCATCATGTATACATATCACAGAATACCACAATTAACATCCAACAGTTAATCAATCAACAGATATACAATCTATCCAACAATAGTTGCAACCAAACCAGTACAACTAATATCACCCGTGAGTAAACATCCACTCACCTCTGGTTCTCAGCTATTCCACTCACTGATCTAATGTTACCGAGCCTTGTCTGTTCCTGAGAACACAACAATCAACCATCAGTATTCACTTCATAAATATATATATCAAACATATATTTATATCCATTTAATCAAACATAAACATGTAAGATTCACATATGTATGCACATATAACACATAGCATTAAACAATGCAAACAACCATCAAAACTGTCGAATTTCATAGGAAATCTGACACTACCATCGGAATCCGCAACCACTATCGGATTTTAAAGAAATCCGATATATCCATCGGATTTGAAGTCAATCCGCTACTCTTTGTCGGTTTTCAATGAAATCCGATACTACCATCATACAATGTAAAATAACAAGCCAAAACTGTCGGATTTCATGAGAAATCCGACACTACCATCGGATTTGCACCAAATCCGCAATCATTATCGGAATCCGACACTTTGTATCGGATTTGAAGGAATCCGATACTTCCTTCGGATTTCACTTGGTACAAACGGATTTTCCATGCTACTCGGATATCAACACTAAGATTCCACATTTGGATTCAAACCATAGGATTTCGACATTAGGATTTCACACATCCGATTTTCATGAGTATCGGATTCTTAGTTCCGGATTCAACACCCGGATTTCACTAGAATCGGATTTCACCATCAACACCAAAATCCGCAACATTCAACACTTCCATGAATCCGACAGCTTCAAACCTTGTATAATTCATCTTTCCAGTTTATAGAATTCACATACAAGTTCATATAAACACATATAAACATGTTTAAACATGCAAGCATGCATATTAAACACCATAAAACCATAAGAACACCAAGAACATCAAATCCGATTACTTCAAATGATAACAAAACCCACTTAAAACCGTAGCATGCTTATAACAACTAGCATGTTAGCAAGAATCATGAAATAATCATCAACCTTTGAATCTTGAATCACACAATCAAGAAATCACAAATCCGATTGCCTTCTCTTCTTGTTTTCTCTTTTGCTCTCGATTTACACATAAAACACACACACATGCAAACTTCAAAGTGAAGTCACCTCTCCTTAATCCCACGTATATACATTAGGTAGCATGAGGTGTCATGTTTTAAATTATCTAAACACCTGTATACACACATACACACGTCCGTATACATATATATATATATATATATATACAATCCATATTAATTAAGTAAATGATTAATTAATCAAATTAACCATTAAATACCAATTAATTAACATAAAATTTCACGTGTAACATACCCCCAATGCCTACGTTCTACTAGGCCCCATTTCAGGATGTTACAGATGATGAGGAAAACCGAGGGTGGAAATCCGGGTGTTAAATCCAGTACTTTAGAAATCCGAATCTTGTGAAGTCCGGTGCTTAGAATCCGGTACATGATACAATCCATTTGTTTGAATCCGATGGTGCAATCCTATGATTAAATCCGACAATTGGAAGCTTAAAGGGTGAAATCCGATGGTAGTATCGGATTTCATTGAAAACCGACAAAGAGTAGCAGATTGACTTCAAATCCGATGGATATATCGGATTTCTTTGAAATCCGTTAGTGGTTGCGGATTTTGATGGTAGTGTCGGATTTCCCATGAAATCCGACAGTTTTGATGGTTGTTTGCATTGTTTAATGCTATGTGTTATATGTGCATACATATGTGAATCTTACATGTTTATGTTTGATTAAATGGATATAAATATATGTTTGATATATATATTTATGAATTGAATATTGATGGTTGATTGTTGTGTTATCAAGAACAGACAAGGCTCGGTAACATTAGATCACTGAGTGCAATTGCTGAGAACCAGAGGTGAGTAGATGTTTACTCACGGGTGATATTAGTTGTATTGGTTTGGTTGCAACTATTGTTAGATAGATTGTATATCTGTTGATTGATTAACTGTTGGATGTTAATTGTGGTATTTTGTGATATGTATACATGATGGAAGGGAAGTCAGTTTTCGACTGGGCTTATAGGCTGGGTTCATTTGCTATTGGCTAAGCAGTATTAGGACCTTGGGATGCATTTGTTTCTACTAGTGGATAATACAGTGTGAGAATAGCAAATGGACTATCGGTAAACCATTGCTTTGGCCGGCATTGGTTGTAGGTTCCTACAGAACCGCCGGTCTTCCCAGGGTGTTTATTTGTGGTTGTTGATATCATGCGGTTCAGACTGATATATCTGTTTTGTGGTACTCCATTCACTTAACTTTGTGCTAATCCCCCACCTCTCACTCTTTTTACAGGTTTTGGTAAGTCAGCTACTCGGCTGAGAGTGGTTAGCTTGGGGGGTAATCACCTAGGACTCTGATAGATTATTTGTGATAAACCGTGTTTTGTAATACTGATATTTTGAACAAGTATTTTGTAAATGGTGGTTTGTGATTAGTTGTAAATACTTTTGTATTTAATCGCTTCCGCAGTGTATTTAAAAGTGAAAATTTTTGGTATGAAAATACGGTGTTACAAGAATGCTTGATTTGTGTCTACTAAATATTATTAGAGTTCAAATCATTATGAGATGTCTTAAAAAGTATAATGTGTTTAAGCATATATTATTATTATTGGAAATGCATATAAGAATAGATTTCGAGAATACTATTAGGTCAAGTTAAGGTATTAATCGGTTAAAACAATATGAGTGTATATGGATATTCGCCTTAGTAAATATTCATTGCAAGAATGTTTTAAAAATGATTATATTTTCCCGTATATTTTTGTAAAGAAATTTGGATCCTAATATGTTGATGACTAAAATGTAATTGAAATTTTTGGTGAGGTTTCATAGACAATTAAATACTTGAAAAACTATTTAAAATGAAAGATTTTGAAAAGAAAGTTTGCCTTCAGTTACAAACCAAACATTTTAAGGATGAAATCCTGGTGGAGTGTGCACCAATGTAATACCCGCATTTTTGGAAATTATAAAATATATATATATATATATATATATTGCAAGTTTAATAGGAGAACTAGTAAAAATTGTGTGTTTAAAATGTTGTATGTTGTGTATGTGTAGGTAATGTATTAACATAGGGACTTTAAGTGCCAAGCCTTGATATTATAGGGACTTAATTGCGATTGCTTATTTATATATATATTTGACCAATATAAGGGTCAAAGACCCATTTGTTTTGTCTGGAGAAGAAGGATCGAGAATGAGGGAGAGAGACAGAGAGCTCCAAAGCATGATTTTCAAAGATGAAGAAGGAAATCAAGGAGAAATCTTGAAGCTTATGGTATCTCTAGTTGAAATTGTGTGTTTTAACACCTAAAGAACCATCAAAGCTTGGAGTTCTTGGGCAAGAAAGGGCAAGAACGAATTGGCCCATAATCAAGTAAGTTCAAACTTATATTTGTGTTTGATTTGAGTTATGGTTGTTGTTTATGATGATTTATGGTTAGTTATGTTGAAGGATTTGGCAAATGGGTTAAATCTTTGGGGTTATGGTTTAATTACCCAATTTATGATGAAATGAAGTTATTTGATGATATTGAGGTTGTGTTGTAGTATCTTGGACCTCATTTAATGTTAAATATGAGTTTTTGTTGAAAATATTATGGTTGGGTCGAAATTGCAGCAAAGAAAACAACGGAAGGTTACTGTTTACGGGGCCTCGTGGCGCGACGCATGAAGGTCGTGGCGCGACGCTGCCTTGACTACGCAATGAGTTTTCCAGCGAAATCTTCGCGACGCGAGCATGAGTGCTTCGCAGCGCGAGATACCCTAAAGCCTCCTAAAATGTTATTTTGACCTTATATATGCTTGGGGTTTGATTCCAATGGTTATAGGAGGTTTATTTGAAGTCTTTTAAGGCCCGAAAGGGTGTCTAAGTCTAGAATTAAGTCTAGAAACCTTGTTTTGGTTAACTTATGTTAGTTAACCTTGTGTTTTATGATCATAGGCTTGTGATAAAGTGTTTGAGCTATGGTTTGGATGGGGTTGTGATCCACATCACACCCTCAGGTGAGTACACCCTGCGGATACCCAACTTTTGTTAAAGATACAAGTCATCTTGATCATGATTTCGATTGTTTGGCAATTGTTGACGAAATTTGTTGAATTAAAGGATGTGGACTATGGCTTTGTTTATAATGTGATTTACATAAATTGCAAATGTTTGCAAGATGATTGATGAATCTAAAGAATGTTGAGATTACGAATTTATTATATGATGTATTTTGAGAAAATGGTTTTCAAATAGGACCATTGCTCCATTTTGGAGATGGTCTATGTTATAGTTTGTTTTTATATGACGGTTTTGAAACCGATACTCCATGTAGGAGTAAGCTTTGATTTGGTAATAACGAATATGGTTTTTGAAACATGACACTCCATGTTGGAGTAAACTTTGATTTTGAAATAAAAGACTTGGTTTTGACTAAATGAAATTCATGTTTTCATTTATGTTGTACTCTGGGCATTGAGATGCCAACTGTGAAATGATTTTGAGTAATTGAAAGATATGTTTATACCAATGATGTTTTGGGCATTGACATACCAAAAGTGGTTTTGATTGTTGAGCATTTATGCTCAAGAGATATAATTGTGACACTTTTGCATTGTTTGATAAACTTGTAAGTTCGGATTATTTGGCCTCGTTGGCATATGAATTATATGACCCTTCGGGGTATGTGAATTATATGACCCTTCGGGGTATGTGTTTATGTGACCCTTCGGGGTAAGTGTTTATGTGACCCTTCGGGGTATGTGATTATGTGACCCTTTTGGGGTATGTGATTTGGTCCGGACCACTGTGTGATATGAACTCTGTACCATAGGGTTCCTAGCCATTGAGACGTGCACAGGTTCATGTGGCTTCAGCAATTGAGGAACCGCGATGTACGGGTGGTTAAGGAATTGGTACAGAGAGTGGAGGGGTATGTCAGTAGCCATCATGACCGTGTGGGTTCACTTGGCTGACGAGCCACCGAACCCGGGGCAACACGTGTGGATTTGGTGAACAGGGCTTACACTCCAGATAACCGTTGTATGGTGGACTGCTTTATGCATCCCCCACCGTGACGGGGTGATGTGGTTATCCCCCATGTGGGCACGTGTTGACCGTGGCTAGCTACCACGTGGATACATTGTGGCCCAATGGACAGACCCGCATCTTTAGGTGCTATTGTGTATGATTTCAAAAGTATATTGTTTGCTAAACTTGTGTTTTCAAAAGAGAAAGAGGATGACTTGGTTTTGATAAAACAAATGTTTTTTTTGTTGTACTCACTAGCTATGTTTATAGCTAACAGTGTGTGTTAAACGTTTCGTATCCGCAGGTTGTTTAGAGGCCTTGATGAGGCGGGTAGATGCCTTGGGCATAGTACTGGACTGATTGCTTTTCCGATAATCTTGGATTTCCTACTCTTCCTGTTTATGGTCGTGACATTGACTATGGTAACATTCATGTATCGAAAAGTTTGTTGATGAAATGTATTGTATTTCGTTGAAATACTTCAACAATATTACGATGCTTCCGCGATAAATTTAAAGGGTTTTGTGTAAATATTGTTTTAAATAGAGATTTGAAAAAGTTTAAATTTTGACTAAAAATCAGGGTTTTACAACCAAATGATTATGAGGTCACTTGGTATTTGATGACCCTTTAATGACTTCTAAAAGGTGGCTAAGAGATTTTTGGTCTACAAGTACCATATTTAAAAGTTACTCGAGTCATTAATATTTATCGTCTACTCATAGTTAACATTATATGTTACTTTTTATTGAATTTATTAGTGAGATGTAGTTTGTATCCTAAAAGAGACATTATAATGGAATAAACGAATATTCTAATACGTTCAAGGTACGAAGGACACAAATTTTTACATTACTAACCCATAAAAACAAGTTTTGTTGGTTTCGTTGATGCCGGATACATGTTCGATCCATATTTGATCGGTCTCAAATTAAATATGTCTTTATAATCGGCGATATCACAAGTTAATAGCATTATACAAAGTAAATGAGTGCAAAAAATGAATCTAATATTGGGGAGATCTTGGTAATCAATGGAGCAAAGGAAATTTCACTAAAAAATGCCTAAGAATATGTTTAAAAGTTTGTTCAAGCGAGAACCTAACGAGTTTATTACCGAGGCATGTTCAACCACAAGTTTAAAGATACATCGTTCACGATATTCAACTGTGGTGACTTAAAGAATTCAAGTGATGTGATCATCACGGGGAGAAAATACTCGCTGCACCCCGTGATCATCACGGGGAGAAAATACTCGTTGCACCATTTTTTCCTTCTTCATGGTTTTGTCCTGGTGGGTTTTTTGACAACGTTTTTAATTAGACAACATCACCATACACATTGAAGTATTTATGTACTCTTTTTCTTTCACTAGGCTTTTATCATATTAGGTTTGACCTAGTAAACTTTTAACAAAACATAATACTTTTTAGGGAGAATTTCATATATATCATTGTAAAATTTTAAAATTACATCTATATCCTTGTAAACATTCAAATTACATCAATATCCTTGTAAAACTCAAAACTTTCTTATATATCCAAAAACCTAATTAATTATTGTTAAATTATTTAAAAATTACAAAACATTATCTCCTTAATTAATTTATATGTAAATTTCTAAAATACCCTTATATAATATAATAAAATCATCTACCCCTTCATCCCCATCGATGTTTCTACGTGCATAGAGTTTTCACCTAATCCACATGAAAATCAAGTTTACAGATGAAGGCAATCAAGTTTTAATGAATATTGCATGTTTCGTTGTCTAAACCCACAATATAAAATTAACATTCATGGTTGGTGGTCATCAATTTTAATGGATATTGCGCAATACAAAGTGTACATTTGTTTTCATGGAGATAGCTTCATTGGGAAAATTGTTGCGTAATAACAAGAAATCATGTATTTCAATGGAAACCCACTGCACTTAAAGGAAATCATATAGTTTAAACAAAAAATAATCTACAAGAAATATATAGCAATACTCATTACATGATTTTATCTCGTACTTTATTTAGCAAAATTTTGAGGCATTCTCAAGTACTCAACCATAAAAAAATCGTATCTATATGGAGAATAGTAGGAATCACAGTTTATCGAGAATAAATTGTAAGAAGGAACTGAATCTCGACTGTAATTGATGGGAGTAACGAAAGAGCAGGGGAAGAAGGGTTCTATTTGGTTTAATTAGAAAAGGATATCTTAGTAACTTCATAGCTAAATGAATATTTAGATATCGTTTTTTAATATTTGATTGATTTAATTAACACTAAATTAGGTATTTGGATATTTAAGAGTTTTGAAGTTTTATAAGAATATTGATATAATTTGAATATTTACAAGGATATATATGTAATATTGAAGTTTCATAAAGATATATATGAAATTCTTCCAAAAAAAGTAATCTCATTTATTATTCATTAGACAATCCTTAATATATATGTGTGCAATTGATAAGTATTTAAGCTTCAGATATCTTATCTAGCTAGAACATATTTAATTATTCTTATCTATCTAATATTAGTGAATACTTATCTATTAAGGATTACCTAATGAATAATGAATAAGATTAATTTTTTTTATCTTTATTCTTTGTCTCTTTACATTCACAAATATATATATATATAGGAAGGATTCGATGAGAACACATGTTAAATGGAGAATGGTGAGAACACTTATAGACCAATCATTTAATTAAATAAATAGGAAATCTAAAATCAACCTACCTTAATTAAATCAAATCATTAAAATTCAACATACCTTAATTAACCAAGATCAATCTCAATCATTAAATAAAGATCATCCAATGACTATAAACTATTCTTCACGTTCTCACATTAGAAGGTGTTCTCATTTGATCCTACCTCTATATATATATGTGTGTGTGTGTGTGAGTGTGTGAGTGTGTGTGTATGTGTGTATGTGTGTATGTGTGTGTATTAAAATAAAGATGAATGAAGGGGAGTTGAGTGTGTTGACACCAATGGATGACGATACTTCTTGTGGTCACTAGTAATCCGTCATCACCATAGATTCTTATTTTGTTTAATCAATATTTAATTAATTCAAATATTAAATTTAGCTGTCTTTGTGTAAATATTTTAATTAGTACCATGTGCATTTATATTTTCTATATTTTTAATTAATTTATACATCAATCATTATTAATTAACCTGTTGGTGATTAAATATAATTATCTTTAAACACTATTATAATTATAAATCCTCAGTTGAAATTAAAGAAGTAACGCTCGCTAATATGATTATCTATACTTGTTCATTGTAAAATATTATATATTTTAATTAATTAATACTTTAGATCACATTATATATTAATATACTAGATTAAATGTCTATATAATATATGAGTTGGTTTAAAAAATGATATATTAAACCTTAATAAAAAATATTAAATAATTATAAAACAAGAAAATAGTAACAGTTTAAAAAATAAAAACATATTCTTAACATCTTGTATAAACCATCATCATTATTGTTTTAATAGTTCTTTATTTATTTACTTAAATATTTTATTGAGTTAGAAGGGTTAAACTGGATATAATTAAAACAAGGATATAACTTTTGCTAAATGATATTTAAATTAATCACAACAGTAATAATACTACTTTACATTTAAGAGCTATTGCTGTAGATTATAGAAAAACATTGTTATACAAAGGGTTTATTATCTAAAAGTATATTGAAGTTATTATTTTTTGCTATTGTGTATACGTAACCTTCAAAACTACCATTTAGTGTATCCAACTTTCTAAAACTATCATTTAATGTATCCAAAAACCTATACATAAAGTAACCAGTTATTTTTTTGACTTTTTCATTTACTTTTAATACACATCATCTGTCACATCATCAATTAAAGCCACATCACTCTTAATAAAAAAAATTAAAATCCATAATTCATACAAAATTCAAAAATTGAATACGGAGATGAACAATAATCGAAAGACAAAATTCATAAGAATCCCAGTATGCTTGGTGAACAATAATTGCACAAATTTTGTATGAACAAGAATCGGAAGAAAAAAGCCCTAGGATGAATAACAAAATCAAAACATAAACACACAGATCTAAAATCATAAGAACCCTCGATTTGAAACGCAAACACACATATCTGAAATGAAGCAACACATCTGAAGGTGTTCTTGAATGGTTCAAACGAAGATGAAGATAAAGCAACACCATCGATTTGAGCACAAAACCCCAAAATCAAACCTTCGACCCTAATCAGTTGAAATCGATAAAGATGAAGCAATAGTTGAAATCGACCCAAATCAGTTGAAACCTTTGACCCTAATCAGACCTAATCCAACAAAGATGCCGAAATCATGTGAATAGGGCGATGGAAGATGAAGATCTGACCTTTTAGATTCAGAATGAGGATGGTGGTGGTGGTGGTGATGGTGCAGTCGATGATGGCTGCCATGGAGTTCTTCAGCGACGGTGACCTTCAAAAGCGATGGTGGTGATGGTGCAGTCGCTGGTGATGTAAAGATCTCATTTGTATCAAAATAAATGGTGCAATTCTTTAGCGACCGTGGTGATGGTGCGATGGTGGTGACGGTGCAGTTCTTCAGCGACGGAGGTTATGGTGGTGAAGGTCAGCCTCTTACGAGAATACCGATGAAGAAATGAACCCGTGTTCTTCATTTTATTATTATTATTATTAAAAATAAATATTAATTTTATTTGATTATTTTTAATCTGAAAAATCCATGTCAACATGCCACATAATATGCCATGTCATTGAAACCGGTGACACATAAGCTTTCAAGTGTGTACATGTACACCATCGTGTAGACCTACACGGGCTGTGTAGGTGGGTGTAGTTACTATTCATAGTTAACAAAAAACTATTCTAATAGTTTAAATATGTATTATTAATTGTAGGGATTGGTGTATTGTGTAAAAACGAATCCTACTAGAATTAGTATTTAAATCAGCAACTAAAAAAGGTGAGTTACATGATCTCTACTATTAAAATGAATATAAATGTGTGATGTGTATCGATAATAATAGTGTATTGAAGCATGTGTGACACGTGTGGCTAGTCAATGCGTACTAGCCAGATATTGTGGTAGCATCTAGAGATCATGGTGATCTCAGAAGCAGTGTTCTAGTGGCCGGGGACCTTTAGTGTGTTAATGACGCTCTTATTTAATATGTGAAATGTGCTTGTATTCAATTCATAGTCTGATTATGTACTCCCTAAGCTTTGTGAATATTTTAGTGTGTTATTTCTTGTAGGAAATGGTAAAGGGAAGGCTCCAGTTCCTATATTCAGGCTTCCGTTTGCACTACTTTTGTGAAAACATTACACTTTTTAAATCATTTTGTATAACAATGTATTGACTTTCGCCCGGAACCTTTTGTTTAATAGAATATAAATATTGTTGTAAACAAATCACGTCTTACAGTATCATTGTGAGATACATATAAGAGTTTTAAAGATAAGAGTAACCGAATGCGTATGTGTGTGTGTATATATATATATAAGAAAGTATGATAGACTATTTCTATGCATATATATATATATATATATATATATATGCCTTAAAAGAGAAAAGTGAAATAAAATTAGTGAAAGATGAAAGAATAATGTAGACAAAATGTAAATATGTAATTATATATATATATATATATACTTACAAAATGATTAAATAATTCAAGAGTAAGAGGATAATTAGAGTTATAAATATTGTATGCACAACTATAATTGTGATATTTATAGCTTGTCAATGTGATTATGAGTGTGATGATAGAGTATGTGATATATATATATGTATATATGTATGTATGAGTATATATAAGATGATGTTTAAGCCAATACAACTACATGCAATATGTGTATACGTGATGTTTATGTGAACAGGTGGCTCACCCCGCCTATGTGGCACTTAATGTCCGTTGACGTGATCGACAAGATGTTGATGTAGCATCAAGGCATTGATGTGATCTCATAAGTCGATATGACTTTCGGTAGTTAGGGACCACATATCTGATGATGATAACTTGGATATCCGTGATGTATGCATATAACTGTTTGTAGGTGATGTATATGTTATATGTAGTGTGTGTTGATCATAACAGCATGAGTATCATACATATTTTGAGTGATATACTTTGATGAGATTACATTTACATGTTGATTATTTATCATTTGAATACTTTGTGAAGTTACTCACTGGACTTTCTAGCTCATTGCTATTGTTGTTTATTCTTATCAGGTTTTGTGACAGAAGAGGCTTACATGTAGACATACTAGAGACTTTTTGTTTAACATCAAATGAAACTGTTTTTATATTATATATAAGCCGGTTGTTGCCCCATTTTTAATAAACTATTATTGGTATTTTCTTACTGCATTTAAAAAAAGAGCGTTATAATTTAGGTTTAGATTTGTTCATTGATGCTCAAGGTGTCATTGGTCAATGTTAATTTGCAGAATTTTTTTTTCAAATTCAGGGTTTCGATTTAACTTTAGTGAGTTAGGTTTTATTCTATGATTTAGGGGTTAGGGTTGAGATTTGTTTGATATGTTTTTTCATTTACTTAGATTCAGATCTGTCATGTGCTTAATTATCATACAATAATAAATTTCATCAATGTGTACCATCCGTTCTTCGACTTCTAGATTCGGATCATAAGCAGGTAGATTTTTGTTTATATTCTGATTTTTGATTCTTAATTTTTAAATGATGATTAAATTCTAGAGACTGATTCTTAACTAGCTAATAGGTAAATGTTAGAGATGCAGTTCTTTAAAGGAATGTTCTTAAATGGACGAAGATAATGAATGTTTTTACAAAATACTGAGCTGACAAATTAAGGTCGTGATATTACAAATTAAAAAATTAAATGTTACCTATTACGTAAGTAACCGGATACACATAAAATGATAACTATGAGAGTTAGATATATTAAAATGATAAGTTTAAAAATTCTATACATATAAATAATTGCAAAATAATACAACTTTAATATATTCTCGTGACCAAAACCAAAAAAAAAAAAAAAACATAAAAGTTAGATCCCTAAATTCTTTATGAGCGAACTAAAACAAATAATATCATTAAGTATTCAAGTGCAGGCCGAATAAATACAATGATACTAAATAATTAATCCGGCCACTTCCTTCGATAAAAGCTGAGAAAGTATCATCTTTTATTACAATATCTAAAGGATAAACTTAATATAAGATTATTTATTCAGAACATAATCACATGCATAATTCATTAATTCTTAATCACCACTATGATCATTTTAATCAGCACATCCTGCTAACATCATCAAAACCTTACAAGTGCCTCCAAAATTAAAAGAATAAACCATGCATGATTGTTAGATCTGACGATGGAGACACAATGAAATGGGTTAAACATATATATCATGGCTGCTAACTCAGTTTGGGTTATCTGGTTCGTGTCGTTCGTATCAATTTTATGCTGATTTGTTTTCGATTTTTTTATTTTTATGTCAAGTTTAATTCGTGTAACTTTTTTTCGTGTCATTTTTTTGTCAATCCATTTTGACCAAATATGTTCGACATGTATTTTTTCCAGTTTTAAAATACTATGTCATTCGACATCTTGGTTTGTTTCGATACAAATTTTGAATATAATTTCGTTTCGATTCATGTTTCAAAATTCAATGTTTGTTTTGATTTTACTTAAATTTTGAATCCTGAGTTCGTTTTAATTATGTTTGATTTAATTTTTTGATTCAGCTTATATAAATAAATGAATATAATAAACAATGTGATGTACTAAACTTTTACCGGCTATTAATAAAAATTACATTAAACAACCGAAATACAATTAAAATAAAGCATCTGTAAACATAACTATAAATTCAATCTAAAATACTAAACTACCAACTACAAAGTAGTCAAATGCCAAATTATTGAATTGATATGGTCAAAAAATTAAATACTAAAATGGTGTAATATTGTTTTGACTTTTAAATCTTTGTTTTTTTCGCAAATTTTTACTTTTAACTTTTTAAGGTTTGGTGTTTTTGTTGGGTGGATATTATTGCCCTCTGATGTCACTCCTATATTTTAATTCACAATCACTTTTTTAATAATTAAATTTTAAGTTTCAACGAAAATTTTATAGTTTATTGGTTTTTACTCTAAACGGATCGTAGAGTGTTAGGGAGATAATCATTTTAACTCATAATCAAACCTGTTTATTGAAATATGTAGGATTTGATGTTAACAAAATTAACCTTTAGTAATATTGAAATTAAACATGTGTTGTTTAATTTCTGACACTAAAATTACAAGCAATAGAGTATCACACAAGGACTCATCCAAGTACTGAGTTTCGGTGGAAGAACACGATAAAAGACTTTGAAGCATTTCATATGTGTAAAAGACTTTGAAGTATTTCATATGGGTAAATATCAAGGCACCAGCCGAATAGCTTTGAAACCAGCTCAAGCATATGTCCATCACTAAACATCCTAACGTCTCTCACCGAAGACAAACTTATTATGTCAGTTCAAATACATCCTTCAGCGATGTCATGAAATTTATTTCTGTTTTACATTCTCTATTTGTTAATGTATTTTTTGGGAGGAATCTTTTCTAAAAAGAGCAAACACTCTACTTATACTCAAGTAAAGTGATACTACCACTTGCTCATTTGCTTTACGATAATATTTATGTCTTTTTCAATTACTACATCATCGCGTAAAGGATCTTCCAGGTTATCGGCCAAAAACTTCTATAAATAGACATGCACTTAAGTAAAATATGAATATACACTTACACTCACTAAACATATCTCTCGAAGAACTAAGCGTTAAACAAAGTTTTAAAGTTTGCATAAGTGTAGAACAAACTTTTCCATGTGTTGGACCTCCTAAACATTAGTTATTTAAGAGAAGCGTATCTATGTGTTAGATACATTAACTGCCACCTTTTATTGTATTAGGAATTTCCGCTTTCTCATACATGTAATTCTTGATTGATAATGAATAAGAATTATATTAACAATATAAGTTTGTGCAATTAATTTAAAAAGCTTAAGTTTATATTCAACCCCCCTTGTGCAAACATTTGTTATTGCGTATTCAATCTCGGACTAACATATGGTCACTTTCGACTTGAATATATTCTGGTTCTATTTTTTCATGACGACCTGCTTTTGACCAATTTTAAGTTCATGTTGATTCCGTGTCACTTTTTCCATTTTAGATTCTGGTTGTGCTTCGTTTTGGATTTTGGTTGTATTTCATGTCGAGTAAAAAAATAACAGCTTTAATAAATAGGAAAGATAAAGAAAGAATCATCATATATTTATTAGAGATTATTATGTACACCTATAATTAAACATTTGTCGAGTAGATAAATAATAAATAGTTTTGGAAGTGCCAATTTTACCCATAATCTAGAGAACCACAGTAAGTGTTGTTTGATGTTTGGATATAATAATAAAGAAACAGAATGCAAACAAGATAAATTATTTGTGAAATGTGTTAGTGGTATAATACTATAATAATGGTCTTGAGGGTTGAGACTAATTATGGATCATCAACTTGTATGTTGTTTGTTAGCCCAAATTGACTATTTCACTCCAAATATAAGCACGGGTATTTTCCTTAAAATGTATATCTTATTTTCCATCTTACAATTTGCAATTATAAAAATAGAATGCCAGCTATTGATTGTGATGAATATACTCTTATAATTCATTTAGTATACATATTATGAAAAGATTAATAATAATAATAATAATAATAATAATAATAATAGTAATAATAATAATAATAATAATAATAATAGTAATAATAATTGTGTTTACTCTTGTATTAATATTTCCATAAAATATTGATAAGATTATAAATCTAGAAAATTTTCATAAGTGATTATAAATTCTTATCAATACATACTTTTGTTTATGGTTCATATGCTTTGATTTGTTTTCTTCTTTTCATGAAGTATTTAGAAAACTTATATCATACTTTTGTTAAGTTATATATTAAGTGAAATGTTACATATTAGAAAATAAAACCCAAGAGATTTATGGGTTTAAAAAAACAAATTTAGAAAGGACAAAGTGCATAAAAATAAAATGAATTGTCTTAGTTATAATTGTATATATTTAATTTTTTAAAAAAAATACAATTAATTTTCATAATTTTCTATTGTATGTAAATAACTTTTTTTTGTATATGATTTTTGTTGCCATTGTATATAATTAATGTTATCATAATTATTATTAGGAAAATGATAACCACAACCTTAAAAAAATATGACTTTACTTTTTTAAAATGGTAACCATAATTTATGAATGAAAAGTTGAAATCTAAATAAAAGATGATGAAATTAGATTATTTTGCAAATATGAAAAGTTTATTTTGAAACATGAGTGATAATTGTTATTTTTAAAAATAAATATTACCTTTTTACTTTTGTTCATAGCTTTAAGGACTGTGATTATCATTCTCTTTATTATTATATAACAAATTATATATAATAGAAAAATTATGCATACAATTTGTGATTATAAAAATTAATTGTATTATTTTTTAAAATAAAAAGTTAATATATAACAATAATAATTAAAACAAAATTTAATATATTTTCATGTTATTTAATCATTTAGATTTTGATTCCTGTGCTACTTTTATTAATTATTATACTGTATATATAAGATCCATCTATGACAAATTGGGCAAGATGCTTTTTAAAGCGTGGATGCCAATCTTGCCATATATGGTCAAAATAACCAGCTTGTCTAAAGATCACAGATTGCCGAATTAGTATTTAGTCATAGTTTTTATTTATTTGGTAATTCAATAAAATAAAAAATATATTTTGACACTTCCCGAGTTGTTTTTCTTTTCTGTCAAATGTTTTTCAAGAAACAATTTATTTATTTGTTAATTAATAGAGTTATGACTATCTATATTTTTTTTTCATACTCTATTATAACACGACCAAATATTGTGTTGTTGTAGATGTTCAAAAAATAAAAAATATATTTTGGCGTTTTACTTGTTTTTCCGCCGGAGGTCTTTTATGAGACACTTTGTCTAGCTCCTAGTATAGATATGATATCTACATGTTATCTTCTTCGTACACCGTTATTACGGGATTATGTATTAATGTTGTTGATGTGATAATCATGAAACACTTACTATTATAATACCTGTGTGGTATTTGAGCATGTTTGAAAAATTATCTATATAATTAAAATTTTATCTTTTATATATAACTTTTATAAAAGGTCATAAAATTTTGAAAGCTTATATATGTTAATAATATATAAACTATAAATATAAATAAATAAGGAAAAAATTAGAATAAATTTATTTGCCACAAAACACCATAGATAAAATAGCAACAAATATTAAAAGGTTGGTACATACAATAGCAACAAATTAAAAGGTTGATACACACAATAGAACTTTTAATGTCCGATACACACAATAACAAAAAATGACAAGTTGGATACATTTGAACGAACTAAACCCTATTTAAAATTGTTCGCACATTTTGACGAACTAAGCCATATTTAAAATCGTTTGCAATGCTAAAATATGATTGTCTCAAATATTTGAATTACAAGTATAAAACGCCACTGCCTTGCTATCATGCCGGAGCTTTACCCTTGTGTTTACTCAAAGTTCTTGAAAAACAACGAGTAAGCACAAAACTTAGTAAGTTAACACCACACTTACATTTTATAACAGATAACACACACCGCAATCAATTCACATATTGCAGTTGGGCCCCACCCTTCCTACCGGACCCGCTGGTTTCACATGTTGAAGCATAAACTCAGGCTCGTCCGCTATGGCACATCACAGGTCCCACCTTCAGATGTTGTCATATTCTCCCAACTAATCACACAAGCTTTGTTAGTCCACAAAGTTCATAAATCAATAGCAATTAACACGTATAACAAGTTAGCTATCAACAATTTACGTATAACTCGTGCACCACACTATCACATACACTATGATTACATATCACAATATAACGAGTAAGTTAATATAAACTTACCTGATTTGCAGCATAGAGAAATCTCTTATCAAGGATAGAATAAGATCCTTTTGGCATCATATCTAAGGGCTTCATTGGCTTGGTGGCTAGCTCGTGCAATCAATAAAAAATGATTCGCGTTAGTAAGCTAGCTTTCTAAGCTAAGCGAGCCTGGTTTTCCGGGCACTACAGTAGGACGTGGATCAACCATGACAAGAAGCAAGAGTAAGTGACTTTGAAAGCCTTGAAAACTCTTTCTTAACAAGCTTAACAAGACAAGTGGGGAATCCATCAATAAAGGGCTGGTAACCCTATCCTATCGAAAGACTGGACTCTAACTACGGGAAAAAGAACTCCGTAGATTGAGTCAATTTACGCAAACTTTAGTAGAATTCTTTTGTTCTAGAATCACAGGCGGGTGATTTTAACGCCATTTCAGATGTGTCTAATCTTAATATTAATCAACAACTTACTAATAGATAACCCGAAATTAGGAGGCTACCGGCAACACCTACAAACCAAATATATACTTGATTAGACACTAATCAATGTTCTCGATTCACAGTTTTCGATTCAAAGTTTTCAATTCAACACTTACCCTTAAGTTTATAATTCTGAATCACACTTGAGGTTTCCAATTACGTATTCACAATTCATAGTTTTTGATCCCATCTAAGATTCTGATTTACGATTTATGCTAAGGGTCAATTACGATTCTCATATATATATTTATATATATATATATAGTTTCTCATATATATATATATATATAGTTTGCGATTCTAGGAATTATGATTCTGAGTTTCACAATTCAAACATCACGCCTGGTTTTCAATCCCGACTTAAAAATGGAGTTCTCGATTCACAATTGACTATTTAGTGATTTACGATTCAATTCAAGGGCATAGATTATGATCCCAATTTTCAATCCTTATTCACAATTGGTATAAAAGCCACTTTTCGATTACAATTTTCAACTATATCTACTTTATGATTATGGATTTACGATTGGTGCCCAAGTTAATTTACAATTTAGGGGAATCTCACTAAGAGACTCAACCCAGTTTACGACGACAACTAGGTATGAAGATTTTGATTCTGATCACAACTCATTGGGTTTTCGATTCCTATGAACTCAAGAGTATTCACGATTCAACATTAACAAACCCCTCACCATGAATTTTATTTTCATTGAGTAAAACATGATTTAAACCCCATTTTGTTCTCGGTTTGACTCATAACTTGAACAACCACGAAAACCATGTAAAACTTAGTCTAATACTAACCAATTGTTGTAAAATTTAAATGGATTAACCACAAAGGGTAAAGGATCATTATCTGATGATTCCTCGTCGATTTGGTGTGAAAATGGTGATGATTCACTCTTTGTAGCTATGCTCATGTGAAGTTGTTTTATGAAAAGATTAGAGAATGGTGTGTGAAATCACTTATGCATAGATTGGACATTGAATTCCCTCGGTCACTTTATAAGCATTGTTAGAAGTACTTAAGAAATTCAAAAGTACTTGTCCTTTTGTAGTAATTTTTTAGATGTGTTTAAAATTAAAATGTACCTTTGGAAAAGTCTTTGTACTTGTTCTCTACTAATGCTATCTACCTTTGGCTTCTGAATTATATTCCTGTGTGGAGAACTAATTCAAAAGAATTGTGAATGTTGTTTGCAAGTCCACTTGTCAAAGACCTTGTTGACCAAGACTTGTACACTAAATGATGATAAGACTCTTGACATTTTGCTTCAATACTGCCTTCTTTCTTCACTTCTGGCTTCGTTTTTTGTGAATGGTCACAATACAAATAACTTAGTAGTATAAAGGGAATTAACATAAATTAACTCTAATTTTTAGAATTAGTGTTTACATGAAGTTTATATTTTCAATTTTGCCGTAAGCATTTCAATAGACGTTGACTCTTTCTATCGAATTAAAGTACAAAAATTTAGAATCAATTATTTTATGCATTTCATATACCTAAAAAGTACAAAATAAAACTACAACATTGTAGAATTTCTATTAATAAGTGTAGTATAAAATAAAACTACAACATTGTAGAATTTCTATGAATAAGTCTAGCCCAAGATGCAAACATTACGAACTTATCTCTTATTGTGCGAGTGAATGTAATTGGACACAATTAAAGAGTATCATACACAAAAAACTTGATTATATGACTACTAAGAGTAAACATAAATTGTTAACAAATATAGGAAACCATTTGTTAACTTTTGTATCTAAAACATATATATTTATGATACTTTAGCTCTCCAACTTTTATTTAATGTTAATTGACCACTAACATGTTCTATTAACTTAACTTAAAATCACAATTTAGTAATAAAAGTTAATTATATTTTTGATATACGTAGTTGATCAAAATTAAAGGTTTAGTCCCTAGATCTAGAAAGTTACGGGTTCACTCCATATTGAAAAGACTTTATTGCACTTTTTTCTCTCTCAAACTTAAAATGGCCAAAATATCATTTCCCATTAATTTATTCATTTTTTAAGAGTTAATTACATAAATGGCTCATGTGGTTCTCATTAAATTTTACTTTTAGTCCTTTTAATTTTTGAAAATTATGAAAATAATCATTGTGGTTATCGGTGGTTATTTCATGCTAACAGACATAATTGCTTGTTAAAAGACCCTATGTGCATTGCATAAGAGGTTATTTTAGACTTTTAGCCTTTACCCTTCTTAATAAATAAGTTGTCTCCTATAGCTCCACTATAACCTCACTTTTTCTCATTTTGTCATATCACCATCACAATGCTAGCCTTCAACTCTGCTACCGCCACCTCACCACCACCACCATGACAAACTTCAACTTCCTTGAAGCCTCCCAACACCGCTATCATCATTTTTAAACCTAAGCGCCACCGCCATAAGCACCTCTTCCATCATCAATTTGCATGTGTGGAGGTTCCAAATCCATCATCATTTTTATATATAAGCACCACTAGCGCTACCATAACCACCAATGCCATCATTGTGTGTATGTGTATAGATTTTAGATCCATTGTCGGTTTCAGATCTAAGCACCATTGCCCTCATCAATTTCAAATTTAAGCACCAACACCACCATCACAACCATCGTAAACATTAACATTCAAAGTGGTTCCTTGTTCTTTTCGTTCTAGATCTTAAACTTCTTCTTGTACAAGTTCATCATTTCAAGATTTGAAACTTCTGTCAACATTATGATGATAAAAGTTCATTCTTTTAAAATCTGAAATGTCACCGTTAACACTAAGAACTAAAATCTCTGTTTTCAAATTATCATTTGAACTTTTAGGTGATAATGTTAATAGAAAGTTCATCTTCTATGTTAACGTTTATCTTCCAGGTGAACTTATGTTTGCACCATTGCCCTCCAGCCACTTACACGTCCAGCACACCACCACCGTCCCACTCTACCTACATCTCTTTTATATTTTTCATTCTACTCTCCCTCTCTCTCACACACACACACACACATAAAACCCTAATCGCCATCAACACCTCCAAAGGTGTACCTTTTGGCACTAACATCTTCCCACACCACCTACGTTTCTTTTAACCGTTAAATACATTTCTTTCCTACACTAAACCTTCATAGACGCAAACACATCAGATGTGTCCTCTAGCACATCAGCCACCAACATCATAGATGCGTCACCTCGCCACCTCCTGCTTAACTTGCCGCTAACACCACGGATGTGTCACCTCTGACACCAACCATCACCTCACCGCCTCATTTCAACTTGTCTTCAACTTTTACTTTTAGGCGTGTGTGTTGATTGTGATTTCTGATTTCTAGATCTAGCTTCAGATCTAGGGTGGTTGTGATTTCTAGATCAACACACAAACATACAGTATCCTTCATCTTCCAAGTGATTTCTAATCTCAACTTTATCGATTTTGTTTGTTTGTTTTTGTGACTTCCAAGATGAGTTTGATTGTGCACGTTTTGAGTAAATACTTGTTTGGTATGTTCTAATAATAAGGTCCCCAATCTTGGCCAGAGTTGGTGTAGTGGTATTTTTTTGGATGTACAGAGATGCCATGAGGTGATTGTGATTTCCTGGTATTTTCAAGTGGTCAAACATAATGGTGATGGTGGTTGTGTGTTTTTCTTGTTTTTGGGCGGATGGAATGGTGGTATGGTGGTTATATGTCCTAAATTGGTGAAATGGCTGGAGTTGCTGTAACACCGTCACATTTAGAAGCTATTTTTTATTTAAATCCGAGTTTTGAATCTGCGTGGTTACAGCTGTAAATACAACATTTCCATAACCTGTTTTATCAAAATATAATAATATAATATAGCCACCACAGTGGAAACATCCCATAACTAATTAAATATTCACCACCTATTATATAAGTTGGAACAACACAAAACCACCGATGTTACCAAATATCGATCGGCCATTACATATAAATACAAAAGTATTCAAAAGCATGCAAATGTCTTCCCAATAACTAGTATGTAAACGATATCTAGCACTCACCTCACTAGCACAAACTAATTACCTGCACTTAGGAAGGGTACATGGAGAGGGTTAGCTATAAATATCTAGTGAATAACAGTTAAGCATTAGTATCATAACAAAAATATCATACCATATATTAGCAAACAAGTCTATCCTAACACATCGCGAAGTCCCGGTGTAGTCAGCAGGAATCATGTCATGCAAGGTAGCTAACCCGGCTCAATAATCCTGACTGGGGAAACCGAATATGTATGTATGTATGTATGTATGTATGTATGTATGTATGGGTATAGTCACCAAACCATTGCTTCTTGTTTTTGTATGGCTGTGGCAACACATGGCATGGGTTTACGGCAGGGCACTTTGAAAATAAATCATTCGACTAGCTTTCACAAGCAAATACATACATACATGCATACATGTATATATATTCTATACTCTTCCTCGATGAACTAATGAAGTAGTTTTCCAAGTAGAGATGAAAAGAAAATAACTATATATTACCTCTCGAACTCGAAGGACGTTGAATCGGTCCTAGAACAAGCGACGAATAGCAAAGTTGTATTCATGTTCGGTAGGACAAATTCTACAACATGAGTTGCAATATGTACTAGTCAAAGCGACAAATTAGTTTTTAAAAATTAAATTCGGGAATACCCGAACCGAATTTTTGTCAACCGATACCCGAACTGAATTACATACGGGTTAACCAAATAACTGAAAATGGTTACCCGATAACCAAAATACCGAACTACCCGAACCGTCAACGGGGTCGATCGTTTTTTTTGGGTTTTGATTTTTTTTCAATAGTCCTATTCCTATTAGCTCCTAAAGCTTAGGTACTACTACTCACATGCCATTTAAATCAATAAACAATCAAATGACATAACTACGTTTCATTTAAGTTGTTTATGAGTGTAGTAACACCTAAGTTAAGTGTTGCTAATTGTATATATCATTTTCCCCATAACTAATACACTAACATAAATTCATTAGTAGTTAAAAAAATTTAATTAATATTTAAACATTATTTGATATTAAAGAAAATAAAGTCAGGTCAATAGGGACTTGAACCCGTAAGTTTTTGAACCCAGGCATTAAATCCGTAATTTTGAGCAAATCACAGAAACCAAAAATATAAATAACTCTAATAAGAATAAGAATTTGAAATTACAATTTAAAGCTCATTATATATGATAATGCAATATGACCTTGTGGTGTTACATAACAAAAACACATATGAAGAAACCTATCATCATAATTGAATTGCTATCACTACACTACAAGGAAACAGGGTATTAGGGGCGACATTTGTCGCGCCTAATACCCTACAAAGTCGCCCCTATTGGTATTAGGGGCGACATGTCGCCCCTATTGAGTCGCCCCTATTGCCTCGCCGTTGTTGCCCAATTTGTCGCGCCTAATAGTGTTGCCCCTATTAGTGTCGCCCCTATTTCCTGAAATCGCCCCTAATACCGTTGCCCCTATTGGTCTTTCAACACAGCTCAATATATACACTAAAATACCCGTATTTCCTATATATATACAATCCATAATTCCAGAAATATATAATAAATCACGCATATATTATAAACTAAGCCATATTCTTCATATAAACCAAAATTCGTATACGGTTTACACAAAACAAAGTCAAGTTTAATTGTCTAACATACTTATATATATATATATATATATAACTAAGCTACACTTCATCGTCGGTCCCCGCAGTCTCGTTTCCCGCATTGTCGTTCCCCGCATTGTCAGTTTCAGCATTATCCGACCCATCATCACTACGAGGTGTCAACGATCGGAAGATCTCCACAATTCTTGCGGTAAATGCCGGATTGCTAAGAATTGATTCAATATTTTCCGGCTACAAAATAAATATAATTCATTAATTATATATTAAACAAAGTCTAATTTATCATACACGGCAATTATGACCCATTAGAATGGAATAAAACTTATTTATACCAATTATGACCCGTTAGAAGTCAATATAACTCATTTATACCAATTATGATCCGTTAAAAGTCAATATAACCCACAAATAGCAATTATGATCCGCTAGAAGCGAATATAACTCATACATGTCAATTATGACCCGTTAGAAGTGAATATAACTCATAAACAGCAATTATGACCCGTTAGAAGTGAATATAGCTCATACATGTCAATTATGACCCGTTAGAAGCGAATATAGATCATACATGTCAATAATGACCCGTTAGAAGCGAATATAACTCATACATGTCAATTATGACCCGTTAGAAGTGAATATAACTCATAAACAGCAATTATGACTTCTAACGGGTCATAATTGCTATTTGTGGGTTATATTAACTTCTAACGGGTCAAAATTGCTATCTATGTGTTATATTGACTTCTAACGGGTCATAATTGCTATTTATGAGTTGTGTTGACTTCTAACGGGTCATAATTGCTATCTATGGGTTATATTGACTTATAACGGGTCATAATTGGTATAAATGAGTTATATAACTCATACATGTCAATTATGACCCATTAGAAGTGAATATAATCATAAATAGCAATTATAACCCGTTAGAAGCGAATATAACTCATACATGTCAATTATGACCCGTTAGAAATGAATATAACTCATAAATAGCAATTATGACCCGCTAGAAGCGAATATATCTCATAAATGTCAATTATGACCCGTTAGAATTGAATATAGCTCATACATGTCAATTATGACCCGTTAGAAGCGAATATAACTCATATATGTCAATTATGACCCGTTAGAAGTAAATATAACTCATAAACAGCAATTATGACTAGTTAGAAGTGAATATAGCTAATAAATGTCAATTATGACCCGTTAGAAGTCAATCTAACGTATACATATCAATTATGACCCGTTAGAAGTCAATATAATGAATACATAACAATTGTGACCTGTTAGAAGTGAATATAACACATACCTGTGCTTGTGTATGTGGTAATGTCTGTGACTGTCCCTCAGAGTAGGCAGTAGTCATCCTTGTAGAAGGTTTATGCCCGATGCCTTTAATATGACCTCGACGACGACCTAGAACCTTCTCAAAAACAGCTGCTTCATCTACTGGAATTGGATTGGTTGAAAATGTTGAAAGTTGAGTTTGTTGAGCAAGCTCACGCAAGACAGCATTCTGTATTTTACAAAGATGATACCATAGATTAATATATATGCTTCTAATTCAGTATATTTTTAATTTTAAGCAATAAACACTTACATATTGTTCTTCTGCTAGCGGGCTGTCAAATTACCCTTCTTTATTCACGTGAGCATCATGAAAGGCTTCTAATCTACTCTTGTTCTGTTTAACATTTAAATTATATTAAATATTAGATTTTTGATGTAATTTTAAGCAAAAAATACTTGCCTTTTTGTAGCATGCGCTGCTATATGAGCTCGTCCCTCCCCGACTTTTGATGATTTGCTTTCCACGATTTACTTTGTTTTGCAAAGAACGATGCACATGTTTTTCCGACATGAAAAAGTCTACGGTTTTATTCCAACTGTTTTCACTCATACCAGCCGGTGGGTTAGCCCTTGGGCTATTAACATCCTCATACCCTCTAGTTTTCACAAAATGTTCTTTGGCTTTTGTTTTGCGGCCTCTGTAACGTGCACTTATCATGTATTCAAGACCCTCTCTTAATCTACTCTGAGTAGGATCCTGCATAACCCGTTGAAGATCAAAAAAATGGCTACAAATAGAAAAAAGTTATACAAGTAAGATGCAATAAAAATAAATACAAAGTATACTTATTTTAATACATTTACCCGAAGATGCTGAAACATGGCATTCTTCTCGGCAGGAGAAACATTCTTCCACGAGTCTCTATCTAACGAGATGTCTCTCCAGATATACACGCCAACCTCGCGAATGAAAAGGTCATGTGTATCGCCAACAGTAGTGGATGTGGTATCGTCAAACTCGAGAGGGAGAGGCCGCTTCCCGTTTTTCTCCCATTTTTCAAACAGAGCAAGGTTTTTAGCCTTACCCCTTCGACGTGGTTGTACAACTGCAATACCAATTGAAAATTATTATTATTATTCATGATAAATTATAAAAATTGAATAAATTATAATAAAAATTAATTACCATCCATCTCGTGCTGACCACGACCTTGACCATGGGGAAGTGGTGGATCCTCACGTCCATCTCCATCATGGCCTCGGCCCATAACGTCGGCCATCAAATAAAGCAGAACAACAACAAGAAAAGCCATATATAGCCTGAAAATTAAGTATAATGATTAATTTCGACCGAGAGGCAAAGAGGAAATGGCAACCGAATCTTTCTTAAACAAACAATGATGTAATACGCATTCACATCCTAAAAGAGATAAAGTATTCAAAAAGCAGTCCCAAAACGGGGACATCCCGAAACTAACTTCTAAATTAATTTCGGGCGGGTATTCTAAGTTCATGATTTATATAAATATATAAACACGTTGATATATAAATATACAACTATATATATACACACACACACATTTATATACGCAGGCCATACGCGTTAATTTATATATATATTTAAACCAACGCGTTTAGTGAGTTCATATAAATGGGTGTATTTGTGTGTGCGCGTGTCTCTACACATTTAAATGTAATTATTAAAAATATATATGTTTGATGTATTACCAACATCAACACAACATAACAACTAAATTCATCAACACAACATAACAACTAAATTCATCAACACAACAACATAATCAAGAATCAAATTAACTACTACTTTGATTTTTATAAACAACATAACAACTAAATTCATCAAAAATCAAATTAACAACAACTTTGATTTTTTAAACATCATAACAACTAAATTCAAACCCACTATTGACCACACTAATTTAATCCCTTCCTACAAGCAATTATATCCTCAATAACCAACTAAGGCCCACAAAAGTCTTTCACATTCAATCTTTGGCTTCAATTGCACCCTCAAAAATTGTTATCTAAATTGATTTTATGATTACACATCTTAACTAACTATAAACAACTTAATTAGCAAAATCATAACCGTGATGATTTTACATATTTCTAATGGTTTCTCCATTCATCAAGTTAATTAGGCATCAAGTATCATATTCGCATAACAATTGGTTATATATAAACAAGGTTGTTAAATATCATTTAAGTAATCTAACTAATACAATTAACTAAAGAAATAATCACAATTCACACACACCCCAAAACACACACACTAGAACACGCACACACCAAAACACACACTTGAACACACAGACACACTCAAACAAACACACACACACAAACTCAAACACAGAAACACACACACACACACACACACTCAAACACACACACATACACACACACTCTCGAACACAGAAACACACACACTCAAACACACACACACACACACACTCAAACACAGAAAAACACACACTCAAACACACACACACACTCGAACACAGAAAAACACACACATTAATTTAGAGTTTAAACTTGGCAAATGTACATACCGGAGTGGAGAAATTAGCGGGATAAGGGCGTCGGGGGGGCTGCGGCAGCCGGAGTGGTGTCCGGCGAGGGCGAGGCGAGGCGACGGCGACCGGAGTGGAGGCACGCGGCGGAGCTAGTGGCGGAGCAAAGGGCAGAGGTAAAATCGATCGGAGGTATATATCTTGAAGATAGAGTAAAAGTGAATTTGGGGTCAAATGGCAGGGTTTTAACCTTGAAGCAGTAGGCGCGACGGGAAGCAATAGGGGCGACCACGAAAAAAGGGGGGAACTTTACCGGGCTTTTTTTTACTGGCATTAGACGCGACATAGGGCATTAGGCGCGACAATACAGGGTGTCTCCCCTAATGCCTTATGTCGCCCCTAAAGCTGTCGCCCCTATTGCCTGGATTTTCTTGTAGTGCTAGATAAAGAAAACATATTTATGATGCGGATCATAAAACTTAAAACAATAAAGAGAGTAAAAGCAGAGATGATGATAAAACAAAGTATTGTTGATCTCATAGCACTTGACTTATCTTAATATTAACCGTACTTATAGACTAGCATAAAACACTCGAAGTCATGACCGGATGACTTGGCATGAGCATGATCACAAGCTCCGAAACCCTTGTAATCATGACACTGAAACCATTGTTCAACGTTTAATTATTTACTTGAAAGGCATTAAAAACCTAAAACATAGGCGTCATGAACACAATGAAGGAAAGGAATAGTGATAGATGACACGGGTCATTATGGTGTTATTCATGACTTGTGTCACACATGGTAGATTATGAGATGACTGCAATTTCTTTTAGATAGAAAGTTTATATTCGTAAACTCATCCCTAACACTACAAAGAATCAGGGTATTAGGCCCTAGCCATATACGAATGAACAAATTAGGATAAGATGTCGTGATCCAATGCTTAAGATTTCATGTAGTGACGAATTATGAATTCAAAATACAACTTATATGAAGTGATAAATGAGCGAGTCTTTGAGTAATTAATCAAAACAAATACTTAGGTCACGTGGCTCCTAACTTATTTCCTTCAAACTTTGACACGTGACAAATTTATATACTAACATTTAGAATAAAAAGTAAAATAAAACCTTGGAAGTTGCATTTATGCAAACAAAAATTTTAAACACACGAGTATATATACTACCATTTACAAAAAATTATGAACAGTAACATCATAAATGTTAATTATATATAGTTTATGCTCAAGCTTTTAGCAAACATAAGCAACAAAATGGTGTTAAGTAATTTGTAAGCTCAACCACAAGGTTGAGTGTTAGATACCTTGTCCTATATTTTAATTCTTTTTCCTTGCATTCGATGCTTTTTATATCTTGAAAAGAGACCAATCAAGCATGCTATTTTTAATATTTATATTTTATATTGTATTATTATTTATTCAAATAATTAATTTCATACGTTATTTGTTTTTTCTTTTATAAATTTTTAGTATATAATACTTAGTGTAAAGATAAACATATATTCATAGCAATCTCACTTTTATCTACGTATGATATAAGTTTTATCGTGATATGATATCTATCTAAAAACATGTAATATTTTGTTAAATGTTTTGTTCACTATAATACGAAAAAGTTAACGTACAATATATTTGACTTCAAACCAAATGGCATGAACATATTAAAAATTATTTGAAAATAATAATAAAAAAGGAAATTTACAAATCTCATGTGTTTTCTCTCCTTTTTATAATTTATTATGCCTCTTGGAGTTCGAAAATATGCATAAATTTTATTTTTAATACTTGTAAGTTTTATGACCTACTTTTACCAAATTGTACAGGGCCTTCAAAATATCAGGACCGGCCTTGGCTTTTGGTTCAATACTTCAATCTTCATTGGTTTGAGTATCTTTATTACATGGGATCTGATTAACATTACAGTTACAACGTATAGTAATAACAATTTGTTTGAAGTTGTTGGATCAATTGACTCCCTAACCCAACATGTAAATTCGCCACGTTTGCGTCTGATGTCATGCGTATGTCTTCTAGTGGTTGTTGCAAAACACATACATTTGGATCACAAGATAGATAGTTAGATTCGGAGTTTCTGGACAGACTATCATGATCAACATGATTCTTCTCAACAAGCCCATTTGTCTCGAAGCTAAGAAGAATTGAGGAATCTCTACCATGTGAAGTGTCCAAAATGATTTGAGGAGTTCTTTGTAGATTCTTGCAAGTATGGTTTCTAATGTAGGTTGTTCTATATTTTGGTGGGTTTTCTTGGATCATTTGGACTTGTTTGGTTGCTAGGCATCTTTGGTCAAATTTATAAGTGCACCTGTAGTAGCTCCTGCATATCAAGAAGCATACACTAGCATAGTTAGTGAAGAATATTTCTTTTATTGAATACCAGTTTTCTTCAAATTAATAGCTATTCAAAGAAATTACCTATGATATTTTTCATTGTGAATATGCTTTTGGCCATATTTTCTCCAAACATGCCCATCATCAACCAAAATAGAAGAGATTTGTGTAGATGTCCATGAATTTTTTCTGCATTTAGAAGAACACATCGATTAAGTACGTTAGTATGTTACTTGCAGGTAAAAAGTTGTTTTATCACATGTAATCACAAAAAATGAGTATTGGGGCTTTGTATGTTACCTTCTAATTTTCGTTGGTTTTCTACTCTTCAAACTTTGATCAGAATGTTTTGCGTGACGCTCATTCAATTGACATGAGCCTAAGGTATGTGAATCACTAGCCACAAACTGAGGTGTCGATTCTCGAGGACTATGAGAGCACATGACCGAAAGGGCGTTTTCAAACATGGATTGGATTTGAGTCACAAGACCATCTTCAGATCTGCAGTCAAATTCGAGCATATTTGGCCACCAAAGCGTCTCGTCAAGAATATTTATAAGTTTTTGACCTCGAGTGAGCTCTTCAATAGCTTGAATCTGGTTAATTGGGAAACTCTCTGGTGAAGTGAGAGACTCCATGGAAATAGTTGGTTGTGTGAGATGTATAACCTCTAAAAGTACAACTCCAAATACATTGAACACTTGCTGGTTATTCTTTATATACCAAAAAGATAAATATAAAAAAATATTACTAAATTAAAATATAAATAAAGGCAAGTGACATGAAGGTTGCATTTACCAATGATCTCTTGACCTAGTGGTTAAGAGGGAGGTGGAAGGCAAAGCCTTTCTTGAAGGTCCTGGATTCAAAACTAGGCAAAGGCGTTTAATTACTAACTTGGCGCGTGACTTGAGACTCGTATACTTTTCTATATGGATGTCACTGCGAACCCAACTCACTAACATACTAACATAACTTCTATATTTAAAAAAATATAGGTTGCATTTATCAACGTAATTATTAAATAACGCGTCCACGCTCAAAGATGTCGTCATCAGCATAAAAGAAAGAGTGGCGTGTATTACACGCCCTTAGCTGCGAGTGGGGAAGAATCGAATGACGTATTGCTTGAATCCTCTGATGACGTCACATTCAAAACCGTGTGTAAAAAGACCTAGAAGTAGACGAAGAATTTAAACAAGGATCATAACCGTGTGGGTTCGTTAGGAAATACTTAAAACATAAAAACTAACAATAACTAATATAACTATATTTTTTTTATCAAGTAAACATAAACTTTTTAAAATTAAGAAAAATAATATATTTTATTATCTTTTTCCCTATTTTATCTTTGATTTTAATACGTGTTTTGATCAAATGAGTAAGAGAATATGCAGGAATAAAAAATAGGAGGTATATCATTTCTCTAAACATAAACTTAATTATATACTATTTTGTTTATTACGAGACTTGAACTCACAACCTTATAGTTATATAGAACACTAGATATCGATGGAGTATAAGCCTTTTAATTATCTAGAAAACATGACGATCTAAATCAAGGAAAAACATCCAAAAAATAGAAAAAAATTACAAGTACTCCTAACAAATTCACATTTGCCACGTGCAAAATTAAAATCACCAATAAAAAATACTTGATATTAAATTTGCATTGTAAAAGAAAATAAAAAAAATTAAATTTTAATTAGCCAAGTTGCTTAGATTAGGTTCTCCACTTGCTGTTTGGACTTTGGATGGTCTTCTTTGGATGGATCTTTTTGTATTTACTAGCTATCCACCCGAACCGACACATCGACTAATCTATGCTAAATCGGTTTGTGTTGCTGATTATATTGTTGATCCATTTGTTGCTAGAAATTCTAATAATTTGGATTTTGTCTTTACTTAAATCCTAGAGGTGGACTTTTTGTTCTGTAGCAAAAAATAAAAAAAACATGTTTATATGAAAGGGTGGAGTTTTCATTTTTAAAAAAAAATAGAAAAAATGTTTGGTTGAGATATTTTCTTGAAAAACTTATTTGAAAAAGCAGAAGAGTTTGAAAAAATAAAGTAGTTTCAAAAAATGTGAAAAAGTGGGAGAGTTTTGATGTTGGTTTGTCTCTTGACCATGAATCCAGGTTTTAGTGATCAATTAAGCAAGTTGGCTTTTAAAAAAAATATTGATTAATCGTCAATTTTAGAGGAATTATTGGATGGAATATATAGTTCCATTGAGGTTTATCTGGAAGAGGTTTATTTGGAAGAATAAGATTAATCACTACTAAGGTTGCTTGTGGTGATTTTTAGTCAAAGCCCGATTCTTCTAGACTTATCTACTGCATTATCTTAGTAGAGAAAAGAAAGAGTGAAGTGAATATTGTAACTTGAAGCCTTTGAAGAATTTATGGGTTGCTACGTTGTAGCTGCATGTATGTTTATTTGTAATTTTATGATGATTCAATTAAGGCTATATATCTGGTATTCCTAATAGAATCAAGTCACCAAGAGGTTGCAAGATTCTTTCAAGCAAGTTCTTTTCACATTTGTAGACCTTGAACTAAAAGGGTGTTGATTTGGGTTGAGTTTTGGGTCAAATGGGTTGATTTGGTTTGGGTTTTTTGTGAGTTTAAATTTTTGTAAATTAAATTGTGGCTAATTCTCAAAGTCAAAAGAGGTTTTGGATTGTGTACGTGTTGTTCTTAAGTTGTAATAGACTGGTGAAAGGTTTAAATACATTTGACCTTGTTTTTAAAATGGCAAGAAACCATTGTGATGTATGGGTCTCACTAAGTGAGGGGGTAGCTCACGAAGCAAGAGAGGTAGCTCATTGTGCGAGCCCAACTAGTCCCAACATAGTCGTTATCCAAAAGGTTTATATGTAATACTTGAAATTTAATTTAAGTTTTACAAAGATTTAATGGCCCTTGTTGGTCCAAGTGTGGTGTTGGAGTTAAATTAACTAAACTCTAAATTAGAATGTAAAGTGGGATTTAGGGCACATGGCCCTAGGCATTTATACTGTAGCAAACAAACACACTCTCACTATGCGTTTGTGTGTGCTTCTCGACTAAGAGAAATTGGAGACCGGTGCTTAAGGTTAATAGCAAGAAACAAACACAAGGACTTCAAGGTAATTGAGTTTATCTCCTTACCACAAAAAATGACTTTTTGAGGTGACAAATTATCGCCGCAAAAAGTCTTTAGAGGCGACACGTCGCCTCAAATAGTCCGCCACAAAAATCTCGTGCCAAAAACTTCTTTGCAGCGAAAATTTTAACATTTGCGATGAAAATTGGCTAACATTGAACAATTCATAGGGTCTTTTGCGGCAACCCAGAAGGGGTTTTTTCTTGTAGTGCCTCTTGTTATGTGTGATTGGAATTCAAAACTAACCCGAGGTTCTAGGTGGTTTTGAAGTTGAGAAAGATAGGAAAATCAGAGTTCATCTCGTGATGTTTGGTGAAGAATTCATGGTATAGTTCACATATTGTCCGAGGTATGAACTCTAACTTGTTATCCATTGATAGATTAAATATTTTTAGGTTTTCTTTGACGTATGTGTGTGTGTGGCACCAAGATGGCCGCGGTCAAGGACCCTAAAGTCGTGATCAAATCTTTATTATACTCAATTTAGTTCTTAGGGGTTTTCATTTAATCAATAGGGCGAAAAAGGATGGATATCTTTAGTTAAATCAGGTTCTATGGTTGGATTGGAATCTACGTTTGAGCGTATCAAGAACATTGTTACAAGATGCAATCATAAGGTTCTCGCAATTGGAGGTTCTTACCGCAGATTCAACTAGGGTTGTTTACGCAGATTCCACTTTTCGCGAAAGGTCGTCACATGAGCTATGTGTTAAATGTCGGTGTGTTAGTTAATTAACTTCCAGTTGACTAATTAGTTGTAACATATATGTAGGTCATTCTGGATAGCAGTGTGCTTCTAGGTCTCAATTTCAGATCCCAAATACAGTTTTAGCTTTACACAAACGTATCAGGTGTGTTATACTAACTTACTAACTATGCTAGCGATGGTCGTTTATGTATAATGTTTATAAATTGCTTATGTAGTATATACGTTGCGGATATGATATTTTATATGTTTTGTAAAGGAAGGTCAGTATGTGTTTGTATAACGTATTATCGGGGTGATGTGTTTGTGTAACTGTTTCGCGTATGTTTGGGTGACAATTACCAAGGGTTTGTGTGACTAGAGCTCGAGATAAGTGATTGTGTGTAAGTGACAATTATAAGTATGATTATGTGTATTTCTTGTATGACGTTGTGTTAAAGAAAAATATGCCCTTATGTGTCAATCGATTGTATATGTTCGAGATTTTAGTTGTTTTACGACCATGGATGTGACATGTGTGAGTTTGTGTGACGTGTGAGGACAAATGATCCGGAGTCTGATATAATCGGTGAGTATTGTGTGATCACTAATATTTATGTTTATATTTGTTGATTTACTCTTTCAAATGATACCACTGCGACCGATAGGGATGGGGAAAGCTTAAGTGCAGTGCTGACTACTTAGATCATAGTGTTTTCCTCAATCTGATGCCGCATGTTTTTTAGTGCCGATGCTAGTTGATATTTTTAGTGCAATTATTGCATATAGGGTTTGTTTACTATTATAATAATATTGAAATCTGCATAAACAAGTTTTTCAAAACTTAAGTTGTTGAAGTGTGTATTATTGTTTAAATGTCACAAGAAAGACTTAATAGATTAAAAATAATAGCTGTGAAAAATGATATTTTCGATGGTATTTGTTATGAAGAGTTTATTCAAAACTTAGCTTCCAATAATGCTAGGATAACTTCACGCTTCATATAATTATGTAGTATAAAATATATATACTACGGTTCTTTTATACTAGTTAATGATATAACAAATGTTGTAATTTCACTAAATTTATGCCTATATATGTGTGTATAAAAGGGACATATTTTTTCTATTCGCATAGGGCCTTTAAAATTCATGAGACACCCTAATTACTTATTTGTGAATTGGTGCTTGGAGTGGGATTTAGTTGATTTGAGTACTCATGTGTATGCCCAGTCTTAAGTTTTTGTTGGTGCACCAAGTAGTGCGACATGCTAAGAAGTGGTGTGTGTGTGTATGTATAGGGAGCTGTTCAAACAAGAACTGTTTTTCGTACGAGAATCGCGAGAACCATTTCTAGCCAATCATTTAATTTCTGTCTTTTTTATTTAAATTAAAGAGGAAAGGGTAGTATGGACATTTCTACATTACCCCCCACCTTTTTAAAACTAATATATCCATCAAACTAAAAAGTGTTAAATTACGAAAAATATACCAATTAACAAGAAAATTATGCTCTATAATTTGAGACCGATCTTGATATTTTTTTGGAAAAAAAGTCCCGTTTGCTGGGTTTTTTTCGAGTACAGCTCGACATGTCCACATGTGCAAATTTTGCACATGTGCATATCTACATTTATGTTGAAAATACTAGGTGAATTTGTGCATATGCACATGTGCAAAATTTGCACATGTTGAGCTGTGCTGGAAAAAAAACCTAGCAAACACAAAAAAAAGAATTTTGAAAAAATATATCTAGATCGGTCTCAAATTAAAGAGCATAATTTTCTCGTTAATTTGGTATAATTTTTATAATTTAACACCTTTGCGATTGATGTATATATTAGTTTAAAAAATGTGACGGTAATGTAAAAATATCCAAATCGCCCTTAATTAATTAAAGATAAGTTTGAATAGTTTAAGGTTATCAATTAACAACTCTTTAATTTGGACCCTCCATCTTTTTGATCAATGGCTATAATTGGTTCTCGCAGTTCTCGTACGAAAAACAGTTCTCGTTGAACTGTCCCCTATATATATAGTTTGAAATTATACATAGAATTTTGCTTATTTATAGAACCTAAAGAACAAATCTGGTGATAACATGTGACATCAAGAGTTAAAGCAAAATTAATACCCACTCACCTCTTTTTCATTCAACCTCCAAACTTTCATTTTAAAAAAAATCCACTAAACATCGAAATAGTAATAACAAAATCATGTTTAAGAAATTTCGCAAAAAAAAAATCTTTAGATTTAGTTTTTTATCCTCTTTAATTCAAGACCAGGATTGAAATGTTTTCTAATTTTTTTTACAAAAATGCAATTTTTTTGACGAAAATGCAAAATGCTGCAGAATATGAAAAACCCGATAACAAAAATGCAAATTGTTTGACAAAAATGTAAAATACACAATGCAACCGACATAAAAAAAGATAACAAAAATGCAAATAATGTTAAGTCATTAACATGCAAATACCCTAATGATTTGCATTTTGGTTATCGGTTTGCATTTTCGGGAAGTGGAGCTAGAAAGAGGCTAGAAAGAGGAATTGTGGCTACCAAAACAGAATTCCATATTTGCCCTCAATTATGCAGTTACCTCATATAGTTTTCATATAATTTACAAAATTGTCACCTTCAAATCTCAACCATTAATTTAGATGGTCAAATGGTCTAGATTTGTTATTTAGGTTCTATGATTAAGACTAGGATGTATATTCATCATATTTCTATATATATATATATATATATATATATATATATATATAATATCATGCGATAAGCTATTATTTTTCCAAAAGTGCGAGAAGTTTTTCTAACTATTATATGATTTGATCAATGACTATGAGCATTTATGACAATATTGTAATTTAATATAAAATTAAATGATACATAGTTAAAATAATAATGGGTATTATAGACGATTTAAACATCTCTTCTCTCCCCTTTCTCCTGTATAATACGTGAAACCCCTCCTCATTTAATCCTAAATCTCCTAAACCCCCTCCCCCTTTCTTTCTAGCCGCCGTTTGTAAATTTCCTCTACTCTCTCCTTCTCTTTCAATGGTGGCTGCAGATGAGATATATGAGAAGAGTGATGCACATTTGTCTATTGCATCCCTCAAAGCCATTGTCGCCTCCCTCAAAGTTGCCGTCGCCACCACTACATACACTCAAAGCCATGGTGGATCAGATATGATGTCAAACACCCCTGGTCGTTGGTGTTTAATAGAGATAAAGGGCCGGTCCAAACTTTTTTTTGAGCCTCGGGTGAAATCTCAAAAATGGGCCCCTAAAAAAATATTTTCAACTTAAGTAAATCTCGAGTAGACATATATACCCTCGAATAAAAGACAAGTATGAAAAAAATAAATACTTCATTCTCGTAAAGACTTTTTTCCTTTTCAATTTCCTCGCTTTTCTTTCTTTTTTGGCTATCCGATAAATATTTTTTAGGAGGCATGGCTTAGGTACTTAGGCTCACAGAGTCATGGCTTAGGTACTTAGGCTCACAGAGTCACAGATAACAAGTTAACACTTAACAGAATAACATATTGAATTAATTGAAGTCTCAAGTCTAATCAGATTCACAGGTTCACTAATCAGAGGCAGTAATCAACTAATCACTAATGAAAGATTAAGAAATCACTAATTAGTAATCACAATTCACAGAATCGCGGGTTCACAAAATCACTAATCATTAGACAGTAATCACAGCCTCACAGGTTCACAAAATTTAAATCATAGGTTCACAGAATCACAATTTACTAATTAGTAATCACTAAGAGGTAATACACCTGATTGAAGCCTTGAGCTAAGAGAGACAGAGAGTCCATGTGTGTCAATTGTGGATGCCGATTTTGAATTTCTGATTCTTGAAGGATTTGTCTGAATATCTGAATGAGTACTCAAGCAGACGAGCAGTAGTCGGTGGTCGGTCTCTCGGTGAAGACGAATTTTCGCCGAATTAGGGTTTTCGAATGTGAAGCCTTGAAGTAATACTAATCGCCGAATTAGGGTTTTCAAATGAGTACTCGGTGGTCAATCTCTCGTGTGCAAACGACTTTTTGATTGAGGATTGAGGACTGAGGAGGCGAGGAACAGACGAGCAGTAGTGAGCAACTGAGAACTGGACAGGGGCGATACTCTCGTGTGACTCTATGAGGCGTCGATTGGTGAGGAACAAACGAAAAGTCGAAAACCAACAACGGCTCGATCTGGAAATCTGGAATGGACGGATGGTGATTGGTGAAATTGTGAAAACCGAAGAGACGACTCCATTTCTCCAGGCTCCAATCGTCGACTCGTCGTTTGGTTTGCTAATTTTGCTCGAGCGAAGAGAGACAGAGAGTCGATGTGTGCATCTGATGACTATCAATACATTTCTCCAAGCGTGAGGCGTCTTTTGGTTTGCTCGAGCAAATGAACATACCGTAGCCCAAAACCCCATCCATTCTAATAATCTAATATGTTGTTGGACCTGGGCTAAGTTCTGGGCTACAAACATAAGTTACTGGGCTTATGAACATACCGTAGCCCAAAACCCCATCCATTCTAATAATCTAATATGTTGTTGGACCTGGGCTAAGTTCTGGGCTACAAACATAAGTTACTGGGCTTATGAACATACCGTAGCCCAAAACCCCATCCATTCTAATAATCTAATATGTTCTTGGACCTGGGCTAAGTTCTGGGCTACAAACATAAGTTCTGGAATGGGCCCTTAAAATTTGGGGGCCTGGGCGGCTGCCCTTGTGGCCCAGGCCCAGGGCCGGCCCTGTAGAGATAACAAAATAAAATACAAGTTCATCAATCTCAAATTTCAATTATTTGAATGGTTTTGTCATCAAAGCAAGTTTACAAAGTTAAATCAAAATCGCCGGTGTGTTACTTCCAAATGATATTTAAAGCTAGGTGCTTGAGTTGTTTTTTCTCTTGGTTATGTTTTAATTTGAGGTAGTCCAGGAAGTTTCGAGAAAATTATAGTTCCTTTGTGTTGTGTTCACTACTTTCCATTGGCTTTGACTATCTTTTGTAGCTTACAAAAGTGGTCGAGGTTGCCTTTGTGTTGTTATTTCTTAGTTTTGGTATATGAAAGGTATATATTTGCTATAAACTCATGGTCGCAACCCACCGCCATCACCCTTACGATGGAGTAGCCGATCTTGTAGATCTATAAACCTAGAAAGAAGATGAAAGGTCATTTCCCGGGGGGGATCCTATATGTAACAAAAATCGGTCATGAGGTTTCTATAAGAGCCCTCGAACTCACTACTTCGATGTATTCTATGGTGGGTTTTTCATGTTTTGATTTCTTTTTGATAGGTTTGTAATTCAGTAAGCAAAATGGGTTGTAATTGTAGCAAATGCCTAGTTTTAACTATTTCTCCTTGGTTTCTTGATAGTTTTTGGTTCGGTGCACTAACGAATATAGAATGTAAAAGTGGATTGAATGAGATTAATTTTTAATTAGTTAAGTATTTTCAGTTTTATTTATTTCTTCATCGATAAATATCATGTATTACGTTGTATTTATTGACACGCTCAGTTTTCAATGTCTATAGCGAACATATGAATTTTAGTAATAAATTTATTACACACATACAAATTTTATAATGTTGATTAGCGACCATATGATATTAGACTTATAGATAATAAATTTAAAAATTTTGTAAGATGTTCACTAATGAACAATTACATCACATAATTAAAAACTCAAATTTAGTTTTAGAGAGAGAAAAATATAAGAGACAAAAAGATTGGAAAAAAATATAGTTTACGACCCCTATCTCATTATTCTATCTCTCTGTTACAACCCAAGACCATAGCCAACATCCCAGTCAGTCCACCACCGAGCACCACTGTCGTCCCCTTTCTTCTTTATCTGTTACGACCTAAGACAACCGCCACCGTCGCCATTGCATGTACTTAAAGACATCACCACGATCAGATATGAAGGCCGACCTCTTAAAAATTGATCCACCACTGTCCTTACACATTTGTCCTCTCTTTATTAATGAACTGCACCACCTCTCACTATTTGATTAAAGTGTAACACATTCGCTTTATGATTTGGTTCTTTTAGCCAAACCGCGAATCTATAACATAACCGATTACAATTCCGCGCATTCCCCTGGATTGTGATTCATGTATTGCGATTCATAATTGCAAATTACAATCGCAAAACACAATTGCAAATAACAATCGCAAATCACAATTGCAATTTAAAATCACAAACCACAATTGCAATTTACAATCGCAAACCACAATTGCAATTTCCAATCGTAAATCTCAATTGCCAATTAGAAATGAAAACTACAATTTGCAATTCCAACTTACATGCTAATTTGCGATTGAGGTCAATTCACATTTACAATTTTCAATTCACATATGTAACACTGATTTTCAATTTGAGCATCTTAACTGATTTGTGATTCCATGTATGTAACTTGATTTGTGATTCTACTTACACATCTAATTAGTGATTCAACTTAATAAACTTATTTGTGATTCATGAACCTACGCGATTCTAGAGTTACAGCCGACACCTAAAAGTCCTAACTTGTTCAAAACCCAATCAAATTCCAAATTTCTAGTTGCAATGGATCTTAAACATCTATTAAACAATTCCTTATAAATTATTTAGGTTAATATCATGAAATGGGCCACTTACACTCCATTTTTTTCCCGTTGCCTCTCGCTAACAAACAGCCCAGAAAACCCCAATCAAACTCTATCAAATTTATCCTAAAAGCTTCAAAACTAACTAAAATCAATCACCAAGGGTTTAAGGGTCATTACTTGAAAGTTTCTCCAATAAATTCTGTAAGAATCTCGATGAACAGCCCTCGATTCTCTTGGCTACACACACAACAGTAGCTTGAACTTTCATTGAGTGGCTGCAGAATTACTACCTAGGGTTTAGTGCCCTAAAAATGGGTATTTATACCCTTGTATGTAGCCAAACACTCGTTAAGCCCCTAAAAGCCCATTAATAGAATAAGCGAAATCAACCTTTTTTATAATCTTCTAGATGTTAAAAA
Organism: Dittrichia graveolens; assembly: GCA_038502395.1. Classification (NCBI taxonomy): domain Eukaryota; kingdom Viridiplantae; phylum Streptophyta; class Magnoliopsida; order Asterales; family Asteraceae; genus Dittrichia; species Dittrichia graveolens. Next base: position 61,251,113 of record JARJIL010000007.1, on the reverse strand, counting down.
AATTAAAATCTTGGGTAACGGGTATTACAACCTCATCCCTCCTTTATCTAAGAATGAACGGGACATGTTTGTTTCTTTTTCCTATTCATAGTAAGAAGATTTTTTTTACAATTATCATCTTGTTATTTTTTCATAGAATCAATTTTCTCCCTTAATTAAAATAATAGAAAATTTCTATGTGTATGTGTATATATTTGTTTAAATCATTTCTTACTTAAAAAGGACAAAAAAGTAAAATTATTATCTTACACAATTAACATGTTACAATCCATAAACATGTTATCAACCACTTA